>CAUYUJ010014564.1:207500-237500 GCA_963575745.1 Prorocentrum cordatum
GCGGGGATGGGAACTGCCCACAGACTCGATTGAAGTGTCGGGCTCATTCTTCGCCCCCTCCTCTGTGACCATTCGTCCCTTCGTTAGATTTTCTCAACCTTTCCATCCATCGATACCTTTTTTTGTCCCCCTCTGGCTTTGCGCGTCCTCGGTCCTGATCCTCGCTATTCCCTCGTTATAGCCCCGCAGTCTCTTTGCTCTTCTGCCCCATGCTTCCCTCCTTGCATCACTCATCCCCTTCTGCACTTTCCACCTCTTCGTCTTCTCATCCAAATCCGCGGCAGTTGGCCCACGTGCGCATGCGCGCTTTGATCTCCCTCGTTCTCTCCTGTCCCCTTCGCCTCTCCTTCCACATCGTGCCCGTCCCTCGTCGCCACGGCTGGATCGCCACGGCTGGGAGAGGTCCTGGGAGCGGGGATGAATTTGATGATGGCGAGGGCGAGGGGGGAGGAGGGTCAGCAGCAGGGCGATGCAGGACGGTGGAGGGTTGGGGACGCAGACGGGGGCAGCGGGGACAGGAGAAAGGACAAGAACGGAAGGAAGGACGGACTGGAAGAACGCTCATATTTGAGAACGGATGGTGTGAGGAAGGGAGGACTGGAGTAAGGCAAGATGGTCGCATCGGTAGGCGAGGCAGGCAGCGGAGGAGGGGCAGGACGGGTTGGTGTAGGAGGAGGCCGAGATGCAGATGATAGGAGGTGAGGTCGGTGATGAGGGTGAGAAGCGTGAGGATGTGGGCAAGGTGAGGAGGGGATGAGTCGGGTGGGGAGGGGGAGGAAGAGTGAGGCTTGTGAGGCTAGCGAGAAGCGTGAGGAGCCTGACAAAGAGGAAAACGGTAACGAGAAAGGGTGAGGAGGAGTATGAGGGCAACGACTAGGATGATAGCGAGGAGGCGGAGGGGGGGCTGAGGAGGAGGAGGAGGGCTGGGAATAGGTATCCTCTCCCTGCCTCGCACCTCGTCGTCCAAGAGGCCTCTTCCTCCTTCACCTCCTTTCCTTATATAGATGATTCCTCCCTGTCGCACCCTCAGACATGTCAGTAGGGCTGGCCTGGCGTCGCGCCTGAGACTTCTTACCATTCAAATTCTGCAGCAGTTTCAAGGATGCATGACGGATCCTTTTCAAAACGTGGCTCTGTCTTTCGCGCCGCGCACTCTCATTTTCAATGCTTGCGGCAGTGTGAAGTATAGAGGCCGGGTCCTTCTCAAACTGTGGCTTGCGCCTCAGCGCCGCGCACATTTTTTTGAAACTTTTACAAGGCGTTCAACGATGGAGGGCGGTTCCTTTTCAAAATGTGGCTTTCGCATCAGCCCCGCGCACATTCATGTCAAAGGGTTGCGACAGTTTCAAGGAGTCGTGTGGTTGAATTCCCAGGAATTGTGTACTCGCGCGATTGAGGGCTGTCACGACGCAACAGTCACGCTGATTTGTGGTGTTGAAGTCCCAGGAATGGTGTTCTGGTGCGGCTTAGCTTGAGAGGGCGCAGGAATTACGCTGATTCGCGGCGCTGAGGTTCAAGGAAAGGTAGACTGGCACGATCAAGGGTTCTCAGGCAGTTGCCTCCCAATGGGGCACTTCTCGCAATGATAATATGTTTGCAGTAGGGGCCAAGGGACAGTGCATGCTGAGGAATGGTTTACTATACCATCGTTCATGTGTCTTGGGTTACAATGGTCCCCCTCGCCCTTTTCTCCTCCGTCTCTTCGTCGTCGTCGTCGTCATCCTCCCCCACCTGATATGCAATGTCACCTCTTATAGCGCGCCGCCATCACCAGACTCGTAATGCTCGTCACCACCATCACCACCGTCATCATCATCATCGTCATCATCATCATCATCATCATCATCATCATCATCATCATCATCATCATCATCATCATCATCATTTTTTTTATTTTCCCGAACAACGAATACACGTCACCCTTTGCGCACACTCCTCGGTCTCTAGCCGCAGCGAGTAGCGCTGAGCATTACAGCCAGCTGAAATAGACGTAGCGGCTGTTGGCAGGGAGCGGAATCGACTTTCTTGTCCTCTTCTCGCTTCTTGTCTGCTTGCCCTCGTCTCTTCTCTTTCAATTACGTTCGATCATCATCATCATTATCATCATCATGCCGATGTTCATCATCACCATGATCATCAGCACCAGCATCAGCATCAGCATCAACATCATCATCACCTTCGTCAGCATCAGCATGTTCATCGCAACCACCGTCACCATCATTACCACCCTTATTAGCATCATCATCATCATCAGCATCCTCAGCATCATCGTCATCCTCACCATCATCATCATCACCGCCAACATCATAACCATCATCATCATCACCATGACCATCATCACGATCACCAACACCATCACCATCATCATGAGCACCATCATCATCATCATCATCACCATCAGCATCACCATCATCATCATCATCATCAACATCATCAACATCGCCATCATCGTCACCACGACCACCATCATCATCATCAACATCATCACCATCATCGTCATCATCCTCATCCTCATCATCATCATCACCACCACCACCATCGTCATCATCATCATCACCATCATCATCCGCATCACCATCACCATCATCATCATCATCATCATCATCATCATCATCATCATCATCATCATCATCATCACCTCTCTTGTCGTTGCCGTCCTCCCATGTGCTTCCCTGATTGCCCTCTGGCGTGGAGCCACGGCCAGGACGAGGAGCTGAACAAGGGGAACCAGGACCGCATGGACTCTCTCGAGCGCCACTACGCGAACGTCGCGAAGGAGAGACCGGTGGGGTGCGAGCAAAAGGACGGAGTGAGTGAGTGCGGGAGATAAGTCGGAAGGTAGGGAGGGAGGGAGGGAGAGGGGAGCGGGATGGGGGCTCCCTTTGCTTCTTTCAACACGTCCCCGTAGCCCCTCCCCCCTCGTCGCGCGCATGCCTCGGGCCATGATCGGCGACCCTCCCTCTTGTGGACGCCCCCCCCTCTCGGGCGCCCCGCCCACCTCGGTCGGACCGAAGTATACGATCGAAGTTGGTTTGGGGAGGGTACCCTACTCCGAGTTTCTCAATGCGTCGATGGAGCGTCACTCCCGCCGACAGCCCCACATCGACCCCCGTCGCGGGCAGCCACCGCGCGCCACAGGCGCTCCGACCCCCCGTCGCGGCGCGACGACGAGGCGAGGTGACCCCCGTCGGAGGGGTATCCCCCCACGCTCATTAAACAATCCCAGAGTCATGTTCTTCGTGTTTGCTGGATGTTCTTGTGCATCCTGGGGGAGGGTACCCTTCAATGGCCTGTGTGTTTGGACCGGCGGAGGGTCTCATGCTCTTGAAGGATGGTCTTCTGTCCCAGGTCCGACCGTATCGGATGGGGCTAGGACGAGGATGAGTCCGTGCCAGAGCGTGCCGAGACGCTCTCAGAGCATCCCGGAACGCTCTGAGCAGGCCGCGGCGCCCGAGACATCCTCCAGAACCGCCAGATTTTAGAGGCTCTCGGTCTCTCCTCACCCGAATTGATCCTCGTCCTGGCTTCGCCTCACCGTGTCCCAGCCGCCCGCCGCTCCGCGGGCCCAGGAGACCGCGAAGCGCCTGAACGCGCTGGACCTCCGTCTGAGCGGGCTGCAGGGGTCCAGCGGCGAGCTGAAGCGGGACTCCGGCAAGCTCCGGGACGAGGTTAACAACCTCACGGCGCCCGGCTCGACTGCACGGGTCTGGGCCTCCCAGATGGGGTCCGAGCAGATGGGGTCGGAGGATCGGGCCGTATCGCCGATGCATCGACGATGCGTCCTCGATGTGGAGCCCGTGCTTTCCCGCGCCGACGTTGCCGATGCATCGCCGACGTCGCCAGTGCATCGCCGATTCATCGCCGATACATCGGCAATGCATTGGCGATGCGGCGCGATCCTTCGACCCCATCTACTCGGACTCCATCTAGGATGCCTTTAATGGGGGAGGAGTCGGGCGCCGTGTCATTGAGGCGGGGGTCAATGCAAACGGGGGTCAACCAGTGCGCCGGATCTTGCAGGATCTCTGCAGAGCCAGGAATGCACTGACCAGGGTGCATGAGCTTGCAGGATCCTGCAGAGCCCGACTGACCGGGGTCTTGGATTGACCCGGGTCGGTAGATCCCTGAGGGCATGGGGAGGGGAGATTAGGGCGGGGCCAGAACGGGTGGACGAGCCGGGAGGGGGCATGGCATGCCACGCCTCGGCACGCCGCTGCGATCGCCGCGGCGACCCCCAAGATCGACCCGACGGTCTGGCTCGGGGTCGGAGACCACGCGACGACCTCAGTCAGGCGATCGTAAACATGGATCGAGGGGGCGTGGAGTAGCGACGGGTCCCGTCTCCATGGGAAAAATCGCGACTTCCCGCCGCCGTACGAGGCGTTACCGGCCGCATTCTGGTGAGGGCACCCCCCTCGATCCAGGGATTTGACGACCGCTCGCCGAAGCCACGGATCGCTGATCCACGCTTGCGCGCCCCCGACGAGCCTCGCCCTTGGCTTGCGGCCGCCGCCCGGGGGCGGTGGCCCCGCGGGAGCCCTCGCGCTCCGCGCTGCACGCGGCGCGCCCCTGGGCGCGCGGCCGCCTCCGCGCTGCCTCGCGTCGACCCTACAGGCATGTTTTTGGGAGGCATTTTGGATGCGTGTGGGGAGCATTTCGGCATTCGAGCTTCCGAGTTATGATGTTTCAGCCTATTTCATTCTTGATCACCGGAAAGAATTTCGATCACCAGCAAAGTACCGAAATTCGAGGGCTTTCACGTGTCGGGCCCTGGGAGACACCCCTCCGACACTGTGCCGACACTTTTTCGACACTTTTCCGGATGCTCGGAATGATTTCTGGGATGTGATCCTGCAGTACGATGGGGTCAACATGGCTTTAGAATGGCATTTTTGGAAGCATGTTGGAATGGGGAAAACAGCAGAGAACCCAACTCGGACCAACCTCGCGCGTGAAGAACAGTGCTCCCGGAGGGGGGCGCACCCCTCTCGGGACGCCTTCCCCCCTTGGGAGCCCAGATCGTTCGGGACCGCTCGCAGGGCGCTCCAGAGCGTTCTGGAACGGTCGCGATGCCCGATGCTCTAATCGAAGAAGGAGCAAAACACATAAACATAAACATACACTTTTGGCGCTCCGCGCGGATTTCTTGGCTCCGCGCCTAGCGCCAAAAGTTTTGTTTATGTTTTTTTCCTTCTTCTATCTAAGCCTCTTAGATGGGTTCGGAGTCGATGGGTTCGGAGGATCGCGCCGCATCGGCGATGCATGGCCGATGCGTCCTCGATGTGGAGCCCGATTTGATTTCCATCGACCTCGCCGATGCATCGCCGATGCATCGGCGATGCATCCCCGATGTACCGGCGATGCGGCGAGATCGTCCGTCCCCATCTACTCGGACCTCATATGGGAGGCCTCTAGATGCTGCCTCCAGAGCCGCCAGACCTCAGGCATTGCCTTTGTGACTGTTCTTTAAGAGTCCACAGGGGTAACACGTGTTACCCCCCCAAGACCACCCCACCCCGTACTGGTAACGCTTGGAAGCTGGCCGCAAGCGTGAATCTGCGCAGCTTCCAAAGGACATTGTAAGGAATACACGGGAGCTGGCGCACGCAGGCATCGATGTGCACGCAGGGCCAGTGCACTATGGTGTACACGGGTGCTGGTGCGCACGCAACTGTGGCGCACGCGTGCGCTGCGGTATGGCTGCTGTGGTGTGCACAGGCATTGCGGCCAGTGCCCCATGGTTCTGGCGGAGGCGACGGGACGAGGAGGAAGAGGAGGGGGAGGAGGTGGTGGAGGAGGAGGATGAGGAGTAGGAGGGGGAGGAGGAGGAGGTGAATGACGAGTCCTCTAGGCCTCCGCGATCTGGTGAACCCGGCAAAGTGACTCCGCCTTTCTTCTTCCAGTTCCTGCTGTTGCCTTTCGCTCAACCATGCCTTGACCAAGGAATATGCGTGCCATTTTGTCCAGATGCGCTGGCGGGCGCGTGGTGACGCGAGGTTTTCTTGCCCTGGGGTGCTCGGCCAGCAGGGCATTCAAGTACGAGGCTTGCGCCATTCTGACATGCGGTCGCCACAGGCGCACTGTGTTGCTCACAAGCGCAACGTGGTGCTTGCAAGCTACCAATGTGCCCTCTGGCACTTTTGGCGTTGTGGTGTACACACATGCGTTGTGTTGCACGGAGGCATTGTGGTGTGCACAGGCGCTGTGGTACACATCGCTGCTGTGGTGTGCACAGGCGCTGTGGTGTACTCAAGAATTCTGGTGCACACCGGCAATGTGGTGTGCACAGACGTTGTTGCGCACGCGGTTGCTACAGTGTACACAGGCACTGTGTCGCACACCGGCGACGTGGTGCTGTGGTGCACGCGGCTGCTGTGGTGTACGGAGGCACTGCTGTGTACACAGGCGGCGCTGTGCTGCACGCAGGCATTGCGCATTGTCGTGTACACAGGGACAGTGGTGCACACAGTCGATTGATGTGCTGGTGGCGTGGACCCACCCTGGCTGGTGCACGCCGCGGCCGCCGTTACCGGTACCCTCCGACCGCGCCACCCCCGGGGTAACAGTCACTTTCCGGCCCGACTTCTCCCGTTCCCCTCGTCGCCTTAAAGGGAGGAGGGCGAGAATGAAAACGAGAAGGAGGACATTTTTTTGAATTTGTGTTTTGGCCTCTGTAGGCATACTCACATATCAGGGGCGAAGACCTGGAAGGGGTACGCTCATGCGGGGACACGCCGCCCACAAGTCGCCCATTCATCGCCGACGCGGGCTTTGCGGCTCCAGCGTGCACAACAATCTGCCTTTTCGTTGGCGTGGGCCTGTCGGCGTTGTGTCCGCGGTTTCCCCAGGGGGCGCGCCAGGAACCCCAAGGGCCACGCGGCGCGCCCCAGTGGGGTCTAGGGTCTAGGCTCCTTAAAGAATCCTCAGGATTGGGGACTCAATCGTAAGGGATTAGGCCAAGGACCTGAGGACACTCCAACTCGTACCTCAAGGGCACAGTGGCGGACCATTTGTTTCTTTTCGAAAAGGAGCACACATGTCGGCCAGTCTGGGTCGCACATTATGTGTAGTGCGGTCTATGTTGTGCGTCATATGAGTTGCAGCACATGTCGTGTAATCCACCGGGTAGAACTTTAAGGTGTCCACCCCAATGCTCGCGCAAAGATCTCTCCCTCCCACCCGCACCTTGCTTAGCGGTTCATGAGGCCACGATTGGGGTTCCCGAGTGAAGCTTGCTCGCGCGTCTCTAAGGCCGCGCTGGCACGTGCACTCGCGCGCAGAGATATCAGATGACTTTGACAATGGCGGCAGCGACTATGACAATATCGATGGTGGTGGAGATGATGCCGACGACGACGGCAGTTTATGTGATGTAACCTACGTGAGTTGGGATGTAATCTAGGTGGTGCAGGCTAAGTGGTGAAATTGGCCAAGTCAAGAACGGGTTGTCAACTCCACTACTCGCGCAACCATCCCACCCTCCCACCCGCAACTTGTTTGGCAAGACCCTGCGACCACGATTGCTTTTGCCGACTGAAACTCGCTGACGCACCTCCATGGCCGCACTGTCGCGCGCACGCTCGCGCGCAGACCGGCCAGTTGTGTTTGGCACGAGTGATGCGGCCGCAATGGTGCTTGGCGATGTGAGCTCCTCAGCGCGTCTCAAAGGCCGCGTTGGCGTGCGGAAGCTTCAGTGCGGGTCGGTGACTCAGGCGGGCGCGATATCATTATAACGTCGACAAAAGCGACACCCGTGATGACAATAACGATGGTGGTGGCGATGGTGACGATGATGGCGGCAAGGCCATTGACGGCGCCGATGCTCGTGATGACCATGACGATGATGATGTCCGTGTTTCGGCGATAAAAGGTGATTGTTCCGATGATGGCGGCAATGCCAGCGATAAGCGATGCCCGTGACGGCGGTGATGTAATGCCGCTCATGATGGTGATGGGGAAGTACGCGCGCAGAACATGACATCAGTTAGCAGGTTCTTCCTTGAAAAGCAAGTCCATGCTGTTGATGAGCTGAACCTTGACGTGCTTCGAAGACCATGGATTTTGAACGGATTTTAAATTGCGCGCGGCGCCGCGCGCATGTGGTCCGCATTGTAATCTATGATGCGGAGCCGTGCACTGGGCGCATGCTAGATCAGTGCGGGTTGACCGCGTGGGGAGATGAGAATGCGTGTTCCCAACGAAAGTCCCAACACACATTGTTTTCATCGGACTTCAGGAAGTGCGTACGGACAGAACATTTGCAAATGTTTGATGGCGGTTGAAGGAACAAACACGTTTTTAGGTTGAAATGATACCAGCTGCAATGTGGTTTGTATGATGTCGACATGTCCGCGCGCGTGTGGACTTTGTTGTTTTTACTTCAGGGTAGTTGCAACATGATTTGTTCAGGGGTTCAGGAAGCCAGTGCGCCCGCAAGGTGTTATTTGCACAAGGATGACGGAGGGTGCCAGTACTGGCCCTCCTGGCATGGTACGACTTCAGTTGGAAAAATATCGACGGGGAACGTCCAGATGTACACTGCAATTCAAAGCGTGGTACAGTTCAGTCTGGGCTCGGGATGGTGGTAATTTCTTTTCTTGAACTGAGAATGTGTGTGGTGGTGCATGCTACGTGTGTATCCTGGAACGCGAGCAAGCGAGCAAGCGGACAGGGCGGCCACGAGGAGGCCACGCGCGGCTGACGGAACGTTCGCACATATGAGCCAGTGCGCGGGGCGGTCACCAGGCGGCCAGGGCTGGAGCCGTGCAAGAATTGCAGGCCGATGATCCAGTATGCGAAGCAATGCCCCATGGTGTAACCATTATTTGGGACATCGTGACGACGAACTTGACGGCGATGTTGCTGTTGATGTTGTTGATGCTGTTGATGCTGATGCTGATGCCGATGACGAGGAGGAGCAGGGTAAGGATGAGGAAGCGGAGGAGGCGGAGGAGGAGGAGGAGGGAGATGGGGAGGAGGAGATTGGTATTGATGACGATGATGATGATGATGATGATGATGATGATGATGATGATGATGATGATGATGATGATGATGATGATGATGATGATGATGATGATGATGATGATGATGATGATGATGATGATGATGATGATGATGATGATGATGATGATGATGATGATGATGATGATGATGATGATGATGATGATGATGATGATGATGATGATGATGATGATGATGATGATGATGATGATGATGATGATGATGATGATGATGATGAGGATGATGATGATGATGATGATGATGATGATGATGATGATGATGATGATGATGATGATGATGATGGTGGGGATGGTGATAAGAGTGAGGACGAGGGGGACGGGGAGGAGCAGGAGCACTGACGCAATATCATGCCGAGCAAGAGTGGGATGATGTTCGTGGTGGCAATAGGGGAGCAGCAGAGTTGGGGGGAGGGGCAAAGGGGTTGGCTCAGCATCACGGCGAGTTCGCGCAGGAGGCCACCCAGACCAGGACCTCCCCCTCTTCCTCCTTTTCCTCCTCTTCCTCTCCGTCTGCCTCCTCCCAGCACCCCTTCAAATCGATCCCCAGACCTCGTCCCAGAACGCGTTCAGACCAGGATTTCGAAGCGGATTTAGCCGTGGCGACGAGGATCCCCACCCCCCCCAAGGCCCGGCAGATGAGATGAGATGAGCTTTCCGGGCAGCACCAGAACAAGCCAGCATGGAAGCACGGAGATGAGGCCCGAGGCCTGGAAGGGGAGTGGCGGTATCCCAGAGCACTCCAATGCCAACCTGTCCTACCCCACATGCGGCGCATGTCCAAAGCCAAGGCGGGCTCCAGCACCTTGGCGTGCCAGTACTAGTACGATGGGTGCTGGCATTCATCAACAAGCGGCCTTGGAGCCGTAGGACTTAAATTCCTCGTTGCACGGAGCCTGCAAATGGAGGAGGAGGAGGAAAAGAAGGACGAGGACCAGTGTAAACCCAGGAGTCATCAACGGTGTTGGAATCTACCCTCCCTCCAAGCTCCCTCATCGTGGCCCCCTGCAAGGATTCAATTCCACTGGGGGAACTGCCTCGTTGGAAGACAACCGTTTGAAGACCCTGAAGCATGGTAAAACGTTACTCTCGGGACTCCAACGCCACAGATGAACCTAACTTTTGCGTCTTGACGACCCCGAATCGTGTCAGAACTCCTGTCCTGGGACTTCAACTCCGCGAATCAACGTAACTGTTGCACCCTCATGATCCTGAGCCTCTCCGAAACACAGCTTCAGGTACGTTGACCATGTGAATACGTGAAACGTTTTTTGCAGTTTTTGAGCAGGAATGTGCGCGGCGCTAAGGCGAAAGCCACATGTTGAAAAGGAACCGCTCTCAATCAGTGAATTCCTTGCAAATGTTTAAAACATGTGCGCGGCGCTCAGGCGAGAACAACATGTTGAAAGCCACTTGCCCTCCATCTGTGAAGCTGTTGCCAAGTTTAAAGCCTCAGGGTCATAAGTAGTAAAGAAGCATCAGGCGAAACGCCCAGCCCGCCCTACAGACAAGTCTGGTGTGCGAGGGGGAGGAGTTGTCTACAAGGAGCAGGGATGCAGGACGAGGAGGAGAAGGACGAGGAGGAGAAAGACTTCTTCGCGCCTCAGTGTCGGTCGCTGGACCTTTCCTGGAGCGCGTTCAGACCAGGCTTCAAGGCGAATCCACCCGTTGCGACAAGTCTCTCCCAGAAGGCTCAGAGGAAGATAAGGACGAACAGGACGAGGAGGAACCCCCTCCGAGCTTCCGAGGTCAAGAGCGCGGCGCACGACGTGGACATCGGAAAATGCAGCGACGATCTGCGCAAGCTCGAGCGCCAGCGCGCGGAAGACTCGCAGAGGCACAAGCAGGACATGGACGGTGTCTACGAGGAGTTGGACCAGAAGGTGTACGAGAAGAGTTTTAAGTCGCTCGAGGATCTGACTACCAAGTTGACACGCGGCACTGTGAAGCTTTGCCAGGTGGTCGGCGTGTTTCCCGGTGCCAGGGTAAACGACGGCAGCGAGGAGGAGCTTGATGTGGACGTTGAGTTGCTGAACTGGGAGGACTGCGCGCAACACCTCACCGCCCGCGTGGAGAAGACGTGGCGGCAGCTGTCGTCGCAGAAGTACCGCAGCATCCTCGACCTGGTGAGCAAGAAGGCCGACCACTCGGTGCTGCGCCTCCTCCAAATCTCCCAGCAGCACATCGAAAGCCAGCTGGACCGCGTCCGCCATGAGCGCGAGCTGTGGAAGGAGGTGGTGGACAAGCGCGCGCAGCAGCCGATGCAGCTGGCCCTTTCGCTCAAGGACCCGTCCACGGGGCAGCCGATGCCGCCAGGCGCCGGCATGATGGGCAACCAGGGCATGAACCCGATGATCGGGTACGGCCCGCGCTTCGACGGCTCCGACGGGCTCCCGCCCGTGCCGATGGGCGGCACGGCCCCGATGGGCGACCAGACTGGAGGCATGATGAAGGGGGCGTCGCCGCTGGCGAAGCGCATCGCGCGGCCTGCGGGCACCCCGCCGCAGAAGGCGTGAGGTGCGTGGCGCGCGGCGTGCACGGCCCCTGCCTTAAGTCGGGCACGTCCCTCTTCAGGAGGAGTAGATTAAGGATAATAAAAAAAGGGGACGCATTTTTTTGAGTATATTTTTGTATTTTTGGATATTTTCGGATGACTTTTTATTTTTCCTCCGATATCCGCCTGTAGGAGGACACGCCCGACCTAACCCCTGCCGCCGCCGGCACCGTCGCCCTTGTCGCTTCGCTCGAAGAGGAAAAAGCCACGCAAACATAAACTTTTGGCGCTCCGCGCGGATTTCTCGGATCCGCGCCTGGGCCCCGGCGGCGCCTCTGGCGCCGCCCCTGGCGCGCTCTGCGTGCCGTGGAGGGGGGTCCAGCGCAGATCCAAGAAATCCGCGCGGAGCGCCAAAATTTTTGTTTGTGCAGTTTTTCTTCTATTCGCAGCGTGAGGCCCCTTCGGCGGCCCGGGCTTCGGGCACCAGCCGGCGCCAGCCCGTCTGCTGCTGTTCCTGCTGCTGCTGCTCCTCTTTCCGCCTCCTCGGAGGTGGGGATGCTCTCCGGAGTGGGGTGGTGACCACACCGTGTGGTGAGTCGGTGGGGATTCTGGGTGACCGCACGGTTTTGGGACTCGGGTCGTTCTCAGAGGACGTCTCGGGCGACTGGGGCATCCGAGGTCCCAAAACCGTGCGTTGACGGACCGTGCGGTGAGGTCTTGGGGGATTTCGAGGTCACCGCACGGTCTGTCACCGCACCGTTTCGGGACTCCAAATCCTTCCTGCTCTTCCCCCCTGCTGCTTTTCCCCTGATGCCGCCCCCTTCCCCTTCCTCGTGCAGAGGGCCCTGCGGCGATACGGGCTTGGCGTCTCCAGGAGATTCGTACACTTGTGTTCCCGCTTGGCTGCTACAGATGATTCTCAGACGGGCTCGGGAGAGGTTACCGAGAGAGAGAGAGAGAGAGAGAGAGAGAGAGAGCGACAGACAGAGAAAGAGAGGGGGAGAGAGAGAGAGAGAGAGAGAGATAGAGAGAGAGAGAGAGAGAGCAAAAGGCCACTGCGGCTACCAGTGGAGGCGCAGCATTGGTTTCAAGATGGCCCCAGAGGCCCAAAACCGCCGCCCCACGGCAGCTTCCACGTGTGGCGCCAACATTCCAAACATTTCAATCATATTGCAGTTTTCTTGGGCTGGATTTTCTACAGGAGTGCGAAGCGAGACAGGGAGGGGGGGAGATCTGAGAAGGCAGGAGAAGGAGGACGAGGACGAGGAGGACAAAGAGGACGAGGAGGAGAGAAGGAGTGAAGGAGTGATGTTGAGGAGAAAGAAGAGGAAGGGAGGATTTGTAGTGTCTAGGTGACACCAGGATATCTCCTTTGCACCAGACGCCGTGAAATCAATGAGCGACGGGAGCTTCTTATTATCTCAATGTGTTCCATAGTTCTCGTGCAATTTCTTGCACGCTTATCGGCCCATGCCCGAATCTTGCTGATGGCGTTGATAAAAATTACCTCGCGCCTGGGCTGCGCGGTATTCTGGACGAGCTGGGTGCGACTTTCGCCGAAAGTGGGCGCCGAAAGTGGGCGGCGAAAGTGGGCGCCGAAAGTGGGCGCCGAAAGTGGGCGGCGAAAGTGGGCGGCGAAAGTGGGCGGCGAAAGTGGGCGCCGGAAGTGGGCGGCGAAAGTGGGCGGCGAAAGTGGGCGGCGAAAGTGGGCGGCGAAAGTGGGCGGCGAAAGTGGGCGCCGAAAGTTGGCGCCGAAAGTGGGCGCCGAAAGTGGGCGCCGAAAGTGGGCGCCGAGAATGGGCGCCGAAAGTGGGCGGCGAAAGTGGGCGGCGAAAGTGGGCGGCGAAAGTGGGCGCCGAAATTGGGCGCCGGAAGTGGGCGGCGAAAGTGGGCGGCGAAAGTGGGCGCCGAACGTGGGCATGCTTGTCGTGAATCTGTCTCTTCCTTGTCGTGAAGCTGCTTGTCGCGAAACCATCCCGGCCATGCCAGGATACACCTATCTACTCCAGCAGCTGTACGAGGGACAGAAAACCACGGTCAAGACGGACGTGAGCAGCCGGCCCTTCAACCTTTCACGGGGCACCAAACAAGGGGACCCGCTCAGTTCCTTTTTTTTCAACGCTCTTCTGCAGCACATTCTCGAAACGCTGATCACCGAATGGCAAAAAAGGGCAAGGGTGTTCAGCTGGGGCTTACCACCCCCACCACTCTCACCAACCTTCGCTTCACCGACGACGTGCTCCTGACCAGCCAGACTCTTCCGCGCCTCCCAACGATGCTGGAAGACATAGTGCGCGCAGCGAAGCCGCACGGACTCGAGCTGCACCCGTCCAAAACCAAGATAATGAGCAACCAGACGAGACGGACGGGCAGGGCGAGCTCGCGCACGGCGCGCGTAGAGGGCATGGGCATCGACATCTTGCCGCACGAGGGCAGTATTAAATATCTCGGTCAACTCATCAGCTTCCACGACGCGATGGAGACATATAGTCACCACCGAACGAAGGCCGCATTGGCATCATTCACCACGCATAGACAGGAGCTGACCAGTAATCACTACCTGCTGGCGCACAGGCTTCGACTCTTCAGTAACACAGTAACGCCGACGGTTCTCTACGGAGCTGAGACCTGGACGCTCACGGAACCTCTCCGGCAACACCTGCGACGAACGCAGCGACGCATGCTCCGCATGATCATCAGAACGACGCGGCGACGAATCACTCACAACACAACCCCTCGCAACGACCACGGCGGCACAGACGACGGCACCACCAAAGAAGAACCTGACGACGCTCCTAGGCCAACCGACAGCAGCGACGACGCAGACAGCCACACAGAGCAGCAGCAAGCGACAGACCAGCACAGCGAGAGCAACGACGACGACAACGAGGACATGCTGGAACCCTGGGTTGAGTACATTCAGCGATCAACACGGCGTGCTGAGCAGCTCATGCAGCACTAGCAAGTCGCAAAGTGGGAAAGGATTCACAGACAGAGATCGTGGCGCATGGCGTCAAGGGTCGCTAACCATGACCCCACAAGATGGACGTGGCGCGCACTCCACTGGCAACCGGCAGAGAATCCACGCCAACGCGGGCAGCGACAGCAAGGCAGACAGCGCAAGCGATGGGAAGACGACGTCGTCAAGTTCCTCCAACAAAGCAGCCCCGACCAACATCCAACGGCCACGCCGACTACAACAGGCCAGCCGAACGACATTATTTGGATCCGGACGGCTCAAGACATCTTCATGTGGTCGACATTCGGACGGCAATACATATACACCACGTAGCGACAGAACGCCGACTTCCACATCGAGGACTTCCTCCCCCCTCTCCTCCCCCGCTTCCGTCATAACTGTTTGATTGTTTCGTTGTTCATATGCATGATTGCGCGTAGCTCATCGATTAGGTTTCTGGAGGCCACGCCACGGCCTACCCGCCAGGTCCTAGGTCGGCCCGGACATTTGTCCGCAATGGTGGCTCGCTTCGCTCGCTTCGCTTCGCTTGCATGGGCAGACAGCGCAGGCGCCGCTGTATGCCGTGCACGCTGCGCGGGGCACGCGCACGTGGCACGATGCGCAGGACAGCCATAAGGAGGACGAGGGGCGAGAACCATAGGCTCGAATAGGACATGGGCGGCGGGGGCGAAGAGCGGGAGAATAACCCGCGGGGGCTCGAGCCGCCAGCGCGGCAACGGCAGAGGGAAGGTGGCAGGGGGAGGAGGGCGAAAACGAAGGCGGCGGGAGAAGAAAGAAAAGGATTTTCTTTGTCGGCCGTGCGCTAAGGGTGCAGCGCTGCCATGTCGCCGCGGCGCTCGAACAGATGATTCTGCCTGCTTATAGTTTTGGGAAAGGAGCGAGCGAGGCCAAGCTCGCCCGCCAGCTTCTCTGCCTCCTTCCCGCGCTTGTCTGCGCGGGAGCGAAACGCTCGAAGGGGCGCGGCCAGGTCTGCAGGCGGCCCGCGGGCCAGGAAATCCAGGCGGGGGTCGCGCATCATCGGGGGGTTGTCCACGGTCGGCGCCCTGGACAACATCGCGTAGAGATGCAGCCAAGGTGCACCACTTTACTTTTCATCCTTCACGCCGCGTCGACAATGGAACCGCGATGCGTTGTGCGGTCCTGGGAGGCCGTGGAAGTCAGGTCTTCGGCATGGGAGATGGCCAGGCCGGTGCGCGTGACCTTATGCTTCCGGAAGTCGAACGGGCTGGAACTTTGCGGTTCGATGAAGACGAGGCGCGCCGCGTCCGCGGCGCCGATGCTGTCACCGAGCTCGGCGAGCTTCTTGCCGCAGGGGCGGGCTTTGTATTCGTCCATGCGCATTTACGTGCCGTGCGGCAGGTACCGCAGGTACGCCCGACGTCGCTCGGCCTTCGCCGCCCTTCCGGGGTGGTGAGGTCTGATCTGAATCTGCGTAGGGCGTCACTCTGCAGGACCCCCCAGCAGCCCTTGAAAATGGCGACAATTTCGCCAATCGCAGCCCCCCAAGGATGATGTCAAATCTGAGTCTGCTCACTACGTCGCTATGATGGGCCCCCAGCAGCGTTCGAAAGTGGCAAAAGTTTCGCAGATCGAAAACCCCCGAGGGATGGCCAGGTCTTGTTCGAGTCTGGGTGGTGCCTCATTCTGGTAACCCCAGCAGCCTTCGAAATTGGTGACGCGCTCTCAGATGACAGCCCCCCCAGGGATGGCGAGGTCTAGTCTGAGTTTGGGTGGGGGTTCGGTCCGGTGGACCCACCGGCAAAGTTCGAAAGTGACAACAAATCCGCAGATCGGAGTCCCCCAGGGATGGCGAGGTTTCGTTTGGGTCTGGGTGGTGCTTCTCTTTGGTGACCCCCCAGCAACCGTCGAAAACGGCGACAGTTTCGCAGATCGCAGCCCCCCAGGGATGGCGATGTCCATTATGAGTGTGGGTGGTGCCCCAGTCCGCTGGACCGCCAGCAAGCTTCGAAAGTAACAATAGTTTCGCACATCGCAGCCCCCCAGGGATGGCGAGGTTTAGTATGAATCTGGGTGGTGCCGCACTTTGCCGGACCCACCAGCAGGCTTTGAAAGCGGCGACACTTTCGCAAATCGCAGCCCCTCAGGGATGGCGAGGTCTAATCTGAGTTTGCGCACTACGTCGCTGTACGGACCCCCCACCCAGCAGCCCTCGACAGTGGCGAGAGTTTCGCATATCGAAGTCCCCCCACGGATGGCGAAGTCTAGTCTGGGCCTGTGTGGTGCCTCGCTCCGCTGGACCCCCCGACAACCCTCGAAAGTGGCAGCAGTTTCGCAGATCCCCCCCCCAGGGATGGCGATGTGTAATCTGAGTCCGCAAGATGACCAGAGGTGACTGGCGAGGCACGGTAGCAGGCTGGTAAAGCGGAAAAAGGCGGCGGGGAAAAGAAGAGGAAGGACGGAGAGACCACAGTGTTCGATTCGAAACTAATAATTACTGGTGAGGAAGGGGGCCCTGAAAGACCCACCGAGGCCCAGCCAGGCAGCACGCGTCATTCTACCAGGCTGCGCGCGATGTGCACCGCATCGTATCGCTTGCACTGGAAACTTCTCAGGGCCGGACGGTCTGACTTTTGTTGGGGTCTGGTTTGGGCATGGGGGTTTGGCTCGAGCTTGAACTGGCGGGAGTGACGCGGGCCTGATTTCTCGATGTAGGAATGGTCTGGCGGGGGGTGGTCTGGCTTGATCTGCCCGGGAGGTGTTGGGCGGGTCGTTCTCTTCATCAATTCGCCCGGGAGGGGTGGGTTTGTCTAGACACGGGGGTGTTCGATCTTGAGTTGCACCGCGCCCGCCCTCTGTATGAGGGGGGGGGTCTTCCGAAGCCTGTTCGTGTGCGTCTGGGCGGGGGTCAGAGTTTTGATGTTTTGATGTTTCCGTCTTCGGCTGGATGGAGGGGGTGTCTCCCCGCAATCCTGTCTGAAGCTCATGGGAAGGGTTTGCGTTTTAATGTCTGCGTTCGGCTGGAGGTGGGGTCTCCGCGATGCTGTCTTGAATTTGTGGGGTACATTGTTTTGACACTACGAACGTCCACCCTGGGCTTGAGGGGAGTTCTCCGCGAACCAGTCTGGAGCTTCTCGGTGAGGTCCTGGGGGTGTCTGCCGCTGTTTTCGTCGCCCGCAGTGGCATGGCCAGTTGTGGTATCCCCAGGGGTGGGGCTGGCCCTTCTTCGGTTGATCGGGAGATGAGGAATGCGCTGGGCCCGTTTTGTTGAGGATGTCTGGAGCGAAGGCGCCGGTCTGGGATGTCGTGTCAGATTCTGTCAGGATTGCAAGAAAAAGATGCAGGACGCACTCTTGGCCCCTCCTCTGGGGAGTCGACTTTGCGAGGATGTCCCGAGCGAGGGCGCTTGTTTTGGATTCTGCGTCGAATTCCATCAGATTTGCTGGACACCGTGCAGTACGCATTCTTGGCCCGATTTTGCAAGGACGTCCCGAGCCAGGGCGCACGTTAGGGATTCTGCACTGAATTCCGTGAGACTCACCAGAAACAATGCAGACAACATTCTCGGCCCCTCCTTGGGGACGACTTTGCGAGGATGTCCCGAGCGTGGGTGTTGTTTGGGATTCTGCGCCAGATTCCGTCAGACTCGCCGGAAAGGGTGCAGGAAACGCTTTTGTTTGTTCTTCGCGCGCCAGGGATCAGGATGAAGTGAGTTCCACAAAAACTCCTTCAATTTAGACAGGGATGGTGCTGGGACCAAATGGGGTTGCGGCCCTCACCGAGTTTTTGCCATGGAACTTGCGCACGTGTGGGCTACTATCATTGGTTCAAACATTATGTTGCTGGGGCCAGATCTGGCCCAGTAGTTAGTAGCAGTAATATGTAAGCAGTTCGCGTAGGAGTGTTGGAGTGAAGGAGTTCGAGGAGGAAGATGGGGGGGATAGGAGGAGGAGGAGGAGGAGGAGGAGGAGGAGGACGAGGAGGAGGAGGAGGAGGAGCGGGAGCATGAGGAGCATGAGGAGCATGATGAACATGAGGAGCATGAGGAGCATGAGGAGGGGGATGAGGAGCATGAGGAGGGGGATGATGATGAGGAGGAGGAGGAGGAGGAGGAGCAGGAGGAGGAGGAGGAGGACGGGAGGAGGAGAAGGAGGAGGAGGAGGACGATGAGGAAGGCGACGAGCAGGACGACGAGGAGCAGGGAGGGAGATGACGAGGGGCATCATGGTGTCGGCGCCGCAGCCGTGGGAGGAGTGATGTCCGAGACCTTCGTCCGCCAGATGTCCCCCCCTCGTCCCTCCTCGTGCCCCTGCCCAATCCCGCCAACCCCCTTTGCCTGCCAGCGTCCGCCTTGGATTCGCCGAGGGGCGGCCCTCCCTTCGCTTTTCCGTGCTGTGTCTGCGCGCCGCGGGTGGCAACATGCCTCCCGCGGCGCGCTGGAGCGTATAGCGCATCTGATGCGCACCCTCTCTCAGAGGAGGGCCAGTCGATGCATCTGCGGCCCTCGTCCTGACAGTAGCGGAGCCCCCAGGCTGCGCACAGGCTGCCCCCAAGAGGCAGCCCAGGCCGGCCTCAGCACGGGCCCCAGGCGTCCAGGGCGGTCTCGGCACCCCAGCCCCCCCCTCCTGAGATCCGACGTCGCGAAAAATGTGAAGCGTCGCGACACATCCCGACAGGAGCCCCAGACCACGTCTTCCTGCGCCATTCTTCGAGCCCGATTGGCCTGTGAGGGTCCCGGGCCCCGACACGCGGCTGGGAGGCGGCGCCGGGCGGCGCGGCCTCCCGGGGGGCGCCGCTCCGAGCCTCCGAGCCTCCAGGGGGGCGCCGCCGGGAGGCGGCGCGGGGGGCTGCGGTGACCGTCCCGTCACGGAGGCCCACTGGAGGCCAGCCTGGGCTGCCTCAGCGGGCTGCCCGGTGTGCAGCTCCAGGCCCTGCGGGCCTCCCGCCGTCCCCTGGCGGGGAAGCGCAGGCACGGGTGGAGGTGCGGGGGCTGGCGACGGGCCCCGCTTCCATACAGAAGCAGCGCGCTCCGTCCCAAAATCGCAGAGCAGGGCTCGAGCCGAACAATGTTTTGGCGATTTCGTGGGCCGTTTTCGTTTCGATTCATCGGGCCGGACGAAAGTTGGGATAGGGAAAGGGGGGGCTCACGAAATCTGCTGCATGCAGCTGGTTTCGGCCCCGCCGCCGGGCCCATTCTTCGATACATGGGCGCCTCCCAGGGCCGGGAGGCGCTGGGAACATCAGCTACGTGAGCTGATTCTCTACCCTGCCCTTTGCTATCCCCCCCTTTCGTTCCCCCCGAATTGAGTTTGCAGCAGGGGCGGAACGAAGACAGGGCAAAGGGAGGACGAAAACAGCACGGACACGGCAAACACTGCGGCTCGAGCCCTGTCCCAGAGGAGGAAACGAGACGATACGGTTAAGTCGGGCCCGTCCCTCTACAGGATGAATAGTGAAAAATAGCACAAACGTAGTCAGGGGACTTTTTTATGATTGACATGTTGAATCTGTTTAGAGCATTTTTGAACATGTTTAGAGTATTCGGAAATTGTCCTACAACATCCGCCTGTAGGGGGACATGCCCGACCTGAGGATACCGCTACCCTTTCTCCGTTTCCGCCTTTTCAGCTTCTGGGCCTCCTGGGAGGCCCTCGTCGCCACCGCTGGGTTCGTCTCGAAATTCTGGCCAGAGCGCACCCCAGGAGAGGTCTGGGAGGTAGCAGCAACTGCACCTTTTGATCTCCCCAGGGTCCGGCGGCATTGACCTCATCTATCCAGTCGTCCCTTCCCGATCCGTGGATCCGACCACGCGCCAGTTCTGTGTAATCCATGTTAGCGTTAGGTCGGGCGTGTCCATCTATAGGAGGAACATTCAAATATAGTCAACTAGTATATTTTTTGTGTTATGATATTTTAGAAATTATGCTCTTTTTTCTTCTATGAACAAGACAAGACAAACAAAACAATACATGTCTGCGAGTATTTTTTTGTTTTTGTTTTGTTTGATTGTTTCTTGATTGTTTCCATGTTTCGTGCCAAATCCGCCTGCAGGAGGACATGCCCGACCTAATGTTAGCTTGCGCCCAGTTCTCTCCCTCCCCCCTTCTTGCTGCCCCCCTGGAGACGGGAACGCCGCCGACATCTCAACTGGCCCTCGTCCGACCTGCGTCACGGCCAGGAGGGCAGACCGTGCGGGCGTTGTGTCGCCTCGTTGCGGGTCCTGGCGCGGGAGGAGGCGGAGCAGGAGCAGGAGGAGGAGGAGGCGGAGGAGCAGGAGGAGGAGGAGGAGGAGGAGGACGAGAGCGAGGAGGAGGAGGAGGGCGAGGAGGAGGAGGAGGAAGACTGAAGGAGGAGGAGGAGGAAGAGGGCTAGGAGGAGGAGGAGGGCTAGGAGGAGGAGGAGGAGGAGGGCGAGGAGGAGGAGGAGGAGGGCGAGGAGGAGGAGGAGGAGGAGGAGGAGGAGGAGGAGAAGGAGGACCAGTGTAAACCCAAGACTCATCAACGATGTTGAAGTACACCCTGCCTCCAAGAACCCTCTTCATTGGCCATAGGCCCCATGCAAGGGGTCATTTCCATAGCGAGTTGCTCGTTGGGAGACAACCGTGTGAACATCTTGAAGCGTGCCAGAACACAATTCTCAGGAGTTCAACGCCACGAGTTAACCTGAAGGTTACGTTCTGGCGATCCTGAGTCGTGCCAGAATACCATTCTTGGGGCTCCAACACCGCGAATACATGCATTTGTTGCGCCCTGACATTCCTGAATCTCTCCAAAACGCAATTTCTAGCACGTTCACCATGAGAACCAGTAAAGCTGTTACATATGTTGAAACCGACTGTGCGCGGCGCTCAGGCGAGAGCCACATCTGAAAAAGCGACCCACCCTCAATCCGTAAGACTCTTGCACATGCTCAGGACGAGTATGCGCGGCGTTAAGGCGGGAGCCACTTGTTGAAAACGCACCATCCTCAATCCGTGAAGCTCTTGCAAATTTTTACAGAGAGTGTGCGCGGCGCGATTTTGCAAACGAACCGCCTTCAATCCGTGAAGCTCGTGCAATTTTGTTTAAATAGATGTGCGCGGCGCTCAGGCGAGGGCTACATTTTGGAAATGACGTGCAAACTCGGGGCGCTGGGGCGAGAGCCACATTTACAAAAAAACAGCCGCCCTTAATCCGTGACGCTTTTGCACATGTGCGCAGCGGTGAGGCGAGAGCCACATTTTGAAAGCACCCGCCCTCATTTCGTGAAGCTCTTGCAACTATTGAAGACGAATGTGCGCGGCGCTGAGGTGAGAGCCACATTTTGAAAACGATCCGCCCTCCATGTGTGAAACTGTTGACAATGTTTTAGCATCAGGGTCATAAGTGGTGAGGAAGTCTCAGGCGAAACGCCCAGCCCGCCCTTTTGACAGGCCTCGGGGCACGACAGGGATGAGTTTTTATATGGGAAAAATGGACAAGAGGAGGAAGGAGGAGGAAGTGGAAGCCGTGACAGTATTCAGGGCTATTCGAAGCGCACTAGACGGGCACCGGGAACAAGGAGGAGGATGATCAAACAGACACGGAGGACGAGGATCAGGATGACGATGCTGCTGATGATAATGGTGATGATGGTGGTGATGGTGATGCCGATGATACCGATGATGATGACGATGAGGATGAAAAGGAGGAGGATGAGGAGCAGGGGGATGAGGATGGTGATGGTGATGGTAATGGTGATGGTGATGGTAATGGTGATGTCGATGATGATGCTGATGCTGATGCTGCCGATGATGATGATGATGATGATGATGATGATGATGATGATGATGATGATGATGCTGGTGATGATGATTATGATGCTGCTGCTGATGCTGATGCTGATGCTGATGCTGCTGATGATGCTGATGATGCTGCTGATGATGCTGATGATGTTGATGATGTGATGATGATGATGATGATGATGATGATGATGCTGATGCTGATGATGATGATGATGATGATGATGATGATGATGATGATGATGATGATGATGATGATGATGATGATGATGATGAGGGTGATCATGAAGATAATGAGGAGGAGGCGGAAGCAGGAGAGGGGGAAGTGAGGTCTTGTGGCCACCTCGCCTGGGTTGTGGGTAATAAACCTTTAGCATGTTGGCTGGGACGACGCGGGGGCTTTCGGGGACCCCTTGGTGGCGGTTTGGAGGCCTCTTGGGAGCAATTTTGGGGCATTTTGGGGTGTCTTGAGGGCCTTTTAGGGATCTCTTCGCGCCTCCTTTGGGCCTTCTGGGGACCTCTTGGGGCGGAAGGCCTTCAATTTTCCGTTCGTGTTCCCCCTCTTTGGCCCTTCTTGGGGTTGTCTTTGGCCCTTTTGGGCCGTCCTCGGCGCCTCTGGGGCCGTCTTGGAGCCTTCTTGCGCCGTCTGGTGGCCCTCTTGGCGGCCTTTTGGACCTTGGTGTGGGCCTCGTGGGCCGCAATGGAACGAAGGTCGAGGGCCCCAGACACATTGAAAGACCATAGGGAAAACAATAACTTAGGCCTCTCAGAGCCCTCTTGGGACGGCTGTTGGATGCCTCTTGGGACGTCTTGGGCGCTTTTTCGGCCGAGTGGAGACCATGTTGGGCGTGTTGGACCGATCGTGTGGCGATTTGGGGCCCTCTTGGACTGTCTTGTGGCCCTCATGGGCCGGCTGCGCTACCCCGTGGAATCTGCTGGTGGTCATGATGACGATCAGTTATAGTGATGGCACTGGCGATGGTGATGAGCATTAGGATGCTGCTGCTGACGATGATGCTGATGATGACGACGATCATGCTGACGCGGTGACGACGATGATGGCGATGCTGATGCTGACGATGATGAGGATGATGATGATGTTGCTTGTGATGGTGATGGTGATGGTGATGGTGATGGTGATGGTGATGATGGTGGCGATGATGATGATGATGATGATGATGATGATGATGATGATGATGAGGATGAGGATGAGGATGATAATGCAGATGATAAGGATGATAAGGATGATGAGGACGATGATGATGATGATGATGATGATGATGGTGATGACGGATGCGATGCCGATGGCAACGACGTCAACGACGATGACGATGAGGATGATGATGTCGATGCTGATGATGTCGATGCTGATGATGACGATCATGACGACGATGCTTAAGATGACGATGACGATGGCACTCATTTTCGTGATGACTCACGATGATGACGATGCGGGCGACGACGCCGATGAGGATGACTATGATGCTGATGGTGGTTATCTTGGTGACTACGATGTTGATCATGGTAACGGCGATGAGGTCGCTGATGTTGATGCTGGTGATGCTGATGGCGGTGATTTTCGTGGTGATGCTGATGTTATTGATGGTGGTGATGCTTATGATGACGATGCTGATGCCGATGACGATGATGACGGTGATGACGATGCTGATGCTGATGCTGATGCCTGATGCTGCTGATGATGATGATGGTGTTGATGATGCTGATGATTCTGATGACGGTGATGACGACGATGATGATGATGATGATGATGATGATGATGATGATGATGATGATGATGATGATGATGATGATGATGATGATGATGATGATGATGATGATGATGATGATGATGATGATGATGAGCCGAGGCAGATGAGAATGGTGAGGAGAAGGATGGGTAGGTGTATGAGTAAAGGATAGGGGAGCGAAGGAAGTCACGTGTAGGGGTTCTGCTAAAGAGGAGGTTCTGTCCATCCCCGAGTTGCACACGCTTGGAGATCAGCGCTGCCATGACTGTGTTTGTTTCTGTTTCCTAACTCGAGGCCGGCGCTGCCAGCGCACGCGGCCGGCACGGCTTTGCCCTCCTTTGCGGCCATGTTAGCGGCGTTTCCTGAAGCTGCGGGCTCCGCGAGACTGCTGCGATACCCGGTGTCCCTCCTTGTCCCGCTGGAGGGGGGGAGGGTCGGATTGAGGGTTGAAGGGGAAATCGTCCAACATTGTGATGGAAGGGAGGCGGATAATGAAGTGGAGTGGAAAGGGGGAAGGAGAGACGTGCCGAGTCGTCATCGCCACATTGCCCCGCTGTGCTGCGGCTCAGGGCTTCGCGCAACTCTCGCGACGCGGCTACAGCTTCGGTGACCGTCCTGTCTTCGTATCGCGGACCACATGTCGACTCCCGAGCATCTCGCGCGCTTCGTAGGCTGACCACCTGAGGTGGCCATTGGGAGTCGTGTGTTATTGCTGCTTGCTCCTGGCGAGCCAAAAGGTGCGCTCGCGCTCCGACTCCTGCATCCCTTCTCCCTCCCCCCCCCTTCTCCATCCTGCCCCTTCCCCTCCTGCTCCTCCCCTTCCACAAGTGCACATTCTGAATTCTACTCTCCTCTCTCCCCCGACTCCGTCCGACAGATAACAGGTACTCTCCGCGCATGTTCTTTACACAGGATTTTAACAGTTGGGTTTTCTATTGTCTTCTGTTGTTTACTTTCTGGTGCTTCTTCGGTCATTCAAAATTGTACTCCAGTTGCAGCGTTGAACTCATTTTAGGATCGGCGCTGTGCTCCAGTCGTTAAGAACGGCGCTCTCTTTCCAGCGCGGGCCAATTTTCTGGATACGATTCATTTTTCGTCGTTGTCGCCTTCCTCATTTCCCCTCTTAAGCCTTCCCTGGTCCTCCTGCTCCTCCCGTTCCTTCCACTACATTTCCTGCTGCTGCTGTTCTTGTTCGTCTTTGTCCTTCCCCTCCAGCTCATCCTGCTGCTCACCCGCCATCTCCTCCTTCGATGTACGAAAGAGCGAAAGAGCGCGCCGCGGGAGAGGGGAAAACCAAAAGGGGGGGCCCAGCTTCGAGCTACCCTCCCCCTCCTTCCATTGGAGGGGGAGCGGGCATCCTAAGCTACCCCGCCTCCCTTTGGGAAACCTGGGGTCCCCCTGTAGAAAGGGGAGGTGGGCCTCCGTAGCCATCCCCCCCCCTTCTCGACGCCGGGGGCGGGCGGGCGGGCCGGCAGGGGCCGGCGGGGGGCGCGCGGGCGGGCGGGCGGTAGCGCGGGCGGGCTAGCGGGGGGGCGGGCGGGCGGGACTGCGGGCGTGCGGGCGGGCGCGCGGGCAAGCGCGCGGGCGAGCGCGGGGGCTGGCGGGCAGGCTGGCGGGCGGGCGGGCGGGCTGGCGTGCGGGCGTGTGGGTGGAGGTTGGTGGTGGTTGGCGCCGACGTCGCCGTCGCCGTCGTCGTCGTTCTTGTTGTCGTTGTCGTCGTCGTCGTCGTCATCGTCGTGGTCACCGTCTTCGTCATCTTAGTCGTCTTCGTCGTCGTCTTTGTCGTCGTCGTCAGCGGCGACGGCGGCTTGTCGTCATCGTCGTCGTCGTCGTCGTCCTCGTTGTCGTCGTCGTCGTCTTCGTCGTCGTCGTTGCCGCCGCCGTCGTCGTCGTCGTCGTCGTCGTCGTCGTCGTCGTTGTCGTTGTCATTGTCGTCGTCGTCGTCGTCATCGTCCTCGTCATGGTCATCGTCATCGTCGTCGTCCTCGTCCTCGTCCTCGTCCTCGTTCTCGTCCTCGTTGTCGCTGTCGTCGCCGTCGTTGTCGTCGTCGCTGTCGTCGTCGTCTTCTCCGTCGCCGTCGCCGTCGTTGTTGTCGTCGTCGTCGGCGTCGGCGTCGGCGTCGGCGTCGGCGTCGGCGCCATCGTCGTCGGCGGCTGCGGCGGCGTCGGCGGCGTCGGCGGCGTCGGCGTCGTCGCCGAACTATTTTCTCCGTGCCGCCCTTGTGGGACACAGACGGTTCTTTTTGCTTTTGCGCTTCTGTTCCCTGCATTGCCACGTGGCGAGTAACACTGAATGGTCTTTTGTTGTTCGTCCCCCAGGACCTGCTGCTTGGATATTGTTTGTTTGTTTTTGTTTTGTGTGTGTGTGTGCAATTGTTTCGTTCAAAATTCGCCTGTAGGGGGACACGCCCGACCTAAATCTAGCTTGCATTTACCCTTCTCGATCTTCCCCTTCAGCTTCTCTCCTTCTGTATCTCGCCCCTTCCTTCTCGTTCTCATCACTGGCCCATTATCCGTGCTTCCCCTTCCCTCCCTACCTCTTCCCTCCCTGTTCCTGCTACTCTTTTCTCCTTCCCTCCATCCCTCTATCCTTCCTTCTCCTTCCCCTGATGCATTGACGGCAAGTGCGTCCGCGCGTAGCCGCGGCCTCCCTTGCGATGGCTGCCGCAGGTCAGGTTTGCCCTATCTCCTTTCTCCTCGATCAAGCGTCGTGAAGTGTGGTGACATGCGTGCGCCCCGCTGCAGGCAGCGTCTGGTCATCATCATCATCATCATCATCATCATCATCATCATCATCATCATCATCATCATTAGCATCATCATTACCAGCATCATGATGATCACCATTACCATCACGATCACCATCACCATGGCCATCGCCACCACCACACCATCGCCATCACCATAACCATCACCACCACCGCCGTCATCATCACCATCATCATCATCATCATCATCATCATCATCATCATCATCATCATCTTCATCGCCATGACTATCATTATCTGTCCCACCACCAGAACACGCAATATCATCATCATTGTCATCATTCGCATCATCGTCATCACCATCATCGTCATCATCAACATCATCATTGCCATCATCATCATCATCATCATCTTTATCCTCATCATCATCACAATAATGATCATCATCATCGCCATCATCATCATCATCATCATCATCATCATCATCATCATCATTATCATCATCATCGCCATTATCATCATCATCATCATCATCATTATCATCATCATCATCGCCATCATCATCATCACCATCGTCATCTTCATTGTCATCATCATCATCGTTACCATCATTGGTACCGCATCATCATCATCATCATCATCATCATCATCATCATCATCATCAACATCATCGCTATCATCTCCACCATTATCCAGCTATCTGCAGCAGTCTCCGCCATCGTGTCAGTGCAACTGCTTTGCAGTACTGATTCTTGAGTTCTGAACGCTTGGCGTATCCCCACCAGCTCCTGCAGGATCGGTGGCTCCTCATGTTGCGCGGGTTGAAGGCCCCTGGAGGTCAGCCCGCTTCGAGTGGTTCAGCCTTCGCAGCCTCGGCCGCCCCCCGGGCCCGTCCCACCCCCGGCCTGGTATTCCACGTTCCTCGGCTGAGCAGCTCAGCTGGCTCGCACACGCCGTTGGCGCGGCTTGGGCTTGGCGCCCCACTGGCGACAGCCCATCGCTTACCACGTCTGGGCACTCCGACGGCATGTTGGACGCGCCGCCCACAGCTATCGTCCTCATGCTCCTTCGGGTTTGCCACTCGGCACCTCTTGAATTCACCAGCATTTTGCCGTGTTGCAAGTGCTCGAGCACCCTGGACGCCCCCTGCTTGCAGCTCCTCTCGCGCAGTCAGCCGCTGCTGTATGAGTGGGCCGGCCGGCTTGCGGCGCGTCCAGCTGCTAATTAGGCCGCTGTCATGACCCGTAGCGCTCCTGACTCCGCTTGCGCCTTCGCTTGCGGACGCGACCGAAAAAGTATCCCCACCAGCCCATCCAGGAACGACGCCCAGGGGGGCTTTCCTTATCGGGGGAGCGTGGCATCATTGGAGAGCTCGAGGAACCTCCCCGTGGGCCAGAGGCTTTTTGGATGCCCCTGGGAGGCTCTTGGGGTATCTCTCGGGCTCTATTCGAGACCTCTTGAAGCGTCTTGGGGGCCTCCTGGCGGCTTCTGGGTGCCTCTTGGGGTTCCTTGGGGGGGTGCCTCTTGGGTCGTCTTGGGGGTTTCGTGGCCGTTTCCAGGGGCTTTTGGGGGCGTCTTGGGTACCTCTTGGGGGCCGCTTGGGGCATCTTGCGGACCGCTTTGGGGTCTCTGGGGGGCCTTTTGGGCTATGGGGATCTCTTGGAGGCCTCTTGGGGGTCTCCCGGGGGCCTTCTGGTGGTCTTTATGGGCCTTCTTTGGGGCCTCGTGGTTTGTCTTTGAGCTATTTTGGAGGCACCTTGGCCCATTCTTGGCGGTCGCAAACCTAAACAAGTGCGTACCTCGAAATCCTTCAGCCACCTACAGGCAATCAGTGGTGTTGTATGTTTCTGCCTGCGGCTATCGTGGAGGAACTCGTGGGCTGTCTTGAAGGCGTCTTGGGAGCCTCTTGAATGGCCCTGGGCCATGTTGGGCCGTCTTGGTGTAATATTAGCTGTTCTGTAAGCCTTCTTGGAAACCACCCTGGCCGCCCGGAGGCCGACACACCCGCCATACATCAATTTCAGGGGGCGCTGGTTTCTAAGGTTGCGCGCGGCGAGAGGGGGGGGATGGGGGTGGGGTCGGCCTTAGAACGACTAGAAAACCTTCCAGACAACAGAGGCGCATGTTAACACGCCCATTCCGTGCAGTTACCGTGGCGGATTACCACCATCATCATCAGCATCAACACCACCAACAAGCATCAGCCTCAGTACCAGCATCAGCATGAACATCATACTCACCATCAGCATCACCATCATTATTTACATCGCCATCGTCATCGCCATTATCGTTACCAGTTCCGTTACGATTGCCACTACCATTACCAATACCATTGCCATTACCATTACCACTACCATTACCACTACCATTACCACTGCCATTGCCATTACCATTATCATTGCCATTACCATTCTTCATTTCCGTTCTCATCACCATTACCGTTACCATTACCATTACCATTACCATTACCATTGCCATTGTTGCTACCATGATTATTACCATTGCCATTATCATGCCCATGACCATGACCATGGACACTGCCATTGCCAGTACCATTACCATGCCCATGACACTGAACATGACCATGGACAGTACCGTTACAATTCCCATTACCATTGTCATTACCATTACCATTGCCATTACTATTGCCGTCACCGTTGCCGTTACCATTATCGTTACTATCACCATTACCATGCCCATGACCATTGACCATTGACATTGCCATTCTTATTACCAGTACCATTCCCATTAACATTCCCATTCCCATTCCCATTGCCATTACCATCGCCATTACCATTACCGTTACCATTCATATTAACATTGCCATTACCATTACCATTACCATTACCATTACCATTACCACTACCATTATCACTACCATTACCATCAACATTACTATTACCATTACTATTACCATTACCATTGTCATTAGCATTATCAGTAGCATTATTATTACCGTTGCCATTCTCATTACCATTATTGTTACCATTGCCATTACCGTTACCGTTACCATTACCACTACCATTACCAGTGCCATTGCCCTTACTATTTACCATTGCCGTTGCGATTGCCATTACCATTCGCATTACCGTCACCAGTCCCATTTCAGTTTACCGTATGTCGCAATGCTTTTGCCATGGTCATTGTTATTGTCTTTGCCATTGCCATTACCATTGCCATTATCATTACCATTACCATTACAACTACCATTCCCATTGGCGTTACCATTACCGTTACCATTACCAGTTACCATTCACCATTGCTGTTCACCATACCACTTTCCATTACCATTAACATTACCACTGCTACCTTCCATTGCCATTTCCATACCCA
>CAUYUJ010014564.1:242500-269567 GCA_963575745.1 Prorocentrum cordatum
GGGCTCTCCGTTCCACTTCGATCTCACCCCCTCACCTCCGATCATTACAATTACCATTGTCACCATTGCCATTATCATTACCATTACAATTACCGTGACCAGTACTATTGCCATTGCCATGACCATGACCATGTCCATGACCATGACCTTTACCATTCTTATTTCCATTACCGTTCCCATCACCACTACCATTACCATTACCGTTACCATTACCAGCACCATTACCATTACCATTACCTTTATCATTGCTACTACAAGTACGGTTGCCATTACCATAACCATTACCATTACCATTACCATCACCATTGCTTAGTACTATTCCCTGCACCATTTAACATTGCCATCACCTTTACAATACAAGTACAACTACAATTTTCATCGTCAACACCAGCATCACCACCATCGTCATCGTCATCGCCATCACCATCACCACCATCATCATTCGCATCATCATCACCACCATCATAATCAACATCGGCAGCATCAACAGCATCACCCCCATTACGATCACCACCATACTCACCACCACTATCATCATCTTCATCATCGGCGCTAGACGATTCGGTGTTCTAGTGCTTGCAGCCAGATGCCGCTAAGGAATCGGTTGTGAAGCGAAGGATCGTGCGGAGCCGATGGCGGAGATCCGAGGCCAGCTTGGTTCGGTTCTTCCCTTCTTACTCTTCCATCCCCCCTCGTTCTCCTACTCCTCCCCTTCCAACCTTTACCTTCCTTCCCCCTCCTTCCTCCTGCTCCTCCCTCCCCCATCCTCCATCATCTTCCTCCTTTCTCCTCCCCCCTCCTCCCTTCGTGTATCCTCCATCCTCCTGTTCCTCCTCCATGTCTCTGGCTCGGGAGTCTTTCGGCCGCTGCCCGCGCTCGCAGCGTCGCCCGCGCGGCTTTTCTAGGGTGCGGTGCCGCCTATGGGCGGCAGCGGCGGACCGGGCGGGCCCGCCTCTACGCGCTCTGCTTGCTACCATGCGCTGCTTGATGTCCGCCCTCGGGGGAGGGGGAGGGGAGGCAGGAGGTTGAGGATGTGGAGGTGGAGACAGGAGTAGGAGGAGCAGGATGAGGAGGAGATTTGACACGCTCCATTACGCTTCCAAGTCGACGGCAAGCCGCGCCCGGTGTACAAGGACTCCGTTGCGGATCAGGGGAGTACGTTCAAGCAGGGGGTCTGAAGATAGTCCGTCAGAGTGGAATGACTTCATGGTTGACTGATGCGCAAGTCTCTGAGGCAGAGGATTTGCTCGTGGACGTATTCTGCAAGGACTTCGGGAGGTCAGCACAGAAGCTGAGAAAAGCACGGCTTCGCAGGTTTCGATGTGTCGATGTCGAGCGAGCGCCAAATTCTTTCTCGTTGCCTCATGCTTGCGGAGCTGAGTTGGGGTTTAGTCAAACTGTTTTCGCAATCATCCTCTCTTCCTGGGCGCGATCGTGATTGGGCCTTCTCATCCTCCTCTTCCTACTACTCCTTGTCCTCTCTGCCTTCCCTTCCTCTCCGCCCAAACTGTACCTGTCCGATCCCTCCTTTGGAGGGCTGCTGGGAGACCGAGGATGGTTGTATTTTTTGCTTTGCTTGAAAGGGCTCGACTGAAGTCGCGAAAAGCCGTGCCTACATACGCACACCATATAGTGATCACGAAAGGTACAAGCCTCATCACAATTCGCCAGACGTCGCTGGGTGGCTTGCGTTGCAAGGTGATCGCTAATCGGCCTCTTCAAGGTTACAAAGGCGCACTGGGCAGTCGTGTGAATCACTGGTGGTCTAGTCCGTGCCCATCGCTGAGAGACTTTCGAGCACACGCTTCACGTCAACTTCGGATTCAGTGCTATGTTATGCATTGCAACCATGCGCAGAGCTGTACAATGCTATGCTACGCACGCTAGGTAATGCTACGCTGTGCTATGGTATGGTATGTTATACTATGCCAGCCGTTGCCGTACAATGCCGCTGCGCCACAGCATGCCTGGTAGTACCATGCGATGCTTTGACGCGCTGTCCTATGAATGGCAGAGCATGCACCCGTTGCGTCGCACCTCATTGAGTTGCATTGCACAGGTGAGCCTTCAGAAACATACAACCTCCAGTGTGAGTTGCGGTGGTCTCGTAATTTTGTCTAGACGGAGTCGGATATAGGATCGAGCAGAAGTCTATGGATACCATTTGTTGGGCTCGAGTCTTTTGCCTAGTGAACGCAGGGGGGAAGCAGCCAAAATGGAGAAAGATCCGCGAGGTGAGGCCGGACGACGTCTGTTTGGAGGGAGGACGCGCGCAAGTGCACGAGACACGCAAATTTTTCCTTTCCTCCCTTCCGCCCTCTCTTTCCTCATGCCTCCTCTTGCGTCCCCCCTTCTTCCCCTCCAGACCTTCGAGTGGACGTTTCGACCCCATCCTCGGGTCCGGCCCCTCGTCATCTCCGCCAGTTTCACGCGGAAGACAACCGACGCCAGACACCGCGAAGGCACTATGACCTCAATGACACCACGTGGCTATGAGTAGCTTTAACAGCGGAGTGGGAACAGTTGGAACATCATTTCGTGAGCCACACATCTCCCTGAGCAGGCGCCCGTCGCGCGCAGTCTTCCAGGTGAGGCTAGGGCCTCATCCGCCTTGCCCTTGATAGGGCCCCCGGGGCCCCGAGGACGGCCCCCCCGCGGACGGGGCCAGGACGAGTATAAATTCGTTCCGGGGCGTTCCAGAACGCTCTCACAGCGCTCGGGAACGCTCTGAGAAGGCCGCGGCGCCCGAGACATCCTCCAGAGCCGCCGGACCTCCGAGGCTCGCGATTTGTCTTCACCCGAGTCTGTCCTCGCCCCTGGCTTCGTCTCACGGGGGCGGCCCTCCCTCTGGAAGGGTTCCCGCCGCCCGCCAGCCGCCACCTGCCGCCCGCCGTCGCCGCCTGCCGCCCGCCATCTCGGCTGCAGAGAGCGGACCGGGCCCTCGCGCAGCCGGTGAAAATCGCGCTCTCGAGGGCTCGGATGACCTTCGTGGACGCGCGGAGGCCGACGGCGTCGTGCAGGAGGCAAGGCGCCCGCCGCGCCCCTTGCCCGCGAGGCCCAGAGGCCTGGGGCCTCGGAGGTGGGATCGGGGGCGGAAAAGAGGGGGGTGATGACTAGGGGGGGGTGGATATCATGGCGGGGGGCATGATATTTCCTCAGATTTCATGGCGCCTCTTCTTATTTCATTACGTCCCTGGCCCCCCCGCTGGGCCGCGCACATGCCGCCGGTCATGATTTGAACCCCCCCCTCTTGGACACCCCCCTTTTGGCCGCTCCCGATGGGAAAGGCACCCCCTTACACCGCTGTCCCTGCGGTCGGCCCGAGGTCGAGGGTCGACCGAGGTCGGCTCTGGGAGGGCAGCTGCCTGGCCCCTTGCCGTCGGAGGGTGCCCATCGGAGGAGGAAGAGTCGGAGGGTGGACAGAGCCCCCAACAGTGACACGTCGATTAGTGCATTGTCCGTTTTCGGTTCTCGAGAGGGCGCCGTGGCCGTTATTTTCCAGGCTTGCGCCCGCCAGGTTTGGGCCTCGGGTCGTTTTCACTGAACCACGTTTTACTAAAGGGGGGTCTGTCCATCCCCGAAAGAGGTGCCCTCGGAGGAGGAAAAGGTACCCTCGGAGGAGGAGGAGGAGGAAGAGATGCGCTTACGGCCGGCCCTGGGTGTAAAGGATCGAAGTCGGTTCGGGGAGGGCGCCCTATAGTGTCATTCGTGTTTTTGTTCGAGGCTGTGGTGCCTCCTGTGGAGGGCTCCTTCGAGTGATCTTACGGTTTAGGGTGTCGGTTCGGGGAGGGCGACTTAGTGTCATTCGTGTTTGTTCGATGTTGTTGTGCTTCCTGGTGGAGGGCTCCTTCGAGTGATCTTACGGTTTAGGGTGTCTCCGCCGGCGGAGGGTCCCATGTTTTTGAAGGATGTTCTCGTGGTGGTTCGCGTGGTGTCGGCAGGTTCGCGTGGTGTCGGCCGGTGGCGACCCCAGCGCGGGCGTGTAAGGTGGAATGCCGCCATGGAATCCGGCGTTTCGGACACGGCCGTTCGTTCAAGGCTGATTCCCGCGGTGTCAGGAACCAACGCCAGGGTCGACACGACACGAACCTACCCCTGTGTGTTCTCCTTTTTGGGCCCGCTGGGAGGCCCCCGTCACCACCGCTGGATTCGCCTCGAAACCCTGGTCAGAACGCACCCCTGGAGAGGTCCGGGTAGAGGTGTGGATACCTTCTGGTCCCCCCAGGGACTCCTCATCCCTCCGATCTCCGGACCTCTTCTGGGGTGCATCCTGGCTACCGTTTCGGGGCGGCTCGCGTTGTGGTCTGCGGCCACACTAGCGCCCCCCGACGAGGCCCCAGAGGGCCCGAGAAAGTGCGCAAGCCGTGAACCCTCTCGATCCTCGATCCGTCTCGTCGTGGTCGTCCCCCAGCTGGGTCCGACGAGCAGGACGATTGGGGGGGGGGCGGGGCGGCGCCCCGCCCACCTCCCTGAGGGGCTCGGCCCTCCGCTCGACCGCGCGGGCCACGGCCCGCTGCCCCCGCAGGCCCTCGCCCTGCGTTCGCTGTCGCCGCCGTCGTCGTGGTCGTCAGTGGTCGTCAGTGGTCAGTGGTCGTCGTCCTCGCCGTGGTCGTTGCCGTGGTCGTCGCCGTGGTCGTGGTCGTCGGTGTCGTCGTTGTGGTCGCCACGGCCATCGCCGCCGTGGTCGTCGTGGTTTGCCGTCGCCGTCGCCGTCGTGGTCGTCGTGATTTGCTGTCGCCGTCGTCGCCGCCGTCGCCGCCGTCGTCGCCGTCATCGCCATGGTCGCCTCGCCGTAGTCGCCGTGGCTGAGGTCGTCGTCGTCGCCGTCGTGGTTGTCGCATTCGCCGTCGCCGTCGTCGTCTTCGTCGCCTCCCTCGTCGTCGGCTCGTGATCATCGTCGTCGCCGTGGTCGTCGTGGTCGTCGTCGTTTTCGTCGTCGCCGTGATTGTCGTCGTGGTCGCCGTCTCAATAATTAGTGGTCGTCTCCGTCGTCGTTGCCGTGGTCGTCGCCGTCGTAGTCGACGGGTTCGCCGTTGCACTCGTCGTCGTCGTCGTCAGTGCTGCTGTCGGTCATCGCAGTCGTCGGCTCTTCGTCGTGCGTCGTGATGGTTGTCGTCGTCGTGGTAGACTCCTTCGTCGTGGTAGTAGTGGTCGTCGTTGTTGATGTCGTCGTCGTCGTCGTCGTCGTCGTCGTCGTCGTCGTTGTTTTTCGTGCTCTTGGGGATCGCCGTCGCCGCCGCCGCCTTCGGCTCGTTGTCGCAACCGTCGTCCTTGTGGTTGTCATCGTCGTCGCCGAAGGCCGTGTCGAACTTGCTCTGGCGGGAGTGGCCCTCGAGCCCTCCTCTTATACTTCAAGACACCGAAACACAAGTAATGCTTGCTAGCGTTGACCCCAAAGAGTACGTTGTTGCCCTCTGGATGTGTCTGGTGAACTATGTGGTACAATAGATGTGGTGCAATATGTGTGCCGTGCGCCATGCGCTGCATTTTATGTGGTAAAAAGTATAAGTTGTAAACTATGCCGTGCAAGCTTTGAGGCGTAACATATGTGGTGCCAGCTTTGCGGTGAGAGCTATGCGGGGCATACTTTGCAACGTGATAAGTTTCAGAGAATATGAGGGTGCAGGCTATGTCGTGCAAGCTGTGTGGTGGAACCTATTCGGTGTAAGCTATGCGTTGTCAGCCTTGTTGTGCATTATATGTGGTGGAGCTACGTGATGTAAGCTATGCGGTGCAAGCTCGCTTATGGAAGCTATGTGGTTCAAGCACATGAGTTGTCAACTCTTCTACACGCGCAATCATCCCACCCTCCCGTCCGCAATTTGTGCGGCAATACACATGCCTCCAAGATTGCGGTTGCCGATTGGCACTTGCCAGCGCATCTGTGTAGCCGCGTTAGTGCGCGAACGCCTGCGCTCAGGGCGACCAGCTCGTTTGGCACAACTGTTGTGGCCGCGATTGCATTTACCGCTGGGGACTTCCAGCGCGTCTCGCAGGCCGCGCTGGCGCGCGGACACTTCAGTGTGGGTCGGTATTTGTGTGGGCGCGGTATCCTGATGGCGTCGACAACGGCGGCAACGATGATGATAGCAGCGATGGTGTTGGCGATAATGAAGATGACGACGGCGAGGGTAATGACGGCGCCGACGTTGGCGACCACGATGACGATGATGTCCATGTGTCTGTAATGAAGGTGATTGTGCAGATGATGGCGGCAATGACGGCAATAGGACGATGACGGTGACGGCGGTGGTGCGATGGCGCTGATGGTGGTGATGGTGAGGAAGTGCGTGCGCAGAACTTCAAGACACTTGGCGTAATATTCTTGAAAGACCGTGGCCGTCACATGTATTGAAGAGCTCACTTTCGAAGTGCTTCGAAAGCCAGCGATGCATGTGGTATAAGCTCAGCGGTCTAAGCTATGTGGAGCCGGCTTCGCGGCGCAAGCCCGAGCTTTCTGATGGAAACGTGGGTGCAAGCTATATCGTGTAAGCTACGTGGTGCGAACTGCGTGGTGCCTATGCGGTGTAAGCCCTGTAGACAGATGATATGCGCCCACGCGGAGCTCACGACCGACTACCGGCGGATGGTGAAACCTCGGCACACCGATCCAGCCCACGAGGCGCCTGCGAGGCGCCCCTGGGCGGCAACGGGCGGCAGAGTGGCGAACCCCCAGTGCACCCGGCCAATTCCTTGAGCAACACGAGCAAGAGCCCCAGGGCTCTCTTTGACGACCTGCCTGCGTGTTAGCAATTTGGACTTTAGCCTCGGGGGCCATGTTCGGGCTCCGAGATCACCGTCCACATCACCAAGCACATGGTGGTCACGATGAGAAATCGCATCATTCCAATCTGGCTGACCGTTGGTGGTCGCGGTTGCGGTTCCGGTGTCGGCGGCGCTGGGCGTGTTGGTGATCGAGCTTCGGGCAATTACGCGCAAAACAAAGCACAGTCGCACCCGCTGATGCATGCTGATCGCATCAGCACGCTCCACAGCCCGAGAGGCCGAAATTTACATAGATTTGGCGCGGGGGGTCCTGAGAGGTCTCTGCGATAAGGGAAAGGGCTTGGTAAAGACCGCTCCCCGACGGGCTTCTGGGTTCAGCTTAGTAAGGACGATTCAGTGTTGCCGATTCTTTGGCACATCGCGCCTTCTGTTAGGACTGGAAAGACTAGCTAGAGAGGTGGTCATACAGTGATGGAGGAGGAGGAGTGGGGAAGAAGGGGACGGAAAGAGGAGGAGGGAGGAGGAGGAGGAGGAGGAGGAGGAGGATCGAGAGTGGATGCTTTTGGACTCTTCTGGCCTCTGGAGGCCTCTGGAGGAGGAGGAGATTTTCCTTTCCCCACCCGTCCGCAGACGGGATGGGCGGGGGCAGGGGAGCGGGGGAGGAGCGCTTCACCACGACGGTCTCTCGACTACCATCTGGCCGAGAGTCAGGCGATCGCACACATGGATCAAGGGGGCGTGGATTAGCGACGGGTGCGGTTTCCACGGTCCGCCGCCGAGCGAGGCGGCACGGGCCGCATTTTGGGGAGTGCACCTCCCCCGATCCATGGATTTGGCGACCGCGCGCCTAATCCATGGATTGCTAATCCATGCTTGCGCGCCCCCGACACCTGGACCGTGGCAAAATGTGGCAGCCGCCTGGCTGCATGCAAGGGCTGACAGGCAGAAGGAGTGAGCCTTCCAGGGGCTCCCTCGTCGCTGCAGATGGGCCTGGTTCAGATGACCGGCCAGGATGACGTCCAGGGGGAGAGTGCCAGAGATGCTGTTTGAACACGCTGTGACCATGGAGCGGGAGGAGCGCATCTCAGCCACTCGGCTCGAGCCCTGCGCCAGCGGCTCGGTGGGCGGACCGCGCCGCTCTGGGCCCCGCCTGTACTTTTCCTCTCGGCGTTTTTTTTCCGCCCCCTCTGGGTCTCGGGGTGGGGTTCGGAGCGCTTTTCACGAGGCCGACGCCACCGACACCAGGGCGCCCGCCTGGTTTCGCTTGCGACCCGCGCAGGCCCGAGAACGATGACGGGCCCGCAGGCGCCAACGACGGCCCAACTGGTCTGGCGCCAAGTAGGGGTGTTGGAGACGGAAGTGAGGGAGAGGCGGGGAGGGGAATAAGGGTGGGGGCTGGGAACTAGGGGGTGGGTGACAAGAAATGGGGGGTGTGGAGAAGGAAAGTGAGGGGCAGGGGGGGTGGGGAGATGAGGGGCAGGGTGCCCGACATGCGACCAACCCAGCGAGAACATGAGGGATGGGGGGTCGGGAGATGAGGGGTGGGGGGCCCGAAATGCGACCATCACAGCGACAAACAGATCATATCCAGCGTCCGTGTGACACTGGCGCACTTCCAGGGTACAATAACTTCCTCGCTTCCAGGGGTGGATATTGAATCTGCTTGCCCTGTCCTTTTTTCTCGCTGGTATGACTTTTTTGTTTGTTGTTGAGCTTTTCGTGGTCGTCGACTGGGAGCCCGCGCCGTGGCCACGCTTGCGAGTGCTTTCGGTTTCGAGTTGGAGCGGCGCGACGGTATCCTTCAGCGTCCGCCCGCGGGGGAGGCTGTTGACCGCGGGGAGGTCGCCCAGAACTTGCTGTGGGCACTGCTGTGCGACTGAAGGCTGGGATACTGGTGCGTTTCATGCACGGCTAGCCGGCAGATGCTGCGCAGACGCCGAAACGGGGGGGCGAAACGGCGTCGAGGGGAAACAGACCGCGTGCCCCGCTCGGCTTCCACTGTGGGGCGGAGGCGGCGCGCGCGCGTGCGGGGGGTCGCGGCGGTTCGCATGGCGCTCGTCACCGACGCCCAGGATCCGAGTGGGGATTTATCCGTAACCACCGCCTGGGGGATCCATCTTCGGGGATTTCGGCAGGAGGAGCATTTGGATACATTCGGCCCCCCTGGGGCCAAATTCTTTCTCTCTCTCTCTCTCTCTCTATCTCTCTCTCTCTCTCTCTCTTTTCTTTCTCTTTTTCTCTCTCTGTCTCTCTCTCTCTCTTTTTCTCTCTCTCTCTCTCTCTATGTATTTACATATATATATATATACATATATATTCATATACATATACATATATCCATCTCCACCGCCCGCTAGGGTTCAGGACGTCGGTTCCCTAGGCGGCGGATACGCATACACCTCCGCCTCGCAGAGGACAAGAAGCTGGCGAACGAGAGCGGCCTTCAGCATCCGAACTCCTGCCTGCAGCCCTCCGTCCTCGTGGGGGGGTTCCAGGCCGCCTCTCAGTATCGTTCGCCTTGTCCCCATCCCCGACGGGCCATGGCGCGTCGGCCCCACCATCCCACCACCCCAATTGTGGACGGGCCCCGCGGAGCCCGAAGGAAACAGGAAATGTCCCCATCTGGGGGTGTACGGCAGGTTCGCGTCGTGTCGACTGGCGGCGACCCCAGCGCGTGCGTGTAAGGTTGAACGCCGCCTGTGGCCCAGAATCGGCCCGTCGTTGAACGATCCTGCGTCAATGGAACGGCCGATCGTTCAAGTTTGAACGATCCCCGCGTTGTCAGGAACCAACGCTGGGTTCGACACGACGCGAACCTGCGTAAATCGGCCAGTGGGTCCAAGGCCACGCCCGTGGGGCCAAGGATCGGTCAGTCAGGAGGGGACAAAACACATACACAATTGACCGTGACTCCCAGGAACATATGGGAAAATATGGGAAGTGGGGGGAAGACGCAAACCCAGAAGATATGAAGAAATATGGGAAATCTTGGGATCTGTGTGTATTTGTTCGCGTGTCCTTGGGCCCCTTCAGTCAGACGATGCCTAGGCCCTCCTCAGCGGCATCGAGGCGCCCGGGGTGCGCCGCGCGCCCCCGGATCGGGGGACGCCGAGCGCGCGCCTACGCCGGTCCTGGCCCAGGTCGACCGTGGGGGCTCCACGGGGAGGCGGGGGGCAGGCCAGAGGAGCACAGGGTCAAGTCGGGCATGGCCCTCTACAGGATCTAGGCCTCTCAGATGGGGTCGGAGTAGATGGGGTCGGAGGACCGCGCCGCATCGCCGATGCATCGCCGAGGCGGCTCGATGTGCAGACCGATTTGCGTTACGTCGACGTGGCCGATGCATCGCCGACGTCGGCGATGCCTCGCCGGTGCATCGCCGATGCATCGCCGATGCATCGCCGATGTATCGGCGATGCGGCGCGATCCTCTGACCCCACCTACTCGGACCCCATCTAGGAGGCCTCTACAGGAGGAATGTTCAAAAAATGATCCAAAAATAGTAAGGGGACGCTTTTTTGAGGGTTTCTTTGTGCTATGTTGGAATATGTTTGGGGGTATTGTGAATTTTTCGTCCAAGATTCCCCTGTAGGGGGACATGCCCGACCTAATCACAGGGGAACGAGCAATAACACAAACAGAAAGACTCGGAGGTCCGCGCGGGTTTCTCGGATCGGCGCCTGACACCCTCCCTGACGCGCGGAGCGCGCCAGGGGCGGTGCTGGAGGCGCCGCCAGCGGGGTCCAGCGCGGATCCAAGAAATTCGCGCGGACCTCTGAGTTTTTATGTTTATGTCATTGTTCGTTCCCCTAGATCAGGGGCAATGTTAGGGGGGTGATACGCTCGGGGGAAGATGCATCGACCCCGAATCGCACACACACCGCCGACGTTGGGCCCGCTAGCCCGCCCCGCCCAGGAGCGCTCGGATCCGCCATCGGGGGCCACTCGCTGATCCATCGGCGATGCCTCGCCGCTTCGAGCTCGGTGCTTCCTCCCCTGGGCCGGTCCCCCCTTGAGCTTTCCCTCTCCAAGCCGACCGTGGTGCCTGGCATCGGTGCACGTGCGCCTGCCCAGCCAAGCCAGGAGCGCGTGTACACCGATTCGACGATCAACACGATAGACTTAGGTCGGGCATGCCCCCCTACACCAGACGTTGGACGAAAAATGAAAAATAGTCAAACATGCCCAACAATTGTCCAAAACTATTCAAAACATCGTCACCAGACTATTCTTTTACCATTTTTGAGTATTCCTCCTGTAGAGGGACACGCCCGATTCTATAGGCTTACGCCACATCCGCCGACCCCTCATCTTGGCGGTCTTGCCGGCTCGCTTGAATCGGGCCGGGGAGTCGTGTAGGGGTCCATAATGACCTCTCTTGGGGCCATGTGGAATCCGCTTGGGGTCATCTCGAGGCCCTGGCGGCCGAGGTGGAGGAGGAGGAGGAGGAGAAGGAGGAAGGGGACACAGAAACAAGGCTCTGGGTTATGGGTTTTGGGTTAGAGGCGTCTTGCACCAGCTTGGGACCAATTTGGAGACAGGTTTTGCCGTCTTGGGGTCGTCTTAGGCCGAATTGGGAGGCGTCCTAGGCCGTGTTGGGATTCTCTGGGGCCGTCTTGAGGCCCTCTTGGGGCGCCGTGGGTCGATCTTGGAGGCTCTTTGGGCTACGTGAGCCGACGGAAGCCGGGAAAGGCAACGATTGCAAACATGTTCAACAGCGCAATGGAAATGTAATGAAATGCGTAATGTGCGCCTCTTTCAGATGTCCTGGGGGTCTTCTTGGAGACTTCGTGGGCGATAGTGAAAGCCTTTTAGGCCATCTTGAGGCCATCTTGGGCCGTCTTCGAACTGTCTTGGGCCGTCTTGGAGCCATCTTGGGCCGTTTTGGAGCCATCCTGGGCCGTTTTGGAGCAATCTTGGCCTCGAGAGCGCGAATCCTTTTTTGTGCGCAAACGCAACCCCGCCACCGTGCCTGGGTTGTTGATATGAGACTTGTGCGGTGATCGTTGGGATCTCTTGGGGGGCTTCTCGCGGGACTCTTGGAGGCAGTTTCGAAGCCTCTTGGGGGCCGTTTTGAGGCCGTTTTGGAGCCTCTTGGGGGCCTCTTGGGGCCTCTTGTGGGCGTCTTGGGGGCCTCTTGGGGCCTCTTGGGGCCTTCTGGGGCCGTCTTGGGGCGGAAGGCTCGGATTGTCGGTTCGGGCTCCCCCTCTTGGGCACCTCTTGGGGCCGTCTTGGGGCCCTCTTGGGCTGTCTTGGGGGCCTCTTGGGCCGTCTTGGCGCCCTCTTGGGCCGACTTGGGCGCCTCTTGGGGGCCTCTCGGGGCGGTCTTGGGGTACTCTGGGACCGTCTTCAACGCCGTGAAGGCCGACAAGTAGTATATGATCAAAATGTACGTTTTCCCATAGGAATTTGACGATTTTCGGCGCTTCGGCCCTTCTGAGGGCTGCTCTTGGAGGCCTCTTGGGCCGTCTTGGAGGCCTCTAGGCTCGTCTTGGGGGCATCTTGGGCGTCTGGGCGCGCTCGTTTGGCGCCTCGGAGCTCTCGTGAGCCGTCTTGGAGGAGTCTTGGGGCCTTCGTGGCCCGTCTTGATCCCCTTTTGGGCCCAAAAGAGCCTCGTGATGCGCTCGTCGTGGGCCCGGGGGGGGGGGGGGGTCGAATCTCCGGTTTGGGGTCCCAGGGGGGGGTTAGGGGGGGGGAACTATCTCACACGCCTAGAGACCCACAAGGGGTCGGCGGACTTTGCCGATAGAGCATAAGCGTCCGGAGATCCGTGCGGATATCTCGGATCGGCGCGGGGCCCGCCCGGCGGCGCCTCCGGCGTCGCCCCCGGTGCGCTCCTCGCGCTGGGGAGTGGGGCCCAGCGCCCATCCGAGAAGTTCGCGCGGAGCTCCTAAAGCTAATGCTTATGCAGTTGTTCTTACCCTCTACGCGTCTCGTGCCCAGGACGGCCGTTTTCAGGATCGGTGTAAGTGAACAGTCGGCGTCCTCCTGCGTGACACGCACATTGAGGAGGGCGCCTACATCTTGTTCGGCACCCTTCTGCTCTCGAGTCTGCTTTACCACGTTATCTGGATCCGCAGGAGTCGACGCAGAGAGCGGCAGTCCCAGCGCAGCAACAAGCTGGACGAGCTCAGGCGCGGCCTCGTGCTGCACTTCGCGCCGCTGGTGGCGGTCGACAGCTATCAGTTCAAGGGCATGACGGAGACCAAGTGCGGGGTCACTCTGGACTTCCAGGACCTGGGGCTGACTCTCAAGAATGGTGGCCGGAGAGTGCTGGACGGCGTCACTGGGAGGTTCGAGCGAGGGAAGATGATTGCCATAATGGGCCCTTCTGGCTCTGGCAAAACGACATTCATGAACACCTTGTGCGGCAAAGCCACGTATGGCAACGTGACGGGCACCGTCACCATCAATGGTAGACAGGGGAAGATGAATGACCTCAAGCCCATCATGGGCTTCGTGCCCCAGGACGACGTAGTGCACGAGAGACTCACGGTCCGCGAGCAGCTCGAGATGTCGGCGAAGCTAAGGAACGACTACAGAACAACTCGGCAGGATCTGAAAGACATTGTCGAGGACGTGCTCCATGTACTGCAGGTCCAGCACATTCAAAGGAGCATAGTGGGCGGGGTGGATAAGCGTGGCATCAGTGGTGGCCAGCGCAAGCGGGTCAACATCGGACTCGAGTTGGCCGCCTGCCCCACCGTGCTCTTCTTGGACGAGCCGACCTCTGGCCTGGACTCTACGAGCTCGCTGATGGTGGTCAGCTCGCTGAAGAAGATGACGACCCTGGGGATGACCAACATCATGGTGATCCACCAGCCCCGGTACTCGCTCTTCGCGCTCTTCGACCAGGTCCTACTCCTAGGCACGGGGGGCCGCACTGTCTACTCTGGCAGGGCCGACAAGGCACTCCCATACTTTGAGGGCCTCGGGTTCGAGAGGCCGCCTGCAGACAACCCCGCGGACTGGATGATGGACGTCATCTCTGGGCAGGTGAAGAACCTTCGCTCTGCCGAGTCCAATCCGGTGGATCTGTTCGACAGGTGGGCAGAGGCGTCCGGCAGGCCCGAGAGCCCGTCGTCGCCTGAGGACGGACACGCGCTGAGGACCGCGCGGCTGGTTCAAGAGCACTCGCACCTGGTCGGCACGGAGATCGTGCGGCAGGAGTGGAACCGAGTGGACACTGTAAACTCTGGGTACTTGGGGCTCAAGGGGTTCCATAAGTTGGTGAAGAATTGCTGCGACGTGGATCCGGACAGGAAGATCGTGGCGATGCTGGCGGACCAGATCAGCGCGGCGGGGCGGATCGAGAAGATGGGCTCGATGCTGGGCTCGGAGCGTTTTGGGGTGCACGTGAGGAGGGACGACTTCGCCAAGTTTCTGCGGCTGTCTCAGGAGGAGCTGGTCGCCGGGCACAGGCACATCCAATCGGACGGGTCTCCTCAGGGCGACAGCGGGGACTCGTCCGACGACCTGCTGACGGAGGACGGCCTGGAGAGGCGTGTCTTTCCGGGCCCCTGCAGGCAGTGGGCCATCATGGCCCACGCGAGGATGGTGCAGTTTTGGCGGGGCTGGATGAGGCGGCTGCTGGACATGATCATGGTCATATTTTGCGCCACTGCCTTCGCACTGGTGGGCAGAGGCGAAATCGGCAGCCCCATAGAGATTAGCATGTACCAGACAGGCTTGGCACTGCTCATTCCTATATCTGTTTTGCCGACATTTGCGGATCGCCCAATCTTTTGGAGGATGAGCAGTGCTGGCACCAATATCATGGCGTACTACATGTCCCGGTTCGCCGTGAGCATCATCGATGCGCTCATGCTTTCTCTCGCTTACACGATGACGTATTATCTGGTTGCGAGGCCAGGTTGCCCTGTATCGATTTATCTTGATCCTGCGCTATACCTTGCGTGGTCAGTGGCAGCTACGGGTTATTTGTTGTCAATTGCCGTGCCGCCTGAGAGTGCGACACTAACAACTTTGGTGCTCATGCTAGCTTTCACTCAAGTGCTTGGAAAATTTGACACTACGCTCAATTGGCTCAACGCTAATGTGCAATGGAAGGTGGTGTTGCTGTCGTTTGTTCCCACAAGGTGGTCTACCGAAATGCAGTTCGTGAGATATGTAGAGCATAACGACGGCGTGGCTATGCCAAACCCGCCAGATTGCTCCGATATGCAGGATAGCAGCGTGGCTGCCTTCACAGACTGCCTGCCGCTCGTGGCCGACTGCATCACGAATCAGTCGGTGGCCGTAGGCGCTACTGTTCTGGCGTTGCAGTGCGAGAAGCTTTTCGAGAGATGTGCCGCTGGTCATTATTCTTCCAAGAAGTGGGGACGCCAAACGCCAAACATTTATCTCTAAGCCTCCTAGATGGGGTCGGAGTAGATGGGGTCGGAGGATCGCGCCGCATCGCCGAAACATCGCCGATGCGGCTCGATGTAGGGCCCGATTTGCTTCACGTCGACGTCGCCAATGCATCGCCGACGTCGAAGATGCATCGCTGGTGCATCGTCGATGTATCGCCGATGCATCGCAGATTCAAGGCCGATGTATCGCCGATGTGGCACGATGCTCCGACCCCATCTACTCCGACCCCATCTAGGAGGCCTCTAGTATCTGCACAGACCCTGGCCAGACCCGTCCTGGCCCCAGGATCGGTGTGTGCGCTTTGGGTGCCAGGTCGGGCGGTCGCATCCACCGATCTTTGGCCCAGGACTAGTCCAGCCATGATCCGTGTACGGTAGGTTCGTGTCGTGTCGACCGGCGGCGACCCCGCCAGCGGCGTTCACCGTTGAACGCGGCGGGCGACCCAGAATCGTTCGATGTGGAACGATTTGGACGTTTCGGAAACGGTCGATCGTTCAAGGTTGAACGATCCCCGCTGTGTCAGAAACCAGCGCCGGGGTCGTCACGACACGATTCCGCCGTAGGTGGGTTGTTGGCCTTTCCCGAAAAGGGTCAGTCAAGTATTTCAACGCATTATGGGCTACTTCACTGCGAAGGGGATGGCGAACTACCAGGCGCGGAGAGAGGGACGCCGTCTGGACCTAGCCCCTTGTCCTCCCCGCCCTGTTGTCCTCGAACTCGTCATGCTCGTTCTCCTTCTTCTGCTCATCGTCATCCCCCTCCTCGTCGTCGTTCTCTTCGTCCTGGTCGAAAGGGCGTCCCTCTCTCCAGGCGTGGGCCTACCATGTGTACACACACCAGGAGGGTACGTGTAGCTGGTTCTCTGACTGAACAAGGTGTATGAGGAGGGATGGGGGAGTGCGAAGGATGATAGGGGATGAGGAGGGAGGAGGGAGGAGGAGGAGGAGGAGGAGGAGGAGGAGGAGGAGGAGGAGGTGGAGGGAGGAGGAGGAGGAGGAGTGGGCAGGAGGAGGAGGACGACACAGGTAAGCCCAGGATGTTTCAACGATGTTGCAATGCACCATTCCGTCACAAGTCTCCTTTATACACCCTTGCAACCAATGGCTGCATGATGTCTCTTCGCTAAAGTCAACCCGCATAGTAAGGATGAGCATATTTCCAAGTTTACACTGGCATCCTTCCCCTTCGGCCCATCCTTGGCCACTTTCGGTGGCCGTGCCCCACCCGCAATGTGCTGACATGGCCTTCAAGGCCCTTGCATCATTATCGTGCGCCCCTATTATGCGAGTTGACTGTCCTGTATGACGCTCCGTGAAAGATGAGCGCCCCGTGGGCCTGGCATTCAGGCGAGAGCCCCGCTTTCAGAACGAATTGCTTCCTTGTCCTTGCCTGAATTCAAATGCGAAGAGTTAGGGCGGCCGTGCAACTGAGGCAGTTTCTTCCGGCTGTCATGGCCTGAAACAGAAAACGCCTCGTATCGACGGGGTCTCAAACGAGATGCCCACGTCGAAAAGGATTTGCCATCGATGCGTGTCAATTTCGCGCACTTTAGAATTTCTGCCTTGAGCTTAGGCGAAGTCTCAAATCAAAGTCCAGTATGAAACGGAGCCACTACGATCCGTGCATGTGTTTGAAACTTTCTGAGGCGGTTGTACTTGGCGCTAATACATGCTACACATGGGCCTCTCTTAATCAATGTGATGGGTTGGAATCTCTTGTCACGAATCTGCGCAGTGCTTGAGCGAACGCCACATTTCAAAGGTTTCCCGTCCTGCGTCCGTGCATTCGTTGGGTTATTACAAGCTTCAGGGTCGTAAGCTGTGGGGAACTTTGAGGGACAGTTCATTAGAAGCGAGGAGGACCGTCACCTGGAGCCAAGCCAGCAGAGGTGTTCTCCAGCCAACATCGTGACGCACGATGAGTGCGCACCTCGTGGAAGGGAGAGACGAGAACAGACAACTACAGTAGTGGTAACTCTCTTTCCGCCGTTGCAGCGACGCCGGTACTGAAGTTCTGTCACGATGACTGTAGGTTGCGTAAAGTAGGAATGCAGGATGTGAAGAACCAGCACGTCGTTGGGATCGGACGGGGCGCCGCAACCGCGCGTTGCAGCCGCAACGGGCGCCCGACGGTCCGACACACCATGATGGGTCTGCACCCTGCCGCGCTTATGTGACGGCCACTGGTGACCGGAAAGCGACTCTGCCCTTCCAGTCAGTACGGGCCCGAGGGCAGACGAGGCTAGGCGAATACAGAGATGATGGTGATGATGGCGATGGTGATGGTGATGGCGATGGTGGTGGTGTTGATGGATGATGACGATGGTGGTGCTGATGGTGATGATGATGGTTATGACGATGGTGGTGATGAAGATGGTGGCGACGGAGATCTCTTGAATGATGGTGATGATGACGGTGGTGACGATGATGGTGATGCTGATGATGATGATTATGATGATGATGACTGTGATTAGGATGCCGAGCATTATGATAGTGATGATGATGCCGGTGACGACTATTATGATGCTGATGCCGAGGATATTGCTGATGATGATGACCGATGAGGATGCAGGTGATGACGGTGCTGCTGATGATGTTGATGATGATGATGCTCATGCTGATGCTGATGATGATGATTATGATGATGATGATGATGATAATGCTATTGCTGTCGATGACGACGATGGTGGTGATGCTGCTGCTCATGATGATGCTGATGATGCTGATGCCGATTATGATGCCACTGATGATGACGATGCTGATGATGCTGCTGATGATGATGCTGAGGATGATGATGATGATGATGATGATGATGATGATGATGACAATGCTGCTGATGATGCTGCTGCTGATGATGCTGATGCTGATGCTGATGCTGATGCTGGTGCTGATGATGCTGATGATGATGCTGATGCTGATGATGCTTATGATGATGCTGATGCTGCCGCTGTTGATTGATGATGCTGACGATGATTATGATGATTATGATGCTGCTGCTGATGATGATGATGAGGATGAGGATGAGGATGAGGATGATGATGATGCTGATGATGATGATGATGATGATGATGATGCTGATGATGATGATGGTGATGATGATGATGCTGATGATGATGATGATGATGATGATGATGATGATGATGATCATGATGATGATGATGATGATGATGATGATGATGATGATGATGATGATGATGATGATGGTGGGGATGATGCTGGTGAATGATGACCATGCTGGTGATGAGGTGGACGAGGAGGAGGGGTAGGAGGAGGAACAGGAAGAGGAAGAGGCGGAGGAGGAGGACGAGGAGGTAGAGGAGGAGGAGGAGGAGGAGGAGGAGGAGGAGGAGGAGGAGGAGGAGGAGGAGGAGAAGCACGAGGAGGGGACATATGCTTGTGCGCCAGGCTCTTTCACCGCTACGGCTGCTCTTCGCGGTGGTGTCACACGTACTCGCCGGTGGCGGGCGAGATGAATCCATCCCCCGAACCCCGTAGAGGCAGAGTAGTGTTGATGACGATGAGGGTGATGATGGCGATGATAATGAGGAGGAGGGGAACGAGGAGGAGAAGGAGGAGGAGGATGAGCAGGAGGAGGAGGAGGAGCAGGAAAAGGAGGAGGAGGAGGAGGAGGAGGAGGAGAAAAAGGAGGGGGAGGAGTATGAAGAGGAGGAGAAGGAGGAGCACTGGGAGGAATGACTAGGTTTATGAGCCCGTTGTGCGGGAGTCACGGCCGCCCCCCCCAAGGAAATTCGCACGCATATTTGCAATCGGTGTGTGCTCGGGGTTTTGCTCGACGAGGGTTGGTACCGTTCGTTGCACATTTTCTGAGGGCCACATTGGCGTGCCTTCGGGGGGCAGGCGGCCATGGGGCACGATGTGCGTGATAGCTGTGCCAAATCGAAGCTCCCTTCGGCCGTCCGAGGGGTCACAGCTGAACGCCCCTGGGAGTCCATGAGGCAAGAAGTGCGTGAGAGGAGTGCCGAATTGAGGCTCCCTTCAGCCGTCTCGAGGGCCAGTGGATCGCGCCTGGAGGTCCATGGGGCACGAAATGAGGAAGGGGTGTACGAAGCAAGACCCTCAAGAGCCTCCGTTCGGGCCAGGTGAGATGATGCACGGAGTGCGTGAGGGGTGTACCGACTTGAGGCTCTCAGGAGAATGGAGCTGCGAATCCCTTGTGTTTTACGTGTCTCAGAGGCCTGAGGGCTCAGGAAGCAACCGTGCGAGGGGGTGCGCCGAATTGAGGCCCTGGTGGTGCCCCGGGGGAAAGCAGAAAACTTGCTTGAATACATCTAAACATCATCGGCCGGCGGACCGTGCGAGGCTGTTCCCAGCATGCGTTTATGCATGCCTTTCACTCTCCCCCATCATCCTTCATCTCACCATCTCTTCTCGCCCGCTAACACGGCGTGGGCCCGCCGAATTCACTCGCTTCGCTCATCCCACCATACTGTATTACTATTGCTATTTGGTTGTGGTGGGAAGTGCCCTGGGTGAGATGGTGAGGCCAAGTTTGGCCAGACTAATGCCAAGCGACGAACAATCAGTCGAGGGTGCTTCCCAAACATGTGAGTTCGCGGCCCTGCAGGAGGGCTGGCCACAGGTTTCAATCGGAGCCCGAAAGTACGAGACTCTTGGTGCTCTGAAGCCCTCATGCATTGGGTTCTCGTTTTGAATATAGCCTATATCTCTGCGTCATCTCCTTTCGCCTTCCCGCCTCACTCCCTCTCCCTTCTCTGGCCCCCGGCCTCCTATCTGCCTATTATCCTGCTTTCTGCCCAGGGAGCCCTCTGGGGGCTGCGAACTTGAACATTGTCCCCACTTTCGTGGGCTCCTGGTGGGCCCAGCGGGGTAATGCCATTCCTAGATCCGAACGGGACCTCGCCGGTGACCTCGCCCTCCCAGGGGGCTGGACATTGCGAGACTGTCGCCACTTTCGCGGGCTCCCGGGAGGCCCAGCTGAGTGCGCGACCTCACTCTCCCCTGGGCCTCACGTTGAGAACCACTTGTGTTCCATCCTTGTAGCGGTTACAAGCTTTTCTGACGAATGAGCTCGGCGTTGATGCGAGAGGCGCCAGTTTGAGAACGGCCCTTCTTCGTCAATTTCAAGTTTAAGGGTCACACGTTGCAAGGAATTCTCAGGCGAAACGCCCAGCCCGCCCTAGCGACAGGGAGAAGTCATCCATGACGAAGAGCGATGGAGGAGGAGGAGGAGGAGGAGGAGGAGGAGGAGGAGGACAAGGAGGAGGAGGAAGATGAGGAGGAGGAAGAGAAAGAGGAGGAGGAGGACAACATGAGGAGGAGGAGGAGGCAGAAGATGAGGCAGAGGCTGAGGAGGATAAGGACCAGTGCCCACCCAAGACGCGTCAACGATGTTGCTACAAACCCTCCCTCCAAGTTCCTTCTCAATAGGGCCCTACAAGAATATAGTTTCATTACGGGAGATGCCCGATGAGAAGACAACCGTCGAAGAATTCTCAACCGTGCCGTAATCCTATTTTGGGGAATTCAGCGCCGCGAATCAACGTGACTGTTGCGTCCTGACATTCATCAGCCGTGCCGGGCCACTAGTCCAGGGACTTCAGCACCGGGAATCAGCGTAACCGTTGCGTCGAGACAATCCCTTATTTTGCTAGGACACCATTCGTAGGACTTTGATTATGCGAAACATTGAGACTTTCACTAAAATTCGATATCGGCTGTGTACGGAAGAAGGCGAGTGTAACAATTTGGAAAACCGCCCGCCATCCATCCGTGAGATTGATTAAACAAATGACGAATCTGCAGGGCGCTAAGGCGAGAGCTTCATTTTTAGGCCCGCCCTCCATGCGTAAAAGTGGTGCAAACCTTTAAGCCGAATGTGCGCGGCGCTAAATCGAGAACCAAATGTTGACCAGGAACCGCCCTCCATCCGTGAAGCTGTTACGCATCTTAAGCTTCAATATCATAAACGGCGAGGAACTCTCAGGTGGAACGCCATGGAGGAGGAGGAGGAGGAGGAGGAGGATGAGGAATGGGAGGTGGATGAAGAGGATGAGGAGGAGGAGAAAGACAAGCAGGAGGCAGAGCAGCAGGTGGCGGAAGCGAAGGATGATATTAATGACAAAGAGGAGGAGAAGGAGGGGGATGAGGCAGAGGAGGAGGAGGAAGAAGAGGAGGAGGACGAAGAGGAGGAGTAGGAGGAGGAAGTATAGGATACTTAGATGGGGGACAGAAAGGAGGAGGAGGATGAGGAGGCGGAGCAGAAGGAGGAGGAGGAGGAAGAGGAGGAGGAGGAGGAGAAGGAGCAGGAGGATGACGAAGCAGAGGAGGAGGAGGAGGAGGAGCAGTAGGAGGAGTAGGAGGAGGAGGAGGAGTTGCAGGAGGATGAGAAGGAGGAGGAGGTGGAGGAGGACGAAGAGGAGGAGGAGGAGAGGAGGAAGTATAAGAACATAGGATGAGGGGGGGGGACAGAAAGGAGGAGGAGGCAGAGCAGGAGGAGGAGGAAGAGGAGGAGGAGGAGGAGGATGAGGAAGAGGAGGAGGAGGACGAAGAGGAGGAGAAGGAGCAGTAGGATGACGAAGCAGAGGAGGAGGAGGAGGAGCAGTAGGAGGAGGAGGAGGAGGAGGTGCAGGAGGATGAGGAGAAGGAGGAGGATGAGGAGGAGGAGGTGGAGGAGGAGGAGGAGGGTAATAGCCCTGTCCGCCCAGGCGGCGAATCTGCTGCTGCAGGGCTTGCTCGGCCACATTCTGGCCATCTTGTGCCTGGCGCGGCAGGTGCCCGGCTCTGCGTCGCTTCGCGACTGTTGCTGCTGTTGTTGCCGGCGGCGCCACGACGCCAGGCCGGAGACGACCAGTCGGCACGATCGAAATGGGCGTGGAGAGAGCACGACGACCGACAACATTCCCTGTTCATGTTGAACAGGACTTGCTGTCGGCGTCGCCGCTGACGTTGCCCATTCGAAGCAGAACGCCCGCTGCCCAACAGCGGCCGTTGTCGGTGTTGGACAACATTTGCTGTTGGGCATCGTTCCCAGTCTGTGCCCATCTCGGGCGTCCCAAACACAACCAGTAAGGGAATGAACCGTGGACTGTGGGGCTGTGGACTGTGGCGCAAAGGATTGCTTCAGAAGGCCCCAAAGAGGCCCAGGAGGCCTGTTAGATTGTCCAAGCGCGAGTGTCTCCGTGTTGGGCCTGGGCCCAGTCCGATTTCCATTCAATCCTGGCCCGCGCCAGGGACGGTTTGGGCTTCGATTTGGGGCCCGAGTCGCGCCCTCAGCAATCCAGAATGTGTCCGGGGAGCGCATCACAGATGGGGTTGATGTGACCATGATCAGCATGCCGAGGGGTTCCCGAACAGTTATGAAAAGAGGCCCCAAGGCGACCCCTGCGTTGCGCAGTCATTCAAACCTTGAGGTTTTGTATTTGTTTTGAAGATTCCATTTCGTCCGCGAAGTTGGGCAGTCTACGGGGCCCAAAATCGCACGACGAGGCCCCAAGAGGGGCCAAAGTAGAGCGGGAATCGGTTTCGAAAAAGCGCTGGGAATGATGTGGCGATGCCGGCTTAGAGCCGTCGTGGGCTCCAAGCAGGCATGGTGCGCAGCCAGGCGGCGGAGTGGCGGAGCCTCTTGGACGGGGTAGAAGGGGGATACAGGTGAAGTGAACATGCGGACGATCTGTCGTCATAGTGGGATGTTTGGCCTTCCCCTTTTTTGAATCTCGGCCGCCCGAACCTCCCCTGCCAGGGGAGCGTTCTGGGAGGATTTTTGAGGGGAGTGGTCAGCAGGGGCACAACACACATAACAACTAATCGTCGATTTCCGAGAAAGTCTGTAACACGTGGGAAGGGCAAGGGAAGACGACCATCCATGACATGGAACATACGGGGAATCCTGGGATCTGTGTCTATTGTGTACGCTTCGTGAATCCCCGCCAGCCCATTCAGAAACCCTGCCCACGAGAGCTGACGGGAAATGGAAAGCAGAGACGCATGTAGTAAAACAGAGCGGTGTTGAGCCATGTTGGAGCCTGCCCTGGAACATCGGAGGCCTCCTTGGAGCTATCGCTCCAGCACAGAGGCATTGCCCTTGAAGGAAAGGCAACTGCCAGTGCGGTGGGCTCCCCGGTCACAGCGCGACAGATCCTGACCGGGATACGATGCATGGCTGCAGCGCCTGCTCGAATCGGCGGACCCCCTTGCCTCCCGAGTCCGCGCCCTCTTTGGGGCTCCTCTGGGGCACGTGGCGACGAGGGGCCTGCCAGGGGCCCCGCAGGGGCCCCGCTGCCAGGCTCGAGGCCCCGCGCCCCGCGCCCCGAGGGCCCCGCCCCGCGGGCCCGGGTCCTCCTGGCCGCACGGCGTCTCGCTCTCGCGCTCGCCCGCTCGACGACCCATGACGACGACGACGACGACGACGACGAGGACGACCCCGCCGCCGACGCCGACGACGACCACGACTTCGGCGGGCCTCGCCTCGGCCTCCCACCCCCCTCTGCCCCGTCCTCGTCGGGGGAGGGGCCGCTCGTGACGGAGGGGGTCCCCGGCTCCGGGCCAGGGCGCTCGTGCCCGCGGACGAGCCGGACGAGCTCGAAGACACCGAGGAGGCCACCTCCTGCATCTTCCCTTCCGCTCTCTCCGTCCCCCCCTCTCCCACCCTCACTCCCTCGCTCCTTCTCCCCCCCATTTGACCGAGCTCCTCCCCTCCTTCCGGGCCCTCCTCCTCGCTGCTTCCTCCGCCCACTCCTGCCCTCTTGTCCACCCCATCAGCGACTCAGCTGAGCAACGACGTGACCATGAAGATCACCATGTAATCGACATAGTTTGTTGCCAAGATGAGTGCTGCCTGGGTGAGCCTGATTGACGGAGCGGAGATCCTCCCACGCTCCGCTGCAGCCTGATTCAGTCTTGGCACGGTCTGCTCAAGGTCACAGCTCCACGGCAGGAACCAGCAGGCAGTCGCAACACAATCGTTCAAAGCAGAATTCGTGTAATCCCCACCAGACACCGGAGCACGATAGATGCCACGTTTGCCTCCTTCGCCCCCCTCGCTCTCGTCCCTCCTCCTCCTCCTCCTCCTCCTCCTCCTCCTCCTCCTCCTCGCTTCGCCTTTTGTCACCACTCTTTTCTCCTCCTCACTCTTCGAGTAGGAGATCGTCTACAGAAGTGATTTGCCCCAGATTTGTTTTTTTCTGCCGTAGAATCTACCAGCAAGCACGTGCAACATTCCATAGACCTACGAATCTTCTATATGGACGTTTTGTAGACATCGACGAGAATCACTTCGGGCGTGAATCAGTTCTGTAGTCGATCTCCTCCCCGAGCCCTGGCGCCCTCCTGCCCACCAGCGCCGGGGGGAGGGGGCCTCGTGGGGCCCCGGGGCCGCCAGGACGGCGAGGGCGAGGACGGCGGCGCCCCCAGCCCCGCACCCTCCTCGCGGCGGGGCGAGCCCCGGTCGCCCAGCGCCGCGGGCAGCACGGCGCGCGGCCGTCACAACGCTTATGTCGGGCGTGCCCCTCTACAGGGAGGATATTCAAACATAGTTTTAAAGCAGTCTGGGGACGATTTTTCGAGTGTTTGTGATTATTTTTGGATTTGTTTTGGCTATTTTGCATTTTTCGTTCGAAATCCGCCTGTAGGGGGACATGCCCGACCTAACACAACGCGCAGCCTGCCCCTCCCGCCCCTATCAGATCAGGAGCATCTTTGGGTGCAGCTGCTGGGAGGTCAAATTCTGACTTGGCCCTGGTCCGCAATTCGGCTTCATCGGGCTCAATCCCGCTTGATGCGGCTCTATCCCGCCTAATCCGGCTTAATCCGCTGAATCCGTTGCCTAATCTGGCGTATCAGCTCCTCAATGGGGGTTAATTCTCGACGAAGATTTCCCAGCAGTGGCTTCCCAAGGGGCAACAATGTCGGGGGGATGTAAGCACCTGGGGGGACGCATTGACCCCCCAAGCACCCACTCATCGCCGCTAGGGGTTCGATGGCCCCACCCCGCCTAGACGTGTGGGGATCTGCTTTCGCGGGCCTATCGCCGATCCATCGGGGATGTATCGCCGATTCCAGGTCGATGTGTCCCCCTTCTATGCCAGTCGCCACTATCGTTGTCCTTCATCAGGATGGAGGGTCGGAGGAGGTAAAGGCGCCTCAGGATGCAACTCCTGGGAGGTTGAATTCAGCATCGGCGCTGGTGTACCTGCGGTCGAGAGCCAGCCAGATGCGGCATGATCCCGCTTCATTCCGGTTTAAATCTTGTTACATCCCATTGAATCCGGCTGAATCCAAGGCTAAATTTGGGCTACTCTGGCGTACTGGCCCCCTGATCGGGATTACTAGCTCTCAGTCGGTCTTGCGAAAGCCTCCCAGCAGTTGCCTTGCCGATGCGGCTGCCCTTCCCTCGTCGCAACGGCTGGATTTGCAGTTTGGTCAGATCGCGCCCCACCAGAGCGCCGTCGAGATTCGGTATCGGCATCTCTTACTCCCTGAAGCGGGATGGAGGGAGGAGGGAGGAATGAGGGAGGTAGGGAAGAAACGGACGAGGGCGATGAGGAGCGTAGGCAAGGGCATGAGGAGGCGACGCATGGCGCGGAGGAGGGGCGGTGCCCCCTCCCTCCTCGCCCTTCCCCCCTCTTCCCTCCCTCCCTCCCTCGCTCTCTCTCTCTCTCTCTTTCTCTATGCATGCCTGTGTATGCTTATGCATGTTTGTATGTCTGTCTGCTGTCTGCATGTATGTGTGTATATTGTATATGTGAATATATCTACATATATATATATATATATACGTATATACACACAACGGGGGACCCGGCCCGGGGGTCCGGGGGCCACGACCTCTACCACAAATGGGGGTGTGCAGGCCTTTGGGGGGCCCCAGAGGCCCACAAAACGGCACAACGCGCCAAGAGAGCCCGAAGACGCGCCAAGAGGGACCCGCGACGCCCACAGGCCGCTCCAAGACCCACATGCCGCTTTGAGACGCACAAGATGGCCCCCATGACGCCTCAAGAGGCCTCCCAGACGCGTCCTGCCACGCTCCCAGAGGCCCCCCAGGAGGGCCCCAAGAGGCAATATTCGCTCCATTCCTTTAGGGAAACGTATGCTTTTCGCATTTCTACCTCTTTGGTTGTTCACAGCGTCCAAGACGGCCCAAGAGGCCCCCAAGACTGCCCCACAGGCTCCCAAAAGGGCTCCAAGACGACCCCAAGAGGGTCCCAAGACGGCCCGAGAGGCCCCCAAGACAGCCCAAGAGAGCCCCAAGACGAGCCCCAGAGGGGTCCTGGAGCTGCACAACCATACTCAAATTCAGAGCTTTCGGGCCCAGAGGCTCCCAGGAGGCCCCAAAAGGTCTCCAGGAGGCCCCAAGAGGCCCCCAAGAGGCCCCAAGACTCCCCAAGAGATCCCCAGGATGCTCCCAAAAGGCCTCCGGGAGGCCCCAGGAGGGCCCCAAGAGGCAAAACTGGTTTCATTCCCTCAGGGAAACGTATATTTTTCGCATGTCTATATACACACACAGACACACAGACACACAGACACACAGACACACAGACACACAGACACACAGACACACAGACACACACACACAGACACACACACACAGACACACACACACACACACACGCACGCACGCACGCACGCACGCACGCACGCACGCACGCACGCACGCACGCACGCACGCACGCACGCACAACACGCACAACACGCACAACACACACAACACGCACAACACGCACAACACACACAACACACACAACACACAACACACACACAACACACACAACACACACAACACACAACACACACACAACACACAACACACACAACACACACAACACACACAACACACAACACACACAACACACACAACGCACACACACACACACACACACACACACACACACACACACACACAACACACACACAACACACACAACACACACAACACACACAACACACACAACACACAACACACAACACACAGCACACACAACACACAACAC
>CAUYUJ010014564.1:269667-277167 GCA_963575745.1 Prorocentrum cordatum
CACGCGTACATGCGTACACGCGAACACGCGCACACGCGCCACGCGCACACGCGCACACGCGCACACGCGCACACGCGCACACGCGCACACGCGCACACGCGCACACGCCGCACACGCGCACACGCGCACACGCGCACACGCGCACACGCGCACACGCGCACACGCGCACACGCGCACACGCGCACACGCGCACACGCGCACACGCGCACACGCGCACACGCGCACACGCGCACACGCACACACGCGCACACGCGCACACGCACGCGCACACGCGCACACGCACGCGCACACGCACACACGCACACACGCACACACCACACGCACACACGCACACGCAACACGCACACACGCACACACGCACACACGCACACACGCCAACACACGCACACACGCACACACTCACACACGCAACACAACACACGCCCACAGCACCCCACCACACCCACACCACATTCCAACACACACACACCCACACCACACCACCACCCACACCCACACCCCCCACACACACACACACACACACACCCCACCACCCACACACCCACACAACACACACCCACACACCCCACACACCACCACCCACCACACACCCACACACACCACACACCACACCACACCCACACCCACCCACCCACCACACACCCACACACACACACACCCACACCCACACCCACCCCACCCACCCACCCACCCACCCACCCACCCACCCACCCATCCACCCACCCAATGCGCAGCCCTGCCGGCGCGATGTGGTCGCACGCCGCCCCCCCGACCATTCCAGATCAATGTTCGCGAGGGTCGTGGCCCCTATGAGGAGCTCAACCGAAATCCCGCAGAGCACAGGCCACGCGCCGCCGCCCATACTATTTGAGGCCATGTCAGATGGTTTGTCATGTGTTCCGCGGCACCATTAAAAGGGTTTCGCCGAAGACGCTTGCGACGCAGGCCGCGCGCCGCCGCCCAGGCCATTTCAGCTGTCCTCACGCGATCCGTGGCAGCATTCGGAAACTCCACTGAAAGGTCTTCAGGCACAAACCGCGCGCCGCCGCCCGGACCGTTGAGCGCGCGCCCCTCGCAGTTCGTGGCCCCGCACGTAGTCCCGCCGAAGGCGTTTGCAGCACGTGCCGCATTGCGCCGTCCAGACCGTTCCAGGAACATTGCTCTCGAGTTCAGTAGCCAAATCTGGGGCGCAGGCCGCGTGCCGCCGCCCCAGGCCAATTCAGCGCTGCCTCGCACGGTCCGTGGGCCCATAGGGAGTTCCACATAATAATTTTGCGGCGCAGGCTGCTCGCCGCCGCCCGTACCAACTCATCGCAGCTTTCACGCGGTTGGTGGTTTCATGGGGAGCTCCACCGAAGGCCTTTGTGGTAGATTTCGCATGTGGACTCAATGTGCTCGTGCGTGTCGGGCGGTCTTGTCATTTTTGTCGCACTGCGTTCTTTTTTTTTGTTTGTTCTCTCTCTCTCTCTCTCTTTTGTGTTCTCTCTCTCTCTCTCTCTCTCACTTCTCGCAATGTTTATTTTGTTTTGGAGGGGCAGAAGGGGAGAAACGGAACAATGGGCCAGCACGATGGGAAGGAGCGATGACCACGGTCATTATTTGAAGCATGATGCGGGCGAGTGGCACCTCCGATGATTGGCGCTCAGACTGCGATGTTTTTAGCATTTGGGCGAGCAGTACCTCCCAGTTGCATTACAATCTGGCGAGGCTCGGAGCTGACGCTGTGGGCGGACGGCATTGGAGGAAAGATTAACGAGGGGGGCGTAGGAGCAGAAAGGAGGAGGGGGGGAGGGGCAGAGACGGGGGCGGCGGGCAGGGCTGGGGGCGGGGGCCTGAGGGCTTGCGGGGGGGCCCATGGGAGGCTCCGCGAGGGCCCCCAAAGGCCTGCGGTGAGTCTGGCGGTCGAAGGCCCTCGCGCGAGCTCCGCGGGTGCCAGGGTCGAGAATGCAACCGAATTGCTTCCGCGCAGTGGGCGCCGCCCTGAAGACTATCGAGAGCCTGCGCGGCACGGCCTGTTGTGGCCAGCATGTCCCCCTTTGGCGCGGACGTCCACGCGCCCGGCTATTGGGCGCGACGCCTGTGCGACAGCGCCGCGCTGGTTGGCGTCCGACCCAAATTGCGACTCTGGATTTCGCGATGGGCGCTCTACTCCCTCGCTGCCCTGGGCCACGCGATCGAACTCGGCGCCGTCGCGCAAGGAGGAGCACTGCTTGGGAGGCAGGCGCGACGAGGAACCATGTGTACCACCAAAACCGATGAGCTACATAGTCATGCGCAATCTGTCCAAGGGGGCGGGCCCGTCGGCTGACCGTGGCAAACGCTTGCCTAACTCGAGCGGACAATTCCCGAGCTTGCCACTATGCGGGACGACTGGGGCACCCGTTTTTCATGGATGTAGCTGCCAGCTGGGGTTTTCGCTCGCGTTTTCTCCGCCGCGTCCCAGGCGCAATGCGCGACCTCGGCGCCGTCGCCGCTGTCTGGCAGGGACCGCGCTAGGTCGCCAACGCGCGGCTCCTCAGAATCAGAGGGTATGCCAAATCCACTACCTGGCAAGTTGAAATCCTGTGCAACAGCCTCTGCGGGGGTGACCGCGTCCAGCGACGGAAAGTCAAGGCTGGCCCTTCGGCCGACCCATCCCCCCCGCGCAGATGGGGCGACCAGGAAGAGGACATGCAAGACCATGCTGCGCGGAGATTCCCCTGCTGGGAGACCGAGAGGGCCGCTCATGAGACCAGAGACCAGCTGAGCCAGTCTGCCCGCGTGCACGGTCTGGCGCAGTCTGCGCAGCGTGCCGAAGCGCGTGCCACGCTTCACTTTGCCACCGCGGCTTCACGACCGGTGCAGGCGTTCATAGACAACCAGGTGGTCTTCTGGCAGATGTGATGGCCATCTCGGGGGCCGCGTGAGGGTCCCCGAGCGGGCCGCTAGCAAGGAATCCACCAGATTCTGCTGGCCAGATATGGTCTGTTGACAATCCAGAAGGTGGGGAGCCGCGTGGGATGGCAAGGCGTCAGCGGAGGGCGCGTCGCTCCTGTTGCTGGCGCTTTCAACCATGGCGCTGACGAGCTCGCCGCCGCGGGGGCGCGGCTCCACGGCGGCCAGGTCGACGCTGCGAAAGTGCGACGCAAGTTTGCCGCGGTCCTCCATGGCGCGGCCATCGCCATGTACGATCGGCACCATCGGACGCCTCCTTTGCCTCGCACGAGAGCCGGGCATTCCATGTTCGAGCTTTCGAACGCGACGCCGAACCCGTTCTCCACTGGGCAGGGGGTCGAGGGCGCAAGCGCTCAAGGAGGGCCGCTACCGCTGGGCGGTCCACCAGGCCCGCGCCACTTCGACGAACTCGATTCCCCCGGGTCGCCACCGCCGGGCGATTACGAAGGGGATGGCCTTGACCTTCTCAGGCTTGGGGCCTCGCTGGATTGCGACGGAGCTAGCAATCTCCCTCCACAGAGTCACTGTCCAGGCGAGGTGGAGGCAGCGCAGGCGAGGGCCACCCCGACGCGCGCAGCCATTCTCTCTCTCTCTCTATTTCTCTGTTTCTGGCTCCGTTTCTGTTTGTGTCTGTGTCTGTGTCTGTGTCCCTGTCTGTCTCGTTGTCTTTCTCTCTCTCTCTCTGTCTCTCTCTCTCTCTCTTTTCCCTCTCTCTCTCTCTCCTCTTTCTTTTTTTATTTATTTATTTCTTTTTCCCTCTCTCTCTCTCGGTCACACCTCGACCGCCCTGGGGCGGCAAAGCCTGGTGGGCACGTTAAACCCCATCCTCAACCCGCCTCCCGGTTCGGATCGCCAGTGTTCCGACGGGGGCGGGCGCGAGGTTGCGGATTACGGCAATCTCGCCAGTGGTTGCGCCCGCCGTATGGACCGTAGTCAAGCCCCCGAGCATCGTTTCAGTTTGGCGGACAGTCAGCACCCAGGGTGGCGCGAAACCATTCCAACTGCCAGTATCCACGCGCTCCATCAACGAGCCAACCAGCTGGCGTTTTCCTTCCACCAAGGAAGGAACAGTCATCTCCGTTGTTCGACAGGTTCCAACGACCGCAACAGGCCTGGAACGGCCTGCAGCAAACCTTCCCCCCCTCAGTGGCCCGTGGGGCGTCCTTCCACGGCAACCTTCAAACCTTCATCGAGGCTCGTCTCGCAGCACGCCAGTGTTAGCACCCCTCCCCATCATCGGGCCGCGCGAGCAGTTGGCACCTGCTCCGTCGCCTGTTCTGTTGGACCGCTGCGGGGGATGCCCCAAGGCGGTGCCGTTCACCTTTCCCACCCTCCGCGTCGCGCATGCCCGTGCTCGTGTAAAGGCGGCGCTAAGGCGGCGCTTCCGTCATGGGTGCGCGGATGGGCCTTTGACCGGCCTGGTCACCGCATACCTGTTTTGCTTTCCAGCGTGGCCCCCCTCTAGGCCGCGCTGGGGGGGTGATGCCACCACCCCTTGCTTCGGACGCGGCACCCCCCGCTGTGTGACGTGAGTATCATGCGGGGCGCTTGTGTCCCTGGGGCCTGGGCAGACCTGCTGTCCGAACTGCGGCTCCCTCTTCGTGTTTCTCTCTCTTTCTTTTTTTCTTCATCTCCCTTTCCCTTATGTGTGCATATATATATATATATATATATATATATATATTTCTATGGTGTGTACGTGTACATGTATCCGTATAGGTCTCTGTTTCTACATCTGCCTCTGTATGTGTCTTCCTGTCTTTCCGTCTCTCTCTCTCTCTCGTTCCCTGTCGTTCTCCCTGTCACCCCCCCCATCCCCTTCCCTCTCCCTGTCTCTCCTCCCTCCCCCCTTACCTCCATCCCTCCGTCTCTTCTGAAGGAGGCGTTCAGGCGGTTCTCCCTTTATTTTTTGGTTGGCCCCAAGGCGCGCTCTGCCCCATGGCCCGCGGCGCGTTCGCCGTCGCTGGTGGCCTCGTCCGTCGGGACGCCGTCGCCGTCCAACGGCGCCGCTGCCACCGACGACGACCGCAACGGCGACGGTGGCGGCCACGGCGACGCTGGCTGCGACGGTAACGGCGGTGACGGCGGTGATGGCGGCGGCGGCGGCGGCGAGGGTGACAGCGATGGCGGCGCTGGCGGCGGCGAGAGCGGCGCTGGCGGCGGCGACGGCGACCAGGACGGCCGCGAAGGCGACCGCGACGTCGGCGGCGGCTGCGGCGGCGCCCGCGGCGCCCTTCCCTCGGGCGTGCCTGGGCCCCCCCGCGGCAGGCTCGGGCTTCAGGCACCTCGCCGCCGCGCGGGCCTCGCCGACGAGCGGGCCGGTGCGGCTGCTGCCGGCTCCGGCGCCTGGCGGCACGCACCGCCAGTGGCTCAAATATGGGGTCCGGGGGGATGTGGGCTTAAGTCACCGGTGAACATAGGTCATGTTAATGCATTCTTGAAACGGCTCATCGAAGAAACGATGTTTTACTAAAACGAGAAGCGGATTAGTCAAATTGCGCCTCCTCATCAAAACACGGCAAAACATCATTTAGTAAACGCAAAAACCCGGTTACTACATTCAAACCCGGATTTGCTTAATCCGGCGTCGTGTCTCTAAATCCCCGATTCTATCACTACCATGACCTGAGTGGACCGATCACTAAGGATTGGAAGGGATACCAGGGTGGATTTACGTCGTTCGAGGCACCTCGTCCTTAGGACCCCATCCTTCAAGGCCCCATCTTTGAATCACCGGCGCCAAGGGGGCGCGGCGAGGGGTTGCGCTGCCACTGCCACCACTAGGGGCAAGTACCGATATCGCTGCTCTTCCTGGAGAGCCCTCGTCGTCGCGGCTGGATTCTCTTCGAGATTCTGGCCAGAGCGCACCCCAGGAGAGGTCCGGTGAGTAGCGGTATTGGATCTTTTGGTTCCCTCACCTGCGGCGTAGCCCCAGCAGGGGTCAGGAACCATCGAGGGTTCGGTGGTTTTCGGGGCCTGGGGTGCTTCCCGCCGTTCTCCTCCCCGTCGAGAGCGTGCTGGAGATGCCAGGATCGCCCCGAACGGCCGCCTGTGTCCCGACTTGTGGTCCGGAAAGCGGGGAGAGGGGCCGCCTGCCGAGAAGGCATGCGCCTCCCTCGGAAGCTTTCTCCTAGGGCTAAGTCGGGCCAGTCCTTCAAAAATAGTCAAAGAAGAGCCAGGGGGCGATTTGCTGAGCACTTTTTTGGCTATTTGGGAGTATTGTTCTGGTACGTTTGATTTTTCGTCCAAAGTCTGCTTGTCGGGGGACGTGCCCGACCTAGTCATGGGGTGCCATGCCCTGCCAAGAAACCCCCCGCCTCCTCTCGGAAGGCCGTTCAACCTGGCCGCGCCTTCCTTCTGCTCCGCAGAAGGCCTCTGCACACCACCACGCCTGGCCAGGGCCCTGCTGGGCCCCAGGCGGAGGGTTTCTCCGAAGGGCTTAGGCGACCCGTCCTGTTCCTCCTCCTCCTCCTCCTCCTCCCTCTTCCTCCTCCTCCTCCTCCTCCCACTTCCTTCTCCTCCTCCCCCTCCTCCTCCTCCTCCCTCTTCCTCCTCCTCCTCCTCTTCCATCTCCTCCTCCACCTCCTCCTCCTCCTCCTCCTCCTCCTCCTCCTCGGGTCGCCTACGGCCCGGGAGGAACCGTGCAGCCCCAGGGTCGTTCACAGACCCCTCTGGCCTGCACCATGCCAGGGCCCAGGACCGCCGTGGGCGGGCCACGTGGCGGTGTCTGCGCGCCTTCTGCCCGAAAAGGTGCCCGCGGGGCTGCCGGCCACCCCGGGCGGCTGCTCGCCAATGTCACACCAGCGCTCGCCGGCCTCGCTCCGGCAGGTGCCGCTCGTGCCGGTGTCCCACCCGGGGGCCGCCAGTCCAGTCGGCCTGCCGAGCGCGGCTGCGACGCGCGTGCCCAACCTGAGGCTAACGCACTGATACTTGCGGCGAAAGAGCGCCACTCGCCGTGGGGGAAGCGGGTCCTCGGGGGACACGGGTCACGAGGTTCTTCACCGTGTTCGGGCCCTCGGGGCCCTCCACGGGCCCCGGAACAGGGAGAAACGGGCTCAGGATGGACAAGTGGGGCTGGGGGAAGGCCCAGGGGCCTGGGGCCCGTTTCCCTCGGGACCCGTCTCTCCCATGCCAAACTTACTTCTCCCCATGCTCCCGCTCCCGCTCCTGCTGCAGTCTCCAGCTCCTGCTTCTGCTCGTGCGCATGCTCTTGATCCTTCACCTCTCGATTCCGCCCCTGCGCGTGGTGCAGTCTGCTCCCGAGCGGGACAGGCGCAACCCTGACACGGAGGGGGGGGGGCGAGTGCGGAGCAGGCCAGGAACGCCGGCTCAGCACTAAGCGAGATCAAAATTTAGCGCGAGGGCCAGGGTTGAGATCTGGTTGCGTCGTCTCATCTGCACATGCTGCACCAGAGACGCCATCAATAGGAGGAGGAGGAGGGCGGAGGAGGAGGATCTGGAGGAGGAGGAATAGAAGAAAAATACAGCATACGAATCATACCAAGACGAAGCATACCAATAGTATTTCGAAAAGCAGGAGCCGAAAACGATGAACAATACTGACAA
>CAUYUJ010014564.1:279667-314667 GCA_963575745.1 Prorocentrum cordatum
GTTTTTTGCAGTTCTGCGCTGGAGGTCTTTGGAGGCTTCCACTTGAGGTCTCTGTTGCGCTCCAGCAGTCCTCAAGCATGAGTCGTAGGACGACAAACACCACAACACATATACACAATAGTTCAGGTTCACTTCGGGGTGGCCTCGGCTCAGGAATAGTTGTATATTTGTTTCATTGGTTTCTGGCGTTCTAGTCTCCAGCTCCTTGAGGACTTTAGAGCCCGCAGCGTCCGCCTGAGCCCATCCGAAGGCTCTCCAGAGCGGTGTTGGAGCCTTATGCTTGTTCGTCACCCTTTTTCTCATCATCCCCTTGCTCTCCCTTACACGCGTCTTCGTTTTCGTCCATCGTCCTCTCCCTACTTCTCTTTGGCCTCGTCCTCATTATCATCCTCGCCTGCTGGTGCTGCTGCTGCTGCCGCTAGTGTGCTTCCCTTCATGAGGAGGAGGGGGAGGAAGAGTACTTAGGGATTCCTGAGGATGCGCTAAGATTACGTAGATTCCTGATGAATGATTCCGAGGCATTCATGAGAACCTTCATGATCCCTGTGCGAACGGGTTCGGCACGGAGTCGCATGAGCTCCTTGGCATCCTTGAGCATTCGTTAGTGAGCCAACTAATTCTTAAGGACTCTTCTGACTTATTTCAGAGGATTATCTAAGACGCCTACGGCGAAGCACCGCCGCCCCCTGCCATGTTGGAAGCGCCTGCGTGGCCGAAAGGTGAGTTTGAGCTTGGCCAAGCTATCGGGCCACGCGTTCCCGGAGTGGGTTTCGGAAGCCTTCGGGGAACACGGAGTCGGGCGAGCTATCGGACAAGGTGGTTTCCGAGTTTCCGAGCCTCCTGGAGGACGTCTTGGAAGGGTTTGGGGCCGTCTTGGAGGCCTCTGGCGGGCCGTTTGGCAAGTCTGAAGCCATCTTGGAGCCATCTTGTGCCGTCTTGGGTGCATTTTGGGGCCATTTTCGCCGTCTTGGAGGCCTTCTTGGCCATCTTGGAGGCATCTTGGGTGCCATCTTGGCCGTCTTGGAGGCCATCTTGGGCGTCTTGGGGGCCTCTTGAGCCGTCTTGGGGTCCTGTTGGGGCCCTCTTGGGGGCGTCTTGGGCTGTCATGGGGCCATCTCGGAGGCCTCTTGGGCACTCTTGGGACGATGTTGGGGGCCTCTTGGGCCGTCTTGGGCCGTCGGAGAGCTGATAAGAAGAAAACGCCCAAAGCCTTCAAACACTTTTAGGACAATCAATGATTGTTGCCCTTTCGGGCCCTCCTGGAGGACGTCTTGGAGGCCTCTTGGGGGCCTCTTGGCCAGTCTTAGGCCATCTTGGAGCCATCGTGTGCCGTCTTGGAGGCTTCTTGGACAAACTTGAAGGCATCTTGGACTCTCTCGGGCCGTCTTGGAAGCCATCTTGGACCATCTTTGGCGACTTGGAGGCCATCTTGGGCCATCTCGGAGGCCATCTTGGGCCAACGTGACCATCTTGGAGGCCATCTTGAGCCGTCTTGGAGGATGCTTTGCGGTCGTTGAGGTGGTTTGGGGGTCTTTCCGTGACCCTGGCGGGATCGACCGAAGCCCTATGAGAGAGTTCTTTTGAAAAAATAGCAAAACCCAAATCGAAGGGATCTAGCACGCCGGGCACCCCTGTGGCAAGCCAACAGGGGGCGGCGGATCGAAGATGCCTACGGCGAATCACCGCCGCCCCCTGCCTTCTAGAATTGCCAATGTGGCCGAGCGTTGTGGCAAAAGCTCTGCCAAGGTATCGGGCCATGTGTTCCCGCAGCCGTTGTGGAAACCCTTCGGGGAACACTTGGGGCAGGATGGCGGGGCAAATCAAGAGGAGGCGGAGGAGGTGGTGGAGGAGGAGGAGGAGGAGGAGGGGGAGGAGGAGGAGCAGGAGCAGGAGGAGGAGGAGGAGGAGGAGGAGGAGGAGGAGGAGGCGGAGGAGGAGGAGGAGGAGGGGGCATCTTGGGAGCCTCTGGGGACACTCTTGGGGCCTCCTGGGAGCTTCCTGGGAGCCTCTTGGACCTTTTGGGGCTTCTGGGGGGCCTCTTTGGCCGTCTTGGTGGGCTCCTGGCCCGTCTGACGTCGTCGAAAGCCGTCTCGGGGGCCTCTCTGGGCCGACTTGGGGCCATCTTGGCGTGCTCCAGGGCCGTCTTGGAGGCCATCTTGAGCGTCTTGGAGGCCTCTTGGGCCGTCATGGGGGCCTCTTGGGGCCGTCTTGAGGGCCTCTTGGGCCGTTCTGGGGCCAAACTGGAGACCCCTTGGGCGATCTTTGGGGGCTCTTGGGCCGCCTCGGGCCGTCGGAAGGCCGAACAACAAGCACATGCCCAAATCCTTCAAACACTCATTGGAAATCAATACTGTTGGCCTATTCGGGCCTTCCTGGAGGCCCTCTCGGATGCCTCTTGGGCCGTCTTGGGCCATCTTAGGGCCATCTTCGGCCGTTGGGCCAAAGATCGGCCATATTATCGGTCTATGTAAGTTTGGAAAATTGTTGGGAACACGCGGAGGATAATAAACATGAAGAGGGAGAGGGAGGAAGAGGGAGAGTAGGAGGAGGAGGCTTCATGGGAGCCCCTTAGGCCACTCTGCGGGCTTGACGGGAGCTTCCTGAAGGCTTCTTGGAGGCCTCTTCGGGACCTCCTTGGACCTGCTGAGCGCCTTCGGGGCTGCTGGGGGGCTTCTCGGGGGGCTCTTTGGCCGTCTCACGGCGCTCCTGGCCCGTCTGCCGCGTTCGGGAGCCGTCTTGGGGGCCTCTCTCTACCGACTTGGGGTCCTCTTGGGGCGCTTCGGGGCCGTTTTGGAAGCGCCTATGTGGCAGACAGCTGGGTTAGAGCTTGCGATGCAATCGAGCCAGTTGTTTCCCGAGTCGGTTTGGAAAGTCTTCGGGGAACGGAGGAGGAGGAGGATCAGGAGCGATATGATTATGATTAGGATGAGGATGAGGATGCGGATGATGGGGGAGAAGAAAAGGAGGAGGAGGAGGAGGAGGAGGAGGAGGAGGAGGAAGAGGAGGAGGAGGAGGAGGAAGAGGAGGGAGGGGGAGGAGGAGGAGGAGGAGGAGGAGGGGAGGAGGAGGAGGAGGAGGAGGAGGAGGAGGAGGAGGAGGAGGAGGGGAGGGGGAGGGGGAGGGGGAGGAGGGGAGGAGGGGGATGGGGAGGGGGGGGGGGAGGAGGAGAGGAGGAGGGGGAGGAGGGGAGGAGGAGGAGGAGGAGGAGGAGGAGGAGGAGGGCAGGAGGAGGGAGGAGAGGAGGAGGAGGAGGAGGCGGAGGAGGAGAAGGAAGGACGAGGAGGAGGAGGCGGAGGAGGAGGAGGAGGAGGAGGAGGAGGAGGAGGAGGAGGAGAAGGAAGATGAGGAGAAGGCGGAGGCGGAGGAGGAGGAGGCGGAGGAGGAGGCGAAGGAGGAGGAGGCGGAGGAGGAGGGGGAGGAGGAGGGGGAGGGGGAGGAGGGGGGAGGAATAGGAGGAGGAGGATGATGATGAGGAGGAGGAGGAGGAGGATTGTGCTAGGATTGTGCTACTTTGGACTTACGCAGATGGAGAGCACCACGCAAGCCGCCTTCGCCGTGCAAGTTAGGACTTACAAGGGCTTCCCTGTGGATGGATGGCGGTACTCCCACAAACGCGTCAGTCGACCCTTGGCCGACCGAGCTCGGGAAGGCCTGTAGCCCTCCTTCACACGGCGCGTCCACTTACACTGAACGTAGGAAGCACATCGCCTGCTGAAAACAAAACGGGGCGAAACACGAGGTGGTGTCCTCACCCCTGTGCCTTAAGGATGCGTGCTTGTCGGGCTTCGAATTCGACAGATTCTGCTCCCGACGGCCCGCACTGAGTCTGGCTTGTGGCCCTGGGAGTGACGGTCCCTGGGGCCGGCAGAAGGGGGGGAGGCATCAGAGGAGGAGCAGGATTCGACTCGGCGGCCTGATTCGGAACTGGTCCACTGATGCTGCACGTTTCGACGTCGGTAATCGTATCGACGACTTCGGACGACATAGCGCCGAGCCTGACAGCAAACTCCATGGCATCTGCTACCATGGTATACTTCTGCTGATACGCCTGACGCTGCCAGAACGGACTAGCGCACACATTAGCCCCCTTCTTCGCGTATTCGTCCGCGAAGCGGTTGCCATTAATCCGTCTCTTGCCAATCTCTCGCCGCTGGGCTCGAATGGCTTGGGCCCTACGTTGTATTATCTGGATGGTCCTGGGGCCCAGCCCTCCAAGATCGTGAACCAGAAAACCAAATTCACGCCAGAGACCGCAGTGTGCCCTGGCATAGATTTTGAAGGAGGGCATCACGCTCCTCAGCACCTGAGGGGTAGCGTACAGCTCTGACGGGCACATCCCTTGCCGATTTTGGGCCAGGGGAAGGGGACCGACAGCTGAACAACCACGGGTCTCCCCCGAGGCATCTAGGGTGGGGAAACTCCACCCCGCACGCAGGAGGGGGACAAGCTCACCGTACTGGAGTGATCCGTCAGTGCAGACCTCTCCTGTGATGACTCCTGGATGTTCGCCCTCCTGCGGAACCTCGAACGAAACTGGCAGAACATCCAGGGGTTCTATAGGGCCCTCGGAGGTTCCTCTGGCCCAGAGGGATTCGAAACCTGTGAACGGGTTTGCTCCTCTCTGCTGCACGTGCCTGCCACCAACACGCCTGCGCATGACATGCCGCGTGCTGCATGCATACGTGCGGTGCCAAACTGTACCTACAGCATACGTATCAATCTGTGCTAAAAGGCGCACCTCGGTCCTGCATGTGACAGTAGCAAGACTCTGGGTGCTCCAAACAAGGCGAAATATAGTTGCAAAGCACGCGCCTGCTGGCCCTCTCACTAGGCCCCTCGGCCTCGGATGCCCGTGGGGTCGCATGACCCACGAGCGCCAGCTGGCCGTCAGGCGGCCGCGCGTAGCCATGTCCGTCGCCTCCTGCCTCGCCCTGGCCCACTCCTCGATGAGCCCCACGTTGGCGATCACGGCAGGGTCCGCGTCCTCCAGCAGCAGCACCAGTGCGGCCGACCTCCCCTTGTTGTCGCCAGGGAGGGCCGCTGCCACCGTCTGCCTGAACATGGTGTACAGCGTGTCCGTGGCGCCCTGACCGCGCGTGCCGTAGAGCTTCGACAGCACGACCCCGAGCTTGACCACCTTCTCCGCTGCGCCTCCTGCGGCCTTGACCCTCTGGATCTTCCAGCTCCTGGCCTTGGCCTTCATGATCCTCTTGAACTGGGCTTCAGGACGAGGTCGCCGTGCAGCTGACTGGGTCACGCCCAAATGCACGGCCTCTCGCTCCACTTTAATGCCCATCTGCTTGTGCTGGCTGCCAAGCTGTTGCTCCACACCGCCATGCGAGACCACGTCTGCGGTCTTGCCGTCGCTGCCTCTCGATACCTGCATCTCTAGCACCTGCTCGCAGGCGGAGATGAACTCGTCTGTCAGCTTCGTGTGGAGCGCCGCCATGGCGGCCAGATCGCCTCTGTTCGACGCCGCTATGTCGTCGGCGTATAGGTACATGCCTGCCCACTGGGTCTCGACGTAGAGGTCGTCGATGGCGCCGGTGGGGACGAAGGACACGTACAGCGGGCCGAGGAGGAGGAGGAGGAGGAGGAGGAGGAGGAGGAGGAGGCGCTGGAGGAGGAGGAGGAGGAGGAGGAGGAGGAGGAGGAGGAGGAGAGGAGGAGGAGGATAAGGAGGATAGGAGGAATAGGAGGAGGAGGGAGGAGGAGGGAGGAGGAGGAGGAGGAGGAGGAGGAGGAGGAGGAGGAGGAGGAGGAGAGGAAGAGCAGGAGGCGGAGGAAGAGGAGGAGGCGGAGGAGGAGGAAGAGGAAGAGGAGGAGGAGGAGGACGAGGAGGAGGAGGAGGAGGAGGAGGAGGCGGAGGCGGAGGCGGGGGCGGAGGCGGAGGCGGAGGAGGAGGAGGAGGAGGAGGAGGAGGAGGAGGAGGAGGAGGAGGAGGAGGAGGAGGCGGAGGCGGAGGTGGAGGCGGAAGCAGGCAGGAGGAGGAGGAGGAGGAAGACGGAGGAGGCGGAGGAGGAGGAGGGAGGAGGAGGAGAGGAGGAGGAGGCGGAGGCGGAGGCAGAGGCGGAGGCGGAGGCGGAGGCGGAGGCGGAGGCGGAGGCGGAGGCGGAGGCGGAGGCGGGAGAGGGGCGGGGGCGGGGGCGGGGGCGGGGGCGGAGGCGGAGGCGGAGGCGGAGGTGGAGGCGGAGGAAGAGGAGGATGAAAAGGAGGAGGAGGAGGAGGAGGAGGAGGCGGAGGAGGAGGCGGACGACGATGATGCGGAGGAGGAGGAGGAGGAGGAGGCTGAGGAGGCGGAGGAGGAGGAGGACGGATAATACTAATGAGAGTAAGAGTGCGACTACGAATAATAGTAATATTATGAATAAGAAGAGTAAGACTAATACTAAGACGGAGAAGACGAACCATTTTAATAGTAATGCTAAGAATAAGCAGGCGAATAACAATACGAATAATAATCATAATAAGACGAATCGTATTACGAGTACGAATCATACTACTAATATTCATACGTAAGACGGATCATACTAATACTAATAATAATGTTGAAACCCATAATAATAGAATAGTAGTAGTAATACTCATACTACTACTACTACTAATAATAATAATAATACTAATAAATAGTAATATTAATATTATTAATAATAATAATAATATATTAATAATAACATTAGTAATAACAATGATATAATAATAATAATATTAATAATAATAATAATACTAATAATAATACTACTAATAATAATGATAATAGTAATAATAATAGTAATAATAATACGAATAATACTAATATTAATAATAATAATAATAATAGTAATAATAATAATAATAATAATAATTATTATAATAATAATAATAACAGTAGTACCACTTAGAAACATACGAATAATAATATTAATGCGACTACGTATACGAATAATACTACTACGAAGAAGAGGCGGATGCGTGGAGGAGGAGGGCGAGGACGAGGAGGAGGATGAGGCTGGAAGAGGAGGAGTAGGAAGAGACCTCTTGGGAACCTCTTGGGGGGCCTCTTGGGAGGCCTCCTGGGATGCCTCTGCGGAGCTTCTCGGGAGCCTCGTGGAGGCCTCTTGGGAGCCTCCCTGAGCCTCTTGGGGGCCTCTTAGGGGGCCTTCGGGGGCTTCTCGCGGGCCTCTTTCGCCGTCTTAGGACGTTCCTGACCCGTCTAACGCAATCGGAAGCCGCCTTAGGGGCCTCTCTGAACCGACTTGGGGGCCCTCTTGGGGCTCTTCAGGGCGGTCTTCATGGCCATCGATGGCGTCCTGGGCCGTCTTGGGGCTCTCTTGAGGCCGTCTTGGGGGCCTCTTGGGCCGTCATGGGGGCATCTTGAAGGCCTCTTGGGCGATCTTCGGGCGACCTTGGGGCCTCTTGGGCAGTCTTGGGCCGTCGGACAGCCGGAAAGGCGCAACTGCCATACTGCTTCAAACACCTATGGGAAATCAATGATTTTGGCCTCTTCGGGGCTTCCTCGAGGACCCTCTTGGAGGCCTCTTCTGGGCCTCTTGGGCCGTCTTGAGGCCATCTAAGGCCGTCTTGGGTGCATCTTGGGCCGTCTTGGAGGCATGATGGGGCCATCTTAGCAGTCTTGGAGGCCATCTTTGCCGTCTTGGAGGCATCTCGGAGGCCATCCTGGGCCATCTTGGCCGTCTTGGACGCCATCTTGGGCGTCTTGGGGGCATCTTGGGCCGTCTTGGGGCCCTCTTGGGGCCGTCTTGGGGGCCTCTTGGGCCGTCACGGGGCCATCTTGGAGGCCTCTTGTTCGATCTTGGGGCGACCTTGGTGGCCTCTTGGGCGTCTTGGGCTGTCGGAAAGCCGAAAAGGCGCAAATGCCAACATCCTTTTAAAACAACCTAGCGACAATCAATGATTTTGGCCTCTTCGGGCCCTCGTGGAGGACCTCTTTGAGGCCTCTTGGGCCGTATCGGGGAGGCCTCTTGGGGGCCTCTGGGACCGTCTTGGGCCATCTTGATGCCATCTTGGACCATCTTGGGTGCATCTTGGCTCGTCTTGGAGGCATCTTGGAGCCATCTTGGCCGTCTTGGAGGCCATCTTGGCCGTCTTCGATGCATCTTGGAGGCCATATTGGGCCATCTTGATGCCATCTTAGGCCGTCTTGTGTGCATCTTGGCCCGTCTTGGAGACATCTTGGAGCCATCTTTGCCGTCTTGGAAGCCATCTTGGCCTTCTTGGATGCATCTTGGAGGCCATATTGGGCCGTCTTGGCGCCTTTGGAGAGAGACATCCTTGGCAACCGGGTCCGGGCAATCCTCCCGGGACCTTTGCGGGACGGGCCGAAGCCCCAGAGGGAGTTCTTGTGGAAAAGAACCAAAACCAAAACCGATATAGTCTGGCACGCCAGGCACCCCTGCGATGAATCGACAGGGGGCGGCGGATCTAAGACGCCTACGGCGAATCACCGCCGCCCCCTGCCTTTTTGGAAGCGCCTAGGTGGCCGAACGTTGAGGCCAGACCTGCCAAGTGATCGTTCCATGTGCTTCCCGAATCGGTTTGGAGAGCCTTCGGGGAACACGTGGGCATCTTGAATTGAAAGTCATCTTGGCCGCCTGGAGGTCAATTTGACCCTTTCGGGCCTTCTTGGAGGACGTCTTGAAGGGCTCTTGGGCCGTCGTGGGGGCCTCTTGTGTCTTGGTCTTGGGCCGTCTTGGGGGCCTCCGGGGGCCGTCGTGGGCCTTTTGGGCGATCTTTGGGTGCACTTGGGCCGTCTCGGGCCGTCGGAAGGCAGAAAAAAAGCAAATGCCACAATCCTTCAAACACTCATTGGAAATCAATGATTTTGACCTTCTCGGCCCTTCCTGGATGCCCTCTTGGAAGCCTCTTGGGCCGTCTTGGGCCATCTTAGGGCCATCTTCGGTCGAGATTTTGGCCGTCTTTGGTCGAAATACCTAAAAAGATAATCAATGATTTTGGCCTCTTCGGGCCTTCCTGGAAGACCTCTTGGAGGCCTTTGGGGCCGTATTGAAGGACTCTTGGGCCGTCGTGGGCCATGTTGAGGCCATCCTGAGGCTATCTGAGGCCGTCTTGAGTACATCTTGGGCCGTCTTGGAGGCATCTTGGGGCCATTTTAGCCGTCTTGGAGGCCATCTTGGGCCGTCTTGGAGACGTCTTGGAGACCATCCTGGACCATCTTGGCCGTCTTGGACGCCATCTTGGGCCAGCTGGAGGAAAGAGAGGCACGACGGATGCGTTTTGAGATCCTTTCCGGGTGGCCGGCGGGACGGGCCGAAGCCCCAGGGGGAGTTCTTTTGGAAAAAGAACCAAAGCCAAAAGCCATCTCGTCTGGCACGCCAGGCATTCCTTTGATAAATCAAAAGGGGGCGGCGGATCGAAGACGCCTACGGCGAATCACCGCCGCCCCCTGCCCTTTCGGAAGCGCCGATGCGGCCGACTGCTGTGGCCAGAGGTCTGCCAAGTTATTGGGCCATATGTTCCCCGAATCGGTCTTTACAGCCTTCGGGGAACACGTGGGGGAGGACGGGGAGGAGAGGAGAGATAGGAAGGGGGGGAATGGAGGAGGAGGTCTCTTGAGTGCCTTTTTGGCTACTCTTGGGCCGTCTTGAGGTCCTCTTGGGGCCTTCTTGGGGGCCTCTTAGGCCGTCATGGGGCCATCTTGGAGGCCTCTTGGGTGCTGTTGGGGCGATGTTGGGGACCTCATGGGCCGTCTGGGGCCGTCGGAGAGCTGAAAAGAAGAACATGCCAAAATCCTTCAAAAACCTGAGGAAAATCAATGATTTTAACCTATTCGGGCCTTCCTGGAGGGCGTCTTGGAGGGCTCTTGGGCCGTCTTGGAGGCCTTTTGCCGGCCTTTTGGGCCGTCTTAGACCATCTTGAGGCCATCTTGGACCGTCTTGGGTGCATCTTGGAGCCATCTTACCCGTCTTGGAGGCCATCTTGGCCGTCTTGGAGGCATCTTGGAGGCCATCTTGGGCCATCTTGCCGTCTTGGAGGCCATCTTGGGCGTCTTGGAGGCCTCTTGGGCCGTCTTGAGGCCCTCTTGGGGCCTTCTTGGGGGCCTCTTGGGCCGTCATGGGGCCATCTTGGAGGCCTCTTGGGTGCTGTTGGGGCGATGTTGGGGACCTCTTGGGCCGTCTTGGGCCGTCGGAGAGCTGAAAAGAAGAACATGCCAAAATCCTTCAAAAACCTAAGGAAAATCAATGATTTGAACCTATTCGGGCCTTCCTGGAGGGCGTCTTGGAGGGCTCTTGGGCCGTCTTGGAGGCCTTTTGCGGGCCTTTTGGGCCGTCTTAGACCATCTTGAGACCATCTTGGGCCGTCTTGAGTGCATCTTGGAGCCATCTTACCCGTCTTGGAGGCCATCTTGGCCGTCTTGGAAGCATCTTGGAGGCCATCTTGGGCCATCTTGGCCGTCTTGGAGCCATCTTGGGCCAAGTTGGGGCAACAAAGGCATTGACAGATGGATTTTCGGAAACTTGCGGGTGGCCGGCGGGACGTGCCGAAGCCCACTGGGGAGTTCTTTTAGAAAAATAACCAAGACCAAAACCTGAAACATCCAGCACGCCGTGCACCCCTGTGGCAAGACCACAGGGGGCGGCGGATACTAGTGGCCTTCGGCCCATCCCGCCACCGTGCCTGGGTTGTAGGTCAGGGTTCTCAGGGATGCTTCTTCGGGGTTCTCTCGGTGGCCTTTTGGGAGCAGTTTGGGGGCCTGTTGGGGGCCTCTTGGGGGCCTCTTGGAAGTCTCTTGTAGCCTCGTGGGAGCCTTTTGGGGCCTCTTGGGGGCCTCTTGGAGGCCTCTTGGGGCCTCCTGTGGGACCCTCGGGCCGAGGACTCGAAATCTTCGTTCGGGTTACCCATCTGGGTCCCCTCTTGGGGCCGTCTTTGGGCCCTCTTGGCTCGTCTTGGGCGCCTCTTGGGCCGTATTTGGGCCCTGTTGGGCAGTCTTGGGGCCCTCTTGGAGGCCTCTTGGGCCGTCTTGGGGTGATCTTCGGGGCCTTGTGGGCCGTCTTGGAGCGTCAGAAAGCCGGTAAGGCGAGAAGGCCAATGATTTTTGCCTCTTGGGGCCTTCTTGGGACGCCTCTTGGAACACTGTTGGGACGTCTTTGGGGCCTCTTTGGCCGTGGTGAGGCCATCTGTGGCGCCTTGGGGCACTCTTGGGCCTTCTCGGAGGCATCTTCGGCCCTGCTGGGCGCTTTTTGGGCCCATGTTTGGCCGGCTGCGCTGCCAGAGGACGCGCGTGACACGCTCTGGGAATCCCGGGGAATCCCCGGGAATCCTTAGGAATCCCAGGAAATCCCCCGGAAGTCCTTGTGAAACCGGTGGCTCGGGCCCTCAACAGGTCTGAGCTTGTCAGGGCTGCTGAACGTTATTAGGACCACCTAGAAGTTCTGTTCCTGTGGATCCCTTCGAATCCTAAGGATTCCCTTGGATCCCGAAGAATCCAGAGAATTCCAATGGATTCCTTACAGTTCATCGAGTACAGCGGGAATCCTAAGGAACACTTGGGATTCCGGAGGATTCCCCAGCATTTCTCAGGATTCCTTAGGGTGGATTGAACGGGCTCGGCGTGCGGATTCGCATGAGTTCCAGCGCAATCGTATGATTTGTTTCGGATTCGATGTGCTTCCTTAGGATTCTTAGTACCTCCTCTAAACTATTTGGACATGCTTAGGGTCAATCGGATTTCCGAAGGATTTCTTAGTATTCGGAGGGCTCCGTTGTTGGCGGTGGTGTACGGATTCGCATGTCTTCATGAGCAGTCCTAGGATTTCGTGTTGGTTCTCCGTGATTCCTTATGATGTGTTGAACACATCATAAGAGTCATTATGTAATCCTGAGCATATTCACGAATTCGTAAGGACAACTAGCAAATTCAAGAGGTTCCCAGTCAGTTTAAAATTGATTAGGGGCCACTTAGGATTATTTCGAATTCCGAAGGTTTCCCGAGGATTCCTCATAACCTGACAGATTACTCAGGATTTCTTAGGATTCGGATTCTTGAGGATTTCTTAGGGTCCCAGTGGGCTTCTCAGATTCATTCGGTTACTGAGGAAACACTCGCATTCCGAAGGATACCTTCGGGAGTGGGGGCGGGGCGAACGGGCTCGGCGCACGGATTCGCATGAGCTCCTGGGCATTCTTAGTGGTCTTTCCAGGGGATATCCGAACAACTCTTCAGGGGTCTGGGAAGTCTTGCGAATTACTGGGAACTCTCTAGGACTATTCGGAATTCCTACGGAGCCTGGCGGATTTGTCAGAGTCGTAAGGATAATCGGGGATTCCTGAGAATCTTCAAGGTCTCTAAACATGGCTTACATTCGTTACATTACGAAGGTTATCCTAAGGCTCACGTGGGAAGGGTTCCTGAGCATTCCGAAGGATTTCTAAGGGTGGGCTGTACGTGCCGAGCGTACGGATTCGCATGAGCCCTTGTGCAATACTATGTAGGCGCTACCCCTTGCGTCCTTGAGAAAGCTTCTACCAGAGCAGTTGTCGGGATCCTTTGTCTGTGTGTGTGTGGAAAACAATACCGCCCAGGCCTGCATCGACGCTAGTGCGGGAGGAAAAGGATGGATGGATGGATGGACCCGGCATTGCGCTGTGAGTCTGAAGACACTCACCCCTCGAGCTCACGAAACGAGAGATCGCTCGGGGACACCTCTGAACAGTCGTGCGATCTCCTCGGACCGAACGAGGTCAGGCGTGTGGGCGCGCCGTGCAGCTGTGATCACCATAGATCCGAGCCGAGCAGGACAGGAAACAGTAAAACGCCCGCGGGCGGGGGGTGATACCCCTCTGGCCCCTGGGGGCCGAGCTCGACGGCGCGGAGAGCACCGAGCAGGCTCCCTGGACACCCCAGAGGCCCCGAGAAGGAACAACAAAAAACAACAGGCCGAAGAAAAGGGCCGACGGCGCGCCCTAGAGACCAGGGGCGGCGAGAGCGACTAGAGGGGCCTGGTGCTACAGCGAAGCTGCTGGACTCACGTCGTCACGTAGTGTGCTGGTCGCCCATCTCTTTCCGTAGGATCCGCCACCCGCGTCAGCCCTTCTGGCCGTAGTGGATCAGGCGGTTTTTGTCTGGCAGTTTCTGGGCCATCGATTCCAGGTGGCCCGTCCCCATCTTCTGGCGGCCGCCCAGAACGTCGAGACAAGTCTCCCGAGGGCCGTCTGGGTTGACGCTCTTCAGTGTGATCTGGTCCGCGTTAGCGAACTGCATCCTGGTGTACTGGTCGTTGTGGCGCGTGCGCAGCCTGAGGTGGAAAAAGAGCTCCGAGCCCGTCTCCGTGCAAACGAACTGCTGGTGGAAGGTACGCGGGAGCCCGTGCCCCTGCGGGGCCTCCTGCACCACGAAGGCCGACGGGTACTTGAACTCGGCGTGAGCGAGGTACAAATGTGGTGAGTTGGGGCTTCGCCTCGGGGAACTGCGCCGCCTCTGCGTACATCTTGCCCGCTTCCCGAGCTGCGACGATCGAGGTAGCCGTGGGCGTGGTCACGATGCTGATCCATTCCGAGTCCGCTAGGTCCCTGAGCAACTGGGCGCGCAGGCGCACCATCTTGGGGAGGAACGTGACCGCCTGCTGCAGGTCGCGCGACTTCAGGGCGCCCTCCAGACGAAGCTTGATCGTGTCGTAGTCCCAGGTGTGCAGCGCGTGGGCCTCGAAGATGTCGCCCGCGTAGACAGAGCGGTGGTCTCGATCGTACAATTTGTTGAGGCGGCGTCCTGCTCCCATGGGGGCCTTGCACTGGCGTGTGTGGGACTCCAGGGCGGACGGGGCGTAGAAGAAGTCGATCCTGCGTGATCGTCCGTGCGTCCCTATGAAGGTGTCCCCGCTGACAAAGAAGGTGTCGTGGTCCGAGAGGAACCGTTGCCAAAGACGTCCAGAGAGGCCCTCCAGCTCCAGGAAGGTGCCCACGGCGCTGTCGACCTCGCTCCACAAGTCGGGCACGAGCAGGGACGAGGAGCCGAGAAACGTCTCGTCCACGGAGTCGCCGAGCTGAGGTCCGCCCCGCTGAAGGGCGTGCGACGACTGCCCACAGACTTCATCATGGTGCGTGCCCACGAGGTCATCGCCTGGGTCACCTGGCGGTATGAGTAGGACTCGGATGGCACGGAAAGGTGCCGAACCATGAGGAGCACGTCCGAGGAGCGGCACTGTCGCGCCGCAGCGGCCCGAGAGCGCCGCGGGCGGAGGGTAGATCAGACGTAGGTGTGCCTGCAGAAACCGCTGATGTAGGAAGATGCTCCCCCCGAAGCTCTTGTTGGTCCAGCCGAGGGAGAGCTCCCAGTGGTAGTCGTGCTGAAAGAGGCTGTAGCGGCCGTCCAGTGTCGGGCGGCGGCTCATCCCAGGGAGGAGGATATCGCCCCATGTAGTGCTCGCGGGCGATCTCCTGCGCGCGGGTGCTGCCCGTCAGGTAGAGAGGGATGTACTCGTAGAGCCTGGTGTGCTGAGCAGGTAGCGGCTCTCGCTCCTGAGTGCGTCCAAGGGCGCGGCAAGCGCCTGTCGACGTGCGGGCGGCCGCCCGCGGCGAGAAGCCGACGGCCGCGAGCAAGAGGAGAGCCGCCATCATGGGCCTCTTGGGCCCCGCGGGCGAGTGGGCATCGCGCGCTGCTCCCCTGGCGGGCGATGAACAGGGTGGGAGGGCCGCGTGTCCCGCGCCCTTCAGCCGTGGGGGCGGCTGGAGGAAAAGGAGGAGGAGGAGGAGGAGGAGGAGGGAGGAGGAGGAGGAGGAGGAGGAGGAGAAGGTGGAGGACTGTAGCGGCCGGGGGGGCAGAGCACGGGTGGACGCTCCCGCCCCCGATTTCCGCTCCGCCGCGCCGCCAGGGCCGTGGCGGCTGCCGTGGCGCTGGCCAGCCACGCCCAGGCCCTGCCTGGCGGCGGCCGCCGCGGCCGCGCCCGCCGCTGCACGGGCGTAGCCTCGGCCGCGCGCCGGGGCGCCGCGGGCAGCCCCGCGCAGGCGCGGGGGGCGCCCCGCGGCCATGGCCGGCGGGCTGCTGCTCTTCACCCTGCGGGCGGCGCGAGAGCGCGGGGCACAAAAAGTGGGCGTCGCGGCGCCTCGTGCAGCGCAGGGGTGCGGAGGGGCGGGAGGGGGCTGCGACGGCGACGACGACGACGACGACGCGGCGGCGGCGGCGGACGCGGACGGCGGGGGCGCGGGTTGGGCGGGGGCGGCGCGACGGCCAGGAGCTCGCCAGGGGATGCCGTCCGGAGCAAGGGAGCACCCAGGGGCAGGGGCCGAAGGGATTCCGAGAGCAGCGAGGCGCGGAGGAGTTGGGGGGAGTGGGAGGGTACGGGGAGGGGAGCGGGCAGGAGGCGGGATGATCAGGCGATCGCAAACATGGATCAAGGGGGCGTGGATTGGCGACGGGTCCCGTTTCCATGGGAAATCACGGATTTCCGCCGCCGAGCGAGGCGGCTCTGGCCGCATTTTGGTGAGGGCATCTCCCCAAAATGCGGCCGGAGATTCATGGATTTGGCGACCGCGCGCCAAATCCATGGATCGCTAATCCATGTTTGCGCGCCCCCGCGATGAGGAGAAGGAGTAACACCTGCTCTGTTCAAAACGAGGGTCCCACGTCCCACGCAGGAGGGTTGTGGAAGGCGGAGCCCGAAGTAAATTAGTCTCTTGAGGCCCAACCCAAAACTAGACATTGATGAATCCAGAATCCCAACTCCCGACCCTGACCTAACACGAAGTCTCCGACCCCGGAAGCTGGACCCGAACTTGGATCTTACGCGTCGCACGAATCATTCACAAAGCCTGACCCTACCCGCAAGCCTAACACGAACCTGAACCCTCGTCCGCACCTGAATATCACTCTCACCAACCGCCTAAATTGAGTTATGATCGTAAGCTTTTTATCCGCTTCTTCACCTGAGTCATACACCGTCCTTCGACAAAACTCTGAGCCATCACTCCGACCCGCACCAGCCCCAACCCGAAGCCAGAACCGCAGACCTAGCCAGAGCCCTAAATCCGAATTAAACCTGGCGTAAACGTAGTCCTATACCTCACCCTGTTGTGAAACCCTTACCCTAGTTCGATCCCTGTTCCTCACCCAGGCCTGAACCTGAAGCCCGACCCCCAACCCCTGGCCCTCACCCCTTTACTGGGGAGCCCTCTGGGGCGTCCACGATGTGCCTGAAGGAGGTCCTGAGCATCCTTGGTGGAAGAAGCTCGGCTGCTGTCTGCATATCAGGCCGTGTGTGGCTCTCTTGGGACCCACCTGGAGTCTTTTGAGCCGTCTTGGGACGTTCTTGGGCCACTCAGGCACTCAGGGGCGTCTAGTTGTGGACTGAATACTCGTAAGGGCTTCGCCCACATGCCGCCGGCCACCCTCTCTTAGAATGGGACTTGCCAGAGCTGTGTTGGGATGTCTGGACGCTGACGTGAAGCAATGTCGGGACTTCACGCGAGGGCCGATATTAATTCACAAGGGTTTCAGGCTTCGGTGGCGCGAATATGAGGTAATTAGCGATGGTCTATGGCTTCCGGGACGCGCATATTGCGGAATTTACGAACGGTGTATGGCCTCGGGGACGCAACGATTGTGTAATTTACGAGGGTTTATGGCCTCAGGGGCGCACATATTGTTTAATTTACTAGGGTTGATGGCCTCGGGGACGCGAGTACTGTGTAATTTGGGAGGATTGGGGCATCGTTTAGGATGGTTTATAGTCCTGGGGACGCGAAGATTGAATAATTATTCGAAGGGTTTATGGCTGGGGGGGGCGCGAGCATTACGTAATTTACGAAGGTCAATTGCTTCGGGGGCGCGACCATTGCGTAATTTACAAAGGTTTATGGCTTCGGGGGCGCGAGTGTTTTATAATTTACAAGGGATTCTGGCTTCGGGGATGCGAATATGGTGTAATTCATCAGGTTTATGGCCTCGGGGACGCGAATCTGGAGTAATCTACTGAAAGGTTATGGCATCGGGGACGCGAATTTCAAGTTTTACGTGTCCCACGACCCCCCGGGAATTCCGACAACGGCGATTCGGGGACGCTAACCAGGACGCGGCTCCCCCCCCTTCGCGCGTTCAGCAACAATCAACAGTAAGGAACCAGACAGCGGGACTGTAACAGTGGAAGCTGGAGACTGCAACTGGCACAGGGAGCTGCAAGCCTAAACTTCGCAGCCTGATGGCCCCGCAAGGGGGCTGGCGGATCCATATCCACAGCCTCGCGGGCTGGGTCCCTGGGCTGCTACCCCATGGGCACGGGGGCCGAACGTATTTGTGCGACCGCCTATCCATGGGATCGCGTCCTGGAATCTAGACCGCGAGGGCGTGGGTATGTTCGACCCTCATGATTTAGGCCATCCTGGGCGGTCTGCAGGATATCTTTGGCTGAGTGCGTGGGAAGAGCTTGGACCCCACGCTTGCATCGCTGCGCGGCGCTGACCAAACATTGAACAAGGGAAGGGTCCGTTGGTGATAGTTTCCTTATTCATTGTTTTGCCTATCGGCTCGGGCCCCGGCCCTCCCCACCCCTCCCCACCCATGGAGTAGATCTTTGCTGTTTTTGGCGCCTGTCTCGAGCAGGTGGAGTCTCCCCCCATAGGACGCATTGTCGTAAGCAGTCGCACTAAGCAGAGGTCCGGAGCCAGACCCCCCCCCCTTCCGTCCAATGTCGAAACGCCGAAGAAGAAAACGCTCACTTGCCCGCCGTTCCAAGGCCTTTGGCTTGGGGGCCTCCGGGTGTTTGCCCGGGCGCGCGCGCGCAAGGGTTCTTGGTGGTACCGCCGATGGCGGCTGGCCAGGGCCCGTCCAAGAAGGGGGCCCGCCTGAAGGCGGAGCGGGCAGCCCAGACAGCCGCGCCCGACGCCGAGGAGAAGCAGCCCAAGGCGAAGCCGCCCCGGAAGAAGGCGCGGGCCGACGTGGAGGCGGCCGACGCGGTGGACCCGGCGCCGAAGAGCAAGAATCGAAGACGAAAAAACCACATAAACATAATTTTTTGGCGCTCCGCGCCGTTTTGGGGGGATCCGCGTCTGGGCCGCCCGGCGGCGCCTCCGGCGCCGCCCCTGGCGCGCTCCGCGCGACAGGGAGGGGGGGGTCCAGCGCGAATCAAAGAAATCCGCGCGGAGGGCGCCAAAAGTTTATGCTTATGTGGTTTTTCTTCTTCTACAGAAGCGGAAGGTACAGGCAGATGCCTCCGGCTCCATGGAGGTGGCCGACGAGAAGAACATCTCGGAGTCCACGCGGCAGGTGCTGAAGGACCGAGGCATCACCACGCTCTTCGAGATCCAGAGTCAGGCGTTCGCCCCCGCCTTCGCTGGGAAGGACGTGGTCGGGCGCGCCAAGACCGGCTGCGGCAAGACGCTCGCCTTTGTGCTGCCGTGCGTGGAGCGGCTGCGATCCCTGGGCCTCGTGGCCAGGAAGGGCCCGAAGCGGACGCCCCTGTCTCTCGCCGTTGATGGGCAGATTTTCCACCACCTCTACCATAGGACGGGGGAGAGAGGAGGATGGAGAGGTCCTCCTCTCCTCCTCCTCCTCCTCCTCCTCCTCCTCCTCCTCCTCCTCCTCCTCCTCCTCCTCCTCCCCCTCCTCCTCCTCCTCCTCCTCCTCCTCCTCCTCCTCCTCCTCCTCCTCCCTCTCCTTCCTCTCCTAGCTATGGTAGTGGTGGTGGAAAACAGGCCCATCAGCCGTGGCGCCGACGCGCGAGCTGGCCCGCCAGATCTTCACCGACTTCGAGTCGGTGGGCACCGCCGCCGGCTTCGTGGCGCGGTGCTTCTACGGCGGCACGGCGTTCGGGCCGCAGTGCGACGACCTGCGGGCCGGCATCGACCTGCTGGTCGGCACGCCGGGGCGCCTGCTCGACCACATCAGGCGCGAGACCATCGATCTTTCCGCGTGCCAGGTACTGATCTTGGACGAGGCGGACGAGATGCTGTCGATGGGTTTCCAAGAGGATGTCGACGCGCTCATGTTGGCGCTGCCGAAGGAGAATGTTCAAAAGATGCTCTTCTCGGCGACGCTTCCCAAGTGGGTGAATGCGCTTGTCTCGAAGCACCTGCACGAACCGGTCTGGATAGATGTCGTTGGCAACGACGACACCAATGCCACGAATTCCAAGATCACGCATCAGTGCATATCCAGCTGCCTGCGGCAAGTCCCGCCACCGTGCCAGCCAAGCCTTCTGGGTGGCGACGGTTCGAGGGGGCCCGGGAGGCCGTCATGGGTGGCACCTCGTGCGCGCCGGGTTTGTGAGAGCCGTGATGGTAATGTGGGGATGATGTTGTTGCTGCTGCTGATGATGTTTTTGCTGACGGGATGGTGGTGATGATGATGATGCTGATGATGATGGTCATGATGATGCTGATGATGATCAGGATTCGGAGGGGATTATGATTATGATGCCGATGCTGATGCTGATGATGTTGATGATGCTGATGTCGTTGTTGATGACGTTGATGTTCATGATGATGATGGTGATGATGCTGATGATTATGATGATGCTGTTGATGGTGATGATATGGATGAGGATGGGAAAGATAATGAGGATCATGTGATGATGATGATGATGATGATGATGATGATGATGATGATGATGATGATGATGATGATGATGATGATGGTGAAGCTGATGGTGCTGCTGCTGCTGCTGCTGATGATGATGATGATGATGATGATGATGATGATGATGGCGAAGCTGATTATGCTGATGATCATGAGGGGGATATTGATGATTTAGATGCTGAGGCTCACGATGAATCTGATTGATGATGCTGATGCTGATGATGCTGATGATACTGATGATGCTGATGATGCTGCTGCTGATGATGATGCTGATGATGGCGATGCTGATGATGATGCTGCTGATGGTGATGATGATAATGATGATGCTAGCCACCGCGCGCTCGAGAGGTTTCCAGGAAGGGGACGGGGGCGAGGACGGCGGCAGTTGGGTGCCATGTGCGTCGCGAGCTTCCGCCTGAGGCGGAGGTGGGGCGGGCGTGGCGAAGGCCATGGCGCCGTCCAACTTGCTGCGGCTGGTCGGCTTCGACCCCATCTTCGCGTCCACGGCGGTGCGCCTGTCGGAGCTGGCCCTTGCAGCTCCCGCGGCGGACGCGCTGATCCTGGTGGGCACCAAGGCGGCGTACCGAAGCGGAGGAGGCGCTCTGCGGCAACGAGTGGAAGGGCTCCTGCTGGTGGAAACAGGTTTCGAACCAGGACCGCACGCACATCGACGCTGCTGGGAAGAGGGATGCAGGAACGACACATCAGGAGAACGTGGCCCTCACCACCGGGAGCTGCGGAACGTGCACTCGCGCTGCGGATCAAAAAGGGCTTGATGGACGTGGTGTATGGCGCCATGCGCTTCCCTGTGCAGCCGACGGGTGCGAAGAAGCTGGGAGCGTATAGGCAGGGCGTCAAGCGGATCGCTAGCTGGTGGAAGGCGATGTTACATGACATTCCGCAGAGAACAGCACCGTGCTTCTTCGCGGACGCGAACGACGGGATCGGCATTGCCAAGATGGACGGGGTATGGCAGGTCGCACACTCAGGTGGAGTGGGAGGACCAGTGGCACGAGAGCGATGAAGAGGTGGAGCGGGGGAACTCATACGGCAAGTTTTGGATGAGCCGTACATGGCAGCACCAACAATTTTCAACGACAAGCTGGAGCCAACGTACTACGCGAGCGGACGAGATGGACGACCAGGAGGACGCAGCACGATCGATTACTTCTACGTGCTCCAGGGCTACTCAGATCGGGTCGAGAAGGTGCGCGTGCTGAGGGGCATGGGAGCGAGAGTACAGGCAGTAAATGGCATACCGCCGAGGGGCCACTTGCCGATGCTGATGGAGACCAGCTACCAGAAATACACGAGAGAGGACACCCCCCAGGACAACGACAACCTGAAGTGCGTCATGAATGCGATGATGAATGTCGTGGCCCATGGTATAGGCAAAGCCGAGTTTCTCTCTGAGCTCGCGCAGAAGCTGGGGGAGCACGAGGGGCACTTCAGGGACCATGCGGAAGATGGGGCGCCAGACAACTACTTCGAGCTGCTGGAACGGATCATGGTCGAGGTCGGAGGGAGACACTTCGCGCCTGCGGCTAGCAGGCGGGACTACCGTGGACACAACGCAGAAAGGCGCGAACTCCTTCGACAGCGGGCGGAGCTGCGGGCGCGCAGGACGACAATCAAGGAGGGCGAAGATGTCGACCACCAGCTTCGGGACATCGGGGGCCAGCTGAAAGAGCCCTCGGCCCGGGCTGCAGGCGCGCAGGCGACGTGCGGCCAGAGGGCAGAAGACCGAGTACGTTAACAAGGTGGAGGGGAACTGGGGGCAGAGGAGGTTCGCGGAGCCGATGGCGCATTCGCGATCTGCGGCGCGGTGCCGATTTTTGGTGCTAAACGCCGAGACGGGCGGGGTTCGGGCCCTTACCACTGGGGCGAGACGAGTGGATGCAGCAGTGGAGCAGACCAGGGCGAGAAGGAGGAGCAGGAGCTGCGGGCCTGGAGTGGGATCAATGGCGAGAACGACGGTGAGGACTGGGAGCTCCGCCGCAGGCGACGGAGGAGTTGAGCGATCTCGCCGACAAGGACGCGGGGAGCATTGCGCGCTACGTCCGCAAGGCGCCGAAGAGGAAGGTGGTTCCGCCTGGGGCATCTCCCATTGAGCTGTGGGACCTGGCCCTGGGCGCGCGGAAGGAGACCGCGAGGCAGAAGCACGGCGCAGGCTTCGAGGAGGGGCAGGGCGACCAGTTGCTCATCTGGAACGTGCTCTTCCACGGGCTGCTGCTGATCCGCAGGACGGACTTTGCCCCGCTGTACTGGCGCAGGAGCAAAGTGGTGGGCTTAGGAATGCAGAGCGGCAAGCGGCGGCGGCGGGGCGACGGGTTATCCATTCTCTAGCAAGCCCGGGCACGGCTTTTTATTCTAGACGGCTCACTTCGCGACCACTTCCCATGAGCTACGGCTTCGCGAAGCACGGGGGGGGGGGGGGAGGCGCCATTTTGGCATCTCAAGTGCTCAGCTGGACATGAAGGACTTGCAGACTGCCTTCGGGTCGGTGAGCTGGATGGCGCCGGACACGGCGGCGGAGCAGAACGCGGGCGGGCAGGATGAGGAGCTGCGCGGGCAGAGGTGCAGGAACATGGCGGTGGATTTGCCGACGCCAGAGGGGGGCCACGCGGTCAAGATCGGGGGCGGACTCATGATGGGGGGCCCCTTCAGCGTCGACGCCTTCTCCGCGGCCTCCGCGGAGCCGGCGCAGAAGTGGTCGCGGCGCCTCCGAGAATTACATCCAGAAGCCAACCTGGTGATATGCGGGTGGGGGGGCATGCCAGACATCGACTTGGGCGTCCGCCAGTGCGCGGACGACCTCAGTCGACACCAGCTGCCGGCCAGTTGGGCGACGATGAAGGACGCAGCGAAGATCCCCGGGCAGGCGGGCGATGCGCTGGGCAGGGGGCTGGCCGCGGCGGTAATGCGGCAGAACAGGGAGAAACAGGTGGCGAGCTTCTGGATCCAAGGAAGTTGCTCGACGGCGCGCGCGCGATGGCTGAAGGGGCATGGCAAGGGCGCGGGCGGGATTCAGGGGGAGCTGAACGACGTCGCGAGGTACCTGGGCCCCCGCGTCTCCCCGAAGGCACCGCCGAGTTTGAGATGCCTCGCAGGTGCGGGGCGGCTAAAGCGGCGTTCTACACGATGGGGCTTTCTGGGATTTATCTGCGCCGCGGAGGTGGAAGAGGGCGGTATTCCTTGGTACGGTGGTGGTGGCGATGCTCTCTGGAATGGTGTGCTTCATCTTGTCGGAGGCGCGGCGCAGGGGGCTGGACTTGTGTCTGGCAGGGCTCGGGCGCTTCGCTATGGCGGGGGGGGGGGGGGGGGCTGATGGGGTCGAGAGCTTGACCGCGGAGCAGGTTCTGGCCCACTGGCGCGTAAGCGACGCGAAGGCCGAGTTGCTCGTCAGGAGGCTGAAGTGGTACCAGAGTTGGGCTCGGCGACCGTGGCATCCTGTTCAACTGCTGCCAGCCCTGTTTGCTGATCTACCTGGGGTTCGCGCCGAGCCTCCGTGCGCGGAGGGGGGCCTGTCGGAGTCAGCATCGCCGTGGGCTGGGCGCGTGGGGGTGGACATCTTAGCGGCGGTCAACTCCATGGAGGACGAAGCGGAGGTGCTGCGTGAGCCGGGAAAGGCACCGTGGAAGCTGGAAGCGGACCGTGACCTGACGAAGCAGTTCTTGCGGATGGAGTTCGCGATGGCGAGGGCCAAGCAGCGCGCCTTGCGCGCGCCGCCGCTTACGAGTACACGCGTGTCGCCACAGGGCCAGCGACGGGGGCAGGCGCTGGAGCGGGAGGGGGGCCCCATCAGGGACATCTACGTGTGCGAGGTTGAACTGGATGATTGTAGCAGGTGTTTGGCTCGTTTTGCTACGCGACGCCAGTTGCTTCATCGCCGGCGCGGCGCTCATCCTATCGGAAACTTGTGTCGCATCTGGACAAAACGCAACCACTGCATCGTGTGTTCTCGGGTTTTCGCGGGGCGGGTGACAGCGGCCAAACGTCCCGAACGAAGTCTGCAAGGGGGGTGATGCGGAATGCACAGCAGTAAAGTTATTAGGCAACTGAAGATCCCGCGTTCTCTTTCCTGCGGTTTGCGTGAGTACGAGGGGGCCACTTGGGTTGACGTCGGGGGGCGCCTGAGCTCGGGCCATCTCCCGTGGAGCATCACTGCGGAGAAGCCCAGCAGACAGAGAGATGGCGCAGAGGTGCCCAACTGGCTGAAGCGCGGCGCGGAGGAGGCGGAAGCCCCTGGCTCGGACAAGCCCCAGGACAAGAGACAGAAGCAGCAGGATGCCAAAGGCGGAAGCGGAGGCGGCAAGGGCAACCGCAGTGACATCGCGGACCTGTGCAAGGCGACGGCGAAGCTCTCCATGGCAACGGCCAGGCAGGTGGCGGCGCTGGAGGCGCGCTCCTACGACGGTCAGCGAGGCATGCTGGGCGCCGAGCTCGCGAAGGGCGGACGGGAGTGCGACAAGGGGGGCTACGAGTTGAAGGCGAGGCAGGTCAAGGGCGAGGATGTGGACTTCAAGGAGAGAGGGGGCCGCACATCAGGCTCTACACGAAAGCGATATACTGGATCCTCAAGCAGACGGCGGAGAAGGCAAAGTACGAGAACCCGACGGTGGACAAGTTCCTGGTGCAGGAGCCAGGAGGACAAGGAGAGGAAGTACGGGGTGCTGTCGATGGCCTTCAGCAGAGTCGGAATGGGCGACGCAACGGGCAAGGCGACCTGGGCGTCCGTGAAGAGCCTGGAGACGGACGCGGAGTTGAGGGGCGCGGCCCCTCACGGGCCGCTGGAGCGCGAGACGCCCAGGTGCCTGGCCGCCGCGGCGAGGAAGAAGGAGTAGGCCTCCGCGGAGGCCTCCGAGAAAGCGTGAGATTTCAGGCCCCGGTCGAGAGGGGCGCGGCTAGCGGATGCGCTGGCTGGAAGGGGAAACGCGTTTCAGACCTACCTTTCACCCCTGCTGCCCCAGAACCCAGTTGCAGTGTTGCCTAGGGCAAATTCGGTCACTAAAGGCGGGGGCCGTCGGGGGCGCGGTCGCGGTCGGGGGGGGGGGGGGGGGGGGGGGGGGGCGGAAAAGGCGGCCAGCCAGGAGTTGAGTGAGAGCGGGCCACCCTCCTGGAGGCCCTCATGCGGACTGGGCGGTCCCTGGTCGGCGCGGAGGCCTGGGAAGGCGACCTGTTCTCGTGGAAGGGGGCGGTCCTCCGAAGCGGGGCGCCCACCTGGTTGCGCGCCGATCGCGGCGGGCTGCCCTGCAGGGAGGCAGCGCGGGCTTGGTCCCGAGGGGCCAGGGCCTCAGGTGATTTATCCGCTCTTCGCTCGCGCGATGCTCCGAGGCCCTGGTCCCGAGTTTGCATCTTTATAGTGCTTCGCAGACCGCCTCCCATTGAGCCATTGATTGATGGATAATGGTGGTGATGCTGCTGATGATGCTGATGCTTCTGATGATGATGGTGCTGCTGATGACGATGGGACTGCTGACTATGATGACGATGGTGATTGGGCTGGCAGTGATGCTTATGCTGATTCTGATGGTGCTCTTGGTCTTGATGATGATGATGGTGATGATGATGCGGATGCTGGTTATGATGATGATGCTGCTGGTGATGATTGTGGTGGTGATGGTGATGCTGATGCTGACGGTGGTGCTGGTGCTGATGCTGATGTGACGCTGCTGACGGTGTTGATGCTGATGCTGATGCGGATGATGATGAGGATGCTGATGATGATGGTGGTGGTGATGATGATGCTGATGATGGTGCTGATGATGATGATGACCATTATGCTGCTGGTGATTATGATGATTGTGATGATGCTGATCCTGGTTATGGTGCTGATACTGCTGCTGACGATGGGTATGGAGATTGGGGTGGGATGGTGGTGGCGATGATGACAACGACGACGATGATGATGAGGAGAAGGAGGAAGAGGAGGACGAGGAGGAGGCGTTGGAAGATGGCCATACGAGTGTGCGAGGAGCATTGCCACAAGTCTCTTGGTCAGGTGTTAGCGTTACCGCTGGCGTTTTGTCCCAAGTATTCAGCAGTGTTACAACGGCTTTGTTCTGTTGTTCAAACATATCACCATTCAATCGTTCCCATGCTTCCCATGCGGTTCCTCGGGAACTTGCGCGGTAGCAGAGCGAGGTCAATGGCCGCTGCGTCAGCAGCGGCAGCAGCACCTTGTCATCCAGGATATCCGCATCCGGAGTCGCGCGCGCCTCGTGACCGAGACCGATGGTGTTCCGCGAAACCAGCAAGGGTCAGCGAATTGTTTGAGGACCCGCGCTACGGGGGCCGCGCACTCAGAGCAAATCGCGAAGGAATGAGGGAGTTCATTCGGGGGCAAACCGCAGGCGGAGTCAGGGCCGTCACTAACGTGAAAGGGTACGCGTTGTACGCTTTGTTTCTGATAGCCTTGGGCATTAGCTCCTTGCTGCTCAGCGTCGCGAGCCGCGGCGTGGGCCCAGAAGGAGGAGCTAGAGCACTCCAGCTAAATATCGAGAAGCTAGAGTATCAAACGAACATGCCGAACAACACGATGGAGCAAGGCGCGATGATAGCCGAATCGATGACAAAAGGAAGGCGAAGATCAGGAGGACACCAACAACCAGCTAGCGAACGCAATGCTACGCAACAGCCCAAACACGTCGCCAGCGACCGAGCTAAATTCCGCTAGTGGAATGGAAAGTTGTTGGGCGAACTGACGCAGACGAACCCGCAATGCCTGGAGACGTTAAAGAATCTGGGTGGGCAAGCTGGATACCATGGACGGCGCGCTGCAGGACGGACGTGGCGACGACGTGCTTGGGGCCCTTCGCGGCCAGTTAGCAGTGCCCGAAGGCGCGAACGCCAGCCATATAAAGCAGCAGACGGACACCGACAGATGATAATTTGAGACCGTTGATGGCATGGCACAACAATTGGACGATGACCCGCGGTGCATCCTGAACGACAGAATTGGATGGAATGGAACCCCGGGAAAGGTTAAACGGGCTCAGGGACAGTGATGGATTATGAGCATACCAAAACATGTACACGCTGTGTCCCGCGGTGACTGGGATGACTGCGCTAGCTCAAGTTAGCCGAGCCATGGGTCCAGACAAACCGACGACAGTCGGAAACGTGGTTGCCCAATTGGAAAAGTGAGTAGCGCCGGTGCAAACGCTCGAGAAGCATTGGCCCGCGTATGCGTTCAACTTCCCGTTCCACACAACTGCGCACAGGGCCGTCCTGACTCATGCGGGGGGCTGGTTTCAAGGGCGGCGCCAAGAGTGTTTCGAAACGCCCAGCTCGCTCATGCCATTTCTATGCAATATATGCGTAGTGCGTTGGGACTGGGCGCGAAAGACGAGGCTGGATGCCGACGCGCATAACAATGATGCCATGAAGATATGGGGGCTTTCGGAAGTGGTGTCGGCCAGGTGCGAATCTGGGATTGCCGTGGAGGTGCGGGCGCAGAGGGTTCTGTTGACGACAGTGGCTGTTGGTGGCCCAACGACGCGCACTGGGGGCGCGAAGAGGATCGCAGCGGAGGAAAAGGAGTAAACGCAGCAGACAAAGGCAGCGGCGAAGGAGGAAACCAACCCACGTTTCAAACGCGCGGTCGCTGAGGCACATAGTTCTGGTCTGTCGGGCGAGAGGGGGCAGAGGCAGCAACGGGACAAAGGACGGCAAATATGTAAATGAAATGTGTTGGCAGTGCGTTAGTGAAAATCTAAGGCAAAGGCAGGGGTTGCAACCCCCGAGGAGACAAGGGGCTTTGGCGTTGGAGTCACGTGGGGGTCCTGCCCATGAGCGATCGGGCATGTTTTAGGTGTGGCGACAACGGGCGCATTGCGGCACAGTGCGATAAAAACATGGAATCCGCGATGCGGTACAACGCAAGGGGGGCACAAACGCCGAGTCAGGTAATCCCGGCGGAGCAAGCGGGGCCAGAGTATTTCACGTGGCCCACCCATACCAGGATGTTATTCAAACGCGCGTCAGACAGACTTGAACGGTGCCTGCGTTCCACTTCTGCACCTGAGCCGCACTTAAATCTCATTAGCAGAGCACCCGCGCTGTACAGTACTTGATCTAGACTTGGCTGAACCACACCTGCCCGCACTTGGAATGATCAGCCATCCTGCTGGGTTCATTGACGGCGCAGTGCCTCGGCAACGCCTGGACTACACTTCACTTGTTGCACCGGAAATATACGCGAAATACCCCGGATGTGCACTAGAATTATATTTGAACTACGCTCACTTGAATTACGCTTGAACTACATGCGCGCTGGGAGTGATCAGGCATGCTGCTGCGTTTGAAGACGGCGCAGTGCTTGACTTGCACTAGGAGCACACCTGTAGTTCACCTGTATTACCCTTGAACTACGCCAGAGTTACACTTGAAGTGAATGTTAAATTTACTTGCTCTGCGTTCGGACTACACCCGCAAAGGGAATGCTCAGCCATTCCGCTGCGCCCCAAAACGGTGCTGTGATCCAGCTATATTTGAGCTGCGCTTGAACTGCACTTGAACTAGTACTGAACTACACTTGAAGAAGTGCGTGTGAACGGCAATTGACTGCACCCGGGATTCTCAGCCATGTTGTCGCGTTCCAAAACGGTGCGCGGTCCTCGAGCTTGATGACTGTCGTAGCACTTAGGCCACACTTCGCTTTCACCTGTTTCGCACCTGCGCTTTACGCGAACTACGCTCGAACTACGTTTGAACTGCATTCAACTTGCACCCGCGATCGGGGTGTTCAGCCAAAATGCTGCGTTCCAGGGCGGTGCGGTGCGTGAGGTGCACTTGCATTTCAATTGAGCTGCATCTGAAGTGACCTGCATTACGCTCGACTTGCACATGAACTACTCTTGTGCCTTACTGGGGCTGCACTTTAGCCCAGCTTGAACTACTCCCGCAAAGTGGATGATCAACAGTTCTGTTGTGTTCCTAAACGCTGCATTGCTTAAGCTGCAAATGGGCTACATTCGAATTATTTCAAATGGGCTACACTTGGGCTACACCTGTGTTGCACTTGCATTGTACTGGAACTTCACTTGAACTACACATGAACTGCACCCGCAATGGGGGTGGTACGCCATGCTGCGGCGGTCCTTGTCGGTGCACTGCTTAGACGGCTCTCGGTCTGCTTGCCCTGCGCACGAACCGCGCCCGACATGAGATGATCAGCCGCGCTGTTGCGTTCCAAAACGTATCAGTGCTTGGGCCAGACTGGGATAATTCATGAATTGCAATTGAGCTGCACCTATTCAACCTGAACTACACCTGGATCACATGTGGGCCTTACACGGCTGCACTTGCATTCCGGCTGACCGACGCCCGCAATGGGATAGCGCGCCATATTGCTGCCTTTCAAGACGGCGCTGTGTATGATCTATCTTCAAACTACACATGCACTACGCCTGAGCTTCTCCTGGCCCACGCTTGAACACGCCTTCACCACAATCGAAACGTATCTGGATTGTACGCGCAGCAGATTTGAACGACGCCCGCAAAGTATGTGATCAGCCCTGCTGCTGCGTTCTAAGACGGCACCGCGCGAGGGCATCACTCGAACTACACTTGGATTACGCCGGCGATGCACTTACATTGCGCCTGAAGTGCAGTTAAGCTGTCATTGCGCTACATTTTAATGGCACTAGTAGTGCACTTGGGATACACCCGCACGGGGAATGAGCATCCAAGCTGCTTGGTCATCCAGATTGTAGAGTGCTTGATCTCACTTGAACTAGATCTGCACTGCGCATGGATCAATAAAGCTAAGAAGCGCACGCAAGGAGATACTTCAGCCTTGCTGTTGCGTTCGAAGGCGGTACAGCGCTCGGGCTGCACTTGCACCGCGCTTGAACTACACCTGAAGAGCACCTGCCCTGTACTTGCACTGCACCTAAACTGCGCTTGAACGTCACTCGATGTGCACTTGCACTAAAGTTGAGCTACACCTGCGGTGGGATTGAGCAGCCGTGCTGCTGCGGTTTACTGGGGCGGTGCAGCGCTTGGGCGTAGCCCGGGCTGCACTTGCACGATGCCTCCACCGCACCTGGCCGAAACTTGGATGACAGTAGAGCTACTTCTGAATTGCGCCTGGAGTACACTTGAACTGCGGATGAACATCACCTACGAATGAAGTGGTCGGCCATGCTGCTGCGTTCTCAGGCCGCACAACGATTGAACTACTTTTCAAACAGCTGCACTTGAGCTGCACATGCATTACGTTAGAACTGCACCTGACGTACACTTGAATTACACTTGATTGCATTGAACTGTACTGGAACTCTTCTTGGTTTACAGTTGGAATGCACCCGCAGCGGGATTCGGCAGCCGTGCTGCTTCGCTCCGTCACGGTACAGTGCTTCAGCTTCGCATGAAAGGCGCTGGACTGCACCTGGACTACACTTGAACTGCACCTGTATTCCACTTGAACTACGTGCGATCTGTACTTGAACTACACTTGAACTAGAAGTGAGTTCCACCCGTGACCAGGCATCCTGTTGTTTCCGTGACGGCCTTGTGCTTGAGTTAGTTTTGGACTGCTGCCGATGAACTGCACTTGAACTTTACTTTGACTAGGCTTGGGCTAAAGTGGGAATTACACCCGCAAGGGGTTGGACTTGCCATGCTGGTGCATTATATGACTGTGCAGTGCTTGAGCTACACTTGAACTGCGCTTGGGCAACATCTAACTACACTTGAACTACATCTGAACTACATGTAAAGCCCGCTTCAATTTCATATGGACTACAGTTGAGTCATTGGTGTGAGCAGCTATACTGCTGTGTTCCAAGGTGGCACAGTGCTAGCACAATTTCTTAAGCGACAGTTCTTGCCATTCCCCTGGCAGAGGTACGACGCGCGCGGAGCATTGCGGGTGATGTACGCGCATTGCAGCCCTCTTCGGAACTGCAGCTGTGCGCAACGTGCGCGTCGTGTTGTTCGCGCCTGCGCGCGAATGCGAAACTCCGCTCGCGGTTGGTGCGCGTGGTCCGCAACGCATACTTAAACGTCAGGGCGCACGCGCTGCGACTGCCTTCCACGCGCGGCACCGCGGTGCCTTTCGCGTTGCGCGAGCGAAATTACGGCGTCTGCTGCCCCGCCGTGGCCCGCAATGCCAAAACCCTTGCCATCACCTGATTTGGCGGCTGAACCGGCGAAGCGAAACGGGATCGAATGGCATTCCAAATGGCAATCGGTTTGCAAATTGACGCGCGCCGTTTTGCATTTTGCCCGCGGTCGCCCGCGTAGTTTTCAATTTGCTTCTGCCGAGATGCCCAGCTCCCCCTCTCCCGCGCGCCACCGCCTGTGCGCGACGTCCCAAAAGCGGGCGCGATCAGAGAGCATAATCATCACATCGCATTTGAGAACAATCTTTGTCGGTGTTTGTCCCATGTTGGGCAGCGGCGATGTCGACTGCTCAGTGTCATTGCGCCGGTGTGAAGCATGGAAAACGCATTCTATGCCACGCGGGCGTCAAGTGTGTGGCTGTTCCTCTATGAGACAGCTTATGGTATGCAGGGTTTCTCTATGCCCAGATTGTTTGCTAGTTGGAGTGCCGCATCTCCGTGCCTGCCCAGATCCGACCAGGTTAAAAGTGGCGATGTCCAATGAACACTCGGTGATTGACACCCATGAGTTCCCCCATAGGGACGCGCGTCATGTTTTCCTTGTCGCGAGAAAACACCGTGCTGGCAGTCGTGGCTGCCAGCTACTGGCTTCCATTTCTGGTTTGACGGGGGCCGCCGGGTCGCCGATCCAAGCACTGGCAACCAGTTAATTAAGGCTGATGCGCGAAAACATCTCTGTGATTCCCTGTTTTCGCCGTGGCCCAGATCGCAGCTTCTGGGGAGCGATGGTCATGTTCGACAATATTGTTGATCGCAGTGCTCGACGCATCAGCATGGATGACTTCGGCTGCCTTTTAGATGGTAAGGACCGTTTGCTTTGCCTATCGGTAGATCATCTCCTGGGACGCCCTCGACGAGACCAACTGTCATCCAGTTGTCCACTCGGACTACACCCCGGAGCAGGCGCAGTGCAGGGGTGGCAAGGCATGTGCTCCAGCCAGGTCCTTTAGCCGCCACCACCGCCGCTAGGTGATTCTCGCTTTTTTGTCCTTGATCTGCGTTACCAGCTCCAAGCAATTTGCATGTTGCGGCACATGAAAAGGTACATCGCGCCTCGGGGCCGTCGAGGGGTCGTCTTGAATAGTCAAAAAGGCCTTTAAGGATGTTTTGGGTCCCGCGGGGGCTCCCTTGGGCCGTCTTGGGGCCGGCTTGGATGCCCCTTGGGCCATCGTCGGACCCCTTGGGCCATCTTGGGACCTGTTTGGGGGCCTTGGACCAGCTTCGGACCATCGGGCAGGCTGCTGGAGCCATGCGATCATCATGCGATAACCAGGGGGGCATCACTGGTTGTAGTATTTGTGGGATGTCTGTAGCCCTTTCTTCGGGCCATCTTGGAAACATCTTGCGCCGTCTTGAGGCCACACACGGCCGCTTTGGGGCCATCTTTGGGCAATCTTTGGGCCATCGGTTTTACGAGGGATCGTGGCCTCGGGAGCGTGGTTCTGCACATTCTTCCACGAGGGATCGTGGCCTCGGGAGGGGGGGCGTCTCATGCCGGGATCCGCTTGTAGGGGGATGGTTTTCGATTAGATCACAAAAGCCCTTCCAGACAGCCCTTGGCATTCTTCCGCGCCTCAGCGCGCACAAGGTACGCTGGCGGATCTTGCCCGCCTCACATGCGGGGCGACTGCATCGGAGATTTGTGCAAGGTACATGCTGGCTTCTTCGGCAAGACGCTTGTGTTCACGGATACGAAGAAGGAATGCGACGAACTGGCGGCCAACGAGAAGCTCGCCGCGCTCGGCGCTGGGGTGCTGCACGGTGACATCGGACAGAACCAGCGAGAAGCTGTCATGGACGGTTTCCGCTCAGGCCGCATCAAAGTCCTCGTCGCCACCGACGTCGCTGCAAGGGGCCTCGATGTTCCCAATGTCGAGCTCGTGGTGCAGACGCACCCGCCCAGCGACTTGGACATGTATGTCCACCGCGCGGGCCGGACTGCCCGGGGCGGTCGCGAGGGCACCTCTGTGACGTTCTATTCCATGAAAGAAGAATACGTCGTCCGGCTCTTGGAGCACAAGAAGGGCATCAAGATGCAGCGCGTGAGCCCCCCGCAGCCTTCAGAAGTTGTGAAGGCTGCCTCCCGCGATGCGGTGAAACAGCTGGACCACGTGCACCAGGACAGCGTTGACGCGTTCATGGAGAGGGCCAAGGAGCTCATCGCCGAACGGGGCGCCGAGGTCATACTGGCGGCCTCCCTCGCAGCCCTCACAGGGCACGCCAGGCGGCTGCGTGGTAGGTCGATCCTCTCCGCCTTCGAGGGTTTCACTGCGATATTGCTGGAATCCGAGCGGGGTATTGAGAACACGTCCAAAGGCTGGTACCTCATCCGGAGCATGCTCCCGGAAGAGTGCAGGGAACAGTGCAAGGCCGTCCAGCTGTGCAACGACGGGAAGGCTGTGATTTTTGACGCTCCCGACGAATTGGTGCCTGGCATTCTCCAGTCGAGCCTGTGGCGTGGATGCAAGGTCTCGGTGGCAAAGGAGCTGCCCGATCTACAGCAGCGCGACTGCGACATGGAGAGCGCCGCGCGGCAACTGAGGGACCGCCGCCAGCAGGTCTGGCAGAACATCAAGGAAAAGAAGGCCTCCGAGCGCTCGGACGGCGCCGGCGGCCGAGGCAAGGGCAGCGGCAAGAGCGGCGGCAAGGCCGGCGGCCGAGGCAAGGGCGGCGGCGCGGCCGAGGAGGCTGCTGCCGGCGCCGGCCGCGGCAGGGGTGGCGGCCGAGGGGGCAAGGGCGGGGGCCGAGGGGGCGGCCGTGGCTTTGCGTCGTAGCCGCGGGCGTCCGCGGAGGCGGCCTGCACTTCCGGCTTCCTCCGCCGTCACCACCTCCTGTTCCTCTCCCCCTTATTTCAGGGCTCAGGGGGGGATGGATCCACCCCGAATCGCCCACTCATCGCCCACTCATCGCCGATAGGGGCCTGATGGCCCGCCCCGCCCAAGGACGTACGGATTTGTTATCGGGGGCCCATCGCCGATCTGTCTGCGATGTGTTCCCGCCCCCCCCGCACCCCCCAGGATGGTGCCCCCATCTCGTTGCACTCGTCCTTATCTGCTGCCCTTCCAGTTCTTTGCCGTGCAGCAAACGGGTCCTGAAGCAGTAGGTTCTTGTTTTTTGTCACACACGGTACGTGCAGTTGTGGTTTCCTTCCAACCCGCGTCGCACACGCGTTCATCCTCCTTCTCCCTCCCTCCCTCTCCTTCTCACCCGCACACACACATATCAGATGCACGCACACATCACATCACACCACCACACACTACAGGCAAGCATCACACACACACACACCCACACACACATACACATCCCGCGCAGACACCACCTGACACCACGCCTCACGGCACACCTGACAATACATCTGACAATACACCTGGCACCAGAAGGGGCGCGTACGGGGTGGTTCTTGAGGGTGGAGTTCTGGTTTCCGCCACATGCTAAGCGGGGTTCTGGTGTTCCCTCCCTCACGCGCCGCACCCGCGTTCACCTCACTTGTACTCCCTCCTCCCTCTCTTTCTCTCACCTGCAATCGCGCACGCATCAGACACAACCACATATGCAACTGCACACACAAACACATAGGCACCACACACACACACATACACACTACACACAGGTAGGAAAGGGATGATATGTGCGTGGTATGGCAGGCGTGGCACTTTCTCGACACCACAGGGGTTGCGATGATGGTGGGGGCGCTATCCGTTGTAGGGTCGCAGAGCGTGGCGGGCGTGGCACTTTCTCGACACCACAGGGGTGCGTTGAGGTTGGGGACGCTATGCTATTTAGGGTCGCAAAGCTTGGGATGCGTGGCACTCGTCTCGACACCATAGGCTGTGCGCTGAGGGTGAGAGCGCTATCCGTTGTAGGGTCGCAGAGCGTGGCAGGCGTGGCACCTTTCTGGACACCGCAGGTTCGCTTTGGTGTGGAACGCTATGCCATGTATGGTCGCAAAGTTTGGGAGGTGTCGCATTCGTCTCGACACCGCATGGGGTGTGCTGCGGGGGGGGGGCGCTATCCGTTGTAGGGTCGCACAGCATGGGAGGTGTGGCACGTTCTCGACGCCACAGAGCGACACTAAACTGTGGGGTTGGGCTTTCGCGGAGAATAGACATCGTCATGCGTTCCTCCTTCTTCCTCCCCCTCCTCCCTTTTCTCCCTCCTCGCCTGAGCCCTCCGCATGGCTCGGTTTCGGCAGAATCTTGTCATGTTTCGTGGCCACATGGGGAGCTGTATTGCATCATGCCCAAACGGCTGCGTTCGCATGCCTTCTCCTCACCACGTCAGCGCACCCCTCGCGCATTTGGTAGTTCCATAGGAAAGAGCGCTTCTTGTGGGCGTTTGGAAGGGGG
>CAUYUJ010014564.1:319667-324667 GCA_963575745.1 Prorocentrum cordatum
CTCCTCACTCCTCCTTCTCCCTACTCTTCCTCCTCAACCTCCTCACCCTCCCCCAGCCCCTCCTCGTCACCCTCCTCTAGCTTCTCCTCCTCCTCCTCGCCCTCTTCCTCCTCCTCCTCCTCCTCCTCCTCCTCCCTCCTCCCTCCTCCTCCTCCTCCTCCTCCCCTCCTCCTCCTCCATCCTGCTCCTCCTCCTCCTCCATCCTCCTCCCCTCCTCCTCCTCCTCCTCCTCCTCCTCCTCCTCCACACCCTGCTCTTCCTCTCCTCCTCCTCTCCACGTGCCCCCCCCCCGGGGCGCGCGCGGCTAGCGGCGCGCTCGGTTTGCGCCCCCCCCCCCCCCCCCTGGCAGCTGCCGCAGCGTAAGGCCAGAGGTCGAAAAATCGAGGGCGGCGGCGCCGACGCTCGGTAGGCTGGCGGGCTGCCGCCCCCTGCTGCCGCCCCTGTCCGGAGGTGGCAGCGAGGGCGGATACGGCAGGACCGTGTGTCCGAGGCGGGGACTTGTGCATAACCACCGCCTGTGGGATCGATCTTCGCGGACCTCCACAGGCGGCGGATATGGACGGATTCGGGCCCCCAGGGGCCGAAATATCTCCATATCCACCGCCCGCTGGGGCACCAGGACGTCGGTTTCCAGGCGGTGGATATGCATACATCCCCGCCTCGCATGTGTCGTGTCAACGCGGCCGCCGCGCGCGTTCAGGGTTGAGCGCGGCCAGATGCCCCAGAATCGGGGACTGTGGACCGATCTGGCGATCGGAGCGCCCCCGATTGTTAAGGCTGAACGATCACCGATGTGTCAGAAACCAACGCTGGGGTCGTGACGACACGAACCCGCCGTACGTACCTCGCGGGAATCTCGCGCGTACTCTTCTGTCGTCCTCGCCGTGCAGCTCTGCGAAGGGGGTGGCGAGAATACGCGGAATGATCTGCCCTGGGCCATTCTTGCATCGGTTCCGCGTGCCTGCTGCAGCAGCAGGTGCCGCCGCCGCCGCTGCCACCGCTGCTGCTAACATTCCTTCTTGATCCGGGCAGCGGTTGCGCATCCGAAGAATTGCGAGACCTGCTGGTGCTACACATCTTCGTCCTGCCGTTATGCTTGTCATCCCAACCCCTAATCCTGATCCCCGCTCTCGTCCCCCTCCTCTTCCTCGTCGTTGTCATCCTCCTCTTATTCTGCCATGGCTTACGATGTAAGAGCTTGGTCTGTTACGACTGGCCGAGAGACACAGACAAGGCGATGGACCGTGAACCAGGACAGCATCTGTTGCCCGTTGAACACCAGGATGCGCGGCCCGCGGGTCTTGGCATCTCCACAGCCACAGCAGTGCGGGCGCCCGTCTTAGTCGTCGCTGACGCGGCACCACTTGCTTGGGCACGACCAAGCACCACAAAGCCGATTCTTGGATTTGGCACCAGCGCCGCCCTTTGCCATGCTACGGCATAGTGCGAGGGCCATTTACGTGTAACCATTGTTGGACATCCCCAGGCTTGGCATCCCATCTGAACCCGCCGCGTGAGATGACGCATCCACATTCAGAATATGCATTCCTTGATCCAACATGTTTTGAGCCTACATGGGTACGGACCTCCGAGAGCGCACTGGACCCCCAGAACAGCCCTGAACTTCATACCACTCCAGAACGCCTAGAGTGCCCCTAGAATCCATGAGAGCCACTCTCCCCCTCGCCGTCGTTTTCCTCCCCCACCCCCTTCCTCACCTCCTCCTCCTCCTCCTCCTCCTCCTCCTCCTCCTCCTCCTCCTCCCGTGTACGTTCCTCACGATAGAAACATCGTGGTGCCCACGACTGCACAGGTTACGCCAAGGAGGAGGAGGAGGAGGAGGAGGAGGAGGAGGAGGAGGAGGAGGAGGAGGAGGAGACGGAGGAGGAGAACCAGGAGGAGGAGGAGGAGGAGAGGAGGAGGAGGAGGAGGAGAACAAGGAGGAGGAGGATGATGGAGGAGGAGGAGGAGGAGGAGGAGGAGGAGGAGGAGGAGGAGGAGGAGGGAGGAGGGAGGAGGAGGAGGAGGAGGAGGAGGAGGCGGAAGAGGCCAGGGCCAGGGCCAGCCTGCCAGAGGCCGCCGCGATCGGTCACGTCGGGGGCGAGGGCATCCCACCGATGCCCCTCGGTCCAGAGGCATGCGGTCACTGCTCGGGCTCAGGACCCGGCAGCATGAGAGCTACAGGGGCCCATGCCAAGAAACGCCCTGCTTGCCTCCAGGGTGCCCTGGGTTTCTTGGGTTTCGATGGTTTTGCGGTGGGAAGCGCAACGTGCCTACAACAAAAATCAGTGGGCGCCCAGGGGTCTCAGGGTTGGGCTTCTTGTGGAAGGTTTCTTGAGGACTGGCCTCCAATGTACACAGGCGGGGGAGCCTCACGGGCGTGGGCTCGCTCTGCCCGAGTCTCGCTTCGCCGGGGCTCGCTTTGCCCGGCTCGCTGCGCAGGTGTTCGCTCTTCCAGGGCTCCCTTTGCCCGCGTCTCGCTTCGCCAGGGCTCGCTTCGCCAGGGCTCGCGGGCCCTACGGGCAGTTCGGCCGGCGGGCGGACCCTGACGGGCGCGTTGGGCAGGCGGACCCAAATTGGCGGCCTCGGTCTGCGCGGGCGGACCGTGACGGGCGGGTCGGGCGGGCGGGACATTCAAGCGAGCGGGCGGACCTTAACGGGCGTATGCTGGCGGGAGGTATGGGGCCTCTCGGGTGGGCTGGACGGGCACGCGGGCGAAGTGAGCTGGGCGAAGTCGGGCGAATCGATGCTCGGGCGAAGCGAACCTGGCGACGACGCGGGCGAGACAAGCGAGCCAGGCGAGGCGAGATTCTGGTGAAGCGAGCTGGGCGAAGTGAGAATCGGGTGACGCGAGCCGGGCGAATCGAGGCTCGCGCGAAGCGAGCCAGGCGAAGGGAGCCGGGCGAAGCGGGCTGGGTGAAGCGAGACCCGGGCGAAGCGAGGTTTTGGCGACGCGGGCGAGAAGCAGCTCTCCTCCAGGGTCCGACAGAAGGACCCAGGCTGTTGCTTCGCCGCTGCCCTTTTGACGCTCCAGTGGGGACGAAGCCCAGCCGGCACCTCGTGCTGTTCAGGCCAGTGGTTGCACCCCCGAAGGTAAAACCGCAATCCGAGCGAGGATTCTGGGGCAGCTGGGGACCAGAAGTCATAAGCCGATTCGGCTTCTAGCTACCATGCTCTGATCTGCGGTAAGTTCGCGTCGTGTCGACCCGCGGCGACCCCGCCGCCAGCGTTCAACGTTGAACGCCGCCAGCGACCCAGAGTCGGTCGATGTTGAACGATCTGATGTTTCGGAACGGCCGATCGTTTAAGGTTGAACGATCCCCGCGGTGTCAGGAACCAATCCAGGTCGACACGACACGAACCCGCGGTACTCCTCCTAGGGTCTCAGGTAGATAGTGGGCCGCGCTCTCAGGGCAGCGGGCCTCAGGGCAGCGGGCTGGTGGTGGGCGAGAGGAACTAATAAAGAACATGCCTACCCTTACTCTCTATTATATACTCTGCACCCTCGTACTCTCTATTATTCTACTTACGACCCTCAACTATCGAATGGCTTCAGGCCCATACCGCCACCGTGCCTGGATTGTGGGTCAGAGTCCTCAGGGCTGTTTCTTGGTCTTCGGAGCTCTCTCGGGGTCCTCTCGGCGGCCTCTTGGGAGCCTCTCAGGGGCCTCTTGGGGTTCCTGCAGGCCTCTTCGGGGCCTCTTGGGGGGGGCTCTTGGCGGCCTCTTGGGGGCCTCTTGGAGCCTCCTCTCGGGCCGGACGAAAGGGGGGGATTGAGAAAGGGGGGGTTACGAAATCTGCTGCATGCAGCTGGTTTCGGCCCCACCGAGGGGCCCATTCCTCGATACATCTTCGCCTCCGGCGCTGGGAGGCGCCGGGAACATCAGCTACGTGAGCTGATTCTCACCCCCCCCTTTGCTATCCCCCCCTTTCGCCCGACACGACCCTCGAGGCCTCCTGGGGTCGTGGGCTTCAAATGTCCATTCGGGTCCTCCGTCGGGGCCCGTTTTGGTGCCCTTGGGGGCCTTCTCGTGGGCCCCCCCCCCCCCCTGGGACCCCTCTCGGGGACCACCCCCCCTAGGTCCCCCCCGGACCCCCCTCGTCCTCCCGCGGGAAGGGACAAAGGGAAGGGGCTTCCATTCGACGTAGTTACGACATTGTTCGATCCCCCTTATTTGTCCGATTTCCATTACGACGACGACGATTCAAAAGAGGCGTGCGTACTTCAGTTTGGGTTGGGCTAGCCTCGCGTCGAAGAGCCTCTCACACACGCCGACTGGGTACTGGGTCGGCGGATTTTTATGTATCTTGCATACTCTCTGTAGTCCTCCAGTCTCTCTACTCGCTGTGCTCTTTAGTCTGGGAGCCCTGGAACCTTGCCGACCACCAGAATTCGGGGGACATTGCCAACAAGACAAGTAATCCTGGCCGCTTGCGGAAAGCGGCCTGGCATTGTCGCCACCCCCTCACGATCCCGGGAATCCAGGAACCCGGCCGCCCACCGAACATGGCCTCGGACTTTGGGTCTGCCACCGCGTTGCGAGGACTGTTTCGGGAATCTCCGCGAGGAGCTGTTCCGTGCAAACAGTGCTTGAGAAAGAAAGGCCATTTGAGGGAGCAGCAAGCAGGAAGGGGAGTTGGGACGGGGTGGCGGCCAATGATGCTCTACGTACTACTTATGTATGGTGCGGGGTGGCGGCAAAACTCAGCGCGGCTCTGGTTAGAGCATCCCCGGGTTCAATCTGCCGCCATACGCGAGATGTCCGAGCAGCCAGGCCACACAAGTCCATGGCTCCTCTCGGTCCCGAGGCTCGCGGGAGTGTTTGCAGGCGCTCTGTCCGTGTCCTCTCCTTCCTCCTCCTCCTCCTCCACGAAGGCTCCGCGCGGGCACAGGGAAGGCTGCGAGGAAGGCTCCTCAGGACTACATCTGCGCATGCTACATGCTTCGTGGCAGTGAGATGCTGGAGCTGGGCCCGCCGCACACGCTGGTCTTACAGTGA
>CAUYUJ010014564.1:327599-394253 GCA_963575745.1 Prorocentrum cordatum
GGCGGCGGCGGTAGCGGCGGCGGCGACTGCGCGCGGCCGAAGGGGGCCTCGTGGGGCCCCCCGGCCTCCCGCGGCCGCGGGGGCCTCGCCGACATGCTGGCGGAGGACCGCAACGCCCGCTTGCGGGGTGGGTGGCGAGGAGGATCGAGGGCCGAGGATCGAGGATCGAGGAGGGTATCCAGCATCCAGGATCCAGGATCGGCGGGAGGGAAAGGGGTGATAGAGGATCTCCCCCAGTCTTCCCCACACCTTCACCTCGATGCCTCCCCGGACTTTCGCCGGGTCTCCTCCCGCAGCGAAGAGCTTGCGTCGATTAGCCAAATCTGACTTTGAATGTCGATGTTGTCAGTTGTTTGTTTCCACCACTCCTTTGTATGGGTACTCATTTTGAATAGGAACCTGCCGCGCGCATCATCTCTTCTCCTCTCCCGCTCCCTCCTTCTCGGCTCGTCCTCCCTCCTATCTACAATCTCTCGCTTCCTTGTTTGCTGCCATCGGTTCAGCTGTCACCAGTTTCTTAAGCTCCTGGGAGATCCAGCGGAGTGACTTTTTTCACAGAACCAAGCGATATCTCGCCCTCCCCAGGTGCTGCCAGCTGTACAGCACGCCACGCACCCCTGTGATAAAATCAACAGGATGCGGCGGATCTAGTGGAGTTCGGCCCGTCCCGCCATTGTGTTTGGGTTTTGAACCAGGGGGTTCGTGGATGCACGTGGGAATCGTTTGGGGTACCTCCAGGGAGCCTCTTGAAAACCGCTTGGGGGCGCCTGGAGGAACTTTTGGGGGCCTCTTGGAGGCCTCATGGAGACTTATTGGAGTTCTCTTGGGGCATACTGAAGCCGTCTAGGGGGGCTGGGGGGGGTCTCGGTTCCATCTTGTGTTGGGTTGACTTGGGCGGCTTACAGCGTATTTGGGCCGTTTTGGAAGTCTCTCTTGGCTTGTTTTAGGGGCATCTGGGGTCCATGGTGGCCCATCATTTGGCCCTTGACCTGAGGACAAGTCCTGCGGGAACCCCCAAGGGCCTTCCGACAAGCGCCAAAGAGCGCCAAAGAGTACCTGGAAGTCGGGGCTGTGGGCTCGAAGAAGCATATTCCATCCTCGGCACGGAGGGCTCTAAAGAACCTGAGGACGCTGTACTCGGTGTTCAGCGGCACGGTGACGGATCTTGGTTGCCCACACAGCTTTCTTACGGGGAATCGTGCGCTTCCAGGTATTCATTCGTGTTGGATGGTCCCGTTGATGTTTTAAAGTTGTTGCAGATGGGGGTTGGGTGCGTCCCCGCATCATCACTTTCCGTTTCGGCCCCACCCCCCTTGGGAGGCTTCTTGTGGCCGTTGTGCACGTCAGGATTCTCGTCGAAATGCGTCCCAGGGAGAGCAGCGCCCTCTTGTCCCCTCCTCCCGGCCAGCGCGCGTTCGCGCGCGCATGTGGGGAGGAGAGGGTTGCCAAGGAGGGGTTGGAGGACGGGGGAGAAGAGTCGGAGAAAGGGGGGGGCGGACCTCCGTTTCGTCTGCACTATTTGTGTGTTGTCTTTGTCCATTCGTTTTTTTTCGTCCGTCCATGTTTCCTGCTTCTCTGTCTGCGCAACGCAATGGACCTCTCCTTCTCCTGTACATGCCCTCTCTCTCTCTTCCCCTGTCTCCCTCCCTCCTTCTTGGTCTCTATGGATTCTTAGTTGTTTAGTCAGTTTTTTTGTTATCTCTCTCTCTCTCTCTCTCTCCTTATATATATATATATATACACACCTTTGTGATGCCCGTCGCTCTCCAGGTACACATCTATGTATATAGATATGATGGTATCGTCCTCCTAGGCTTGTTATATTGCATCCCTTTTCGTTTATCTCCTCTGTTCTCTCCTCTTCCTCTCTCTGTCGTGTGACCTATCTCTCTCTCTCTCTTTCTCCCTCTCTCTCTCTCTCCCCCTCTTTCACTCTCTCTCTCTTTTTCCGCCCCGTCCCTCTTTCCCACTTTTTCCGCGCGCGTGTGTGTGTCTATGCCTCTCTCCTTACACATGCATACATAACATCTGTTTGGGAGGGCGTGGGCGCATGCGCTTTTTGTTCTCCCCTCGTCTTCTTTGCGCCCTCCGAGCGCAGCAGGTTCTGCCACACCCTCCCTTACTCATCACCTGATCGTCCCCGTGCTCACCCACCAGTCCATCCGTCTGTCCTTCGGCGCGTCATCCCCGCGCTCATCCGTCGTCCTCCCGAGCCCATGATGCGACGTGACGTGCGGCCCTCGCCTCCGCTCCTCTGCTCGCCTCCTCCGTTTGAGTAACCCGGCGCACGCGCGCAGGAGATGGCCCGCAGGACCGTGGGGCGGGCCGGCGCTGCCTCGTGTCTGCCTTCGCATCCCTCTCGGTGCACGGGCCTGCGCGAGCAGCCTTCCAAAGAAGCCCGGTGCGGGCCTGTGTTTTTCAGATCCCCCCCTCCCCCCCACTGGGGCCACGCTGGCGGGGCTCATGAGGGCGGGACCGTAGGCAAGGCCCGATCCGATGGTCTGTCCTTTTAGCTGGGGGATACTGTGCCTGCAGGCTTGGCTGCAGTCGATGGCGGGGTCCTGTCCCCGTGCCCGAAGCTTTCCCCAGAACGCCGCTCTAAAGCCTTGAAGGCCCTGGCGAATGTACCAACGCAAGTTGTGACATGCCTGTTGCGTAGGTAATTACTGCAATTGTGCCTCCTTGCATCACATGTTTCGATGTGCAGCGCAGGATCAAGAGGAGCCAAAATGGGGCCGCAACGTCGCCGCGTTTCAAACTGCATTCGGCTTGCAGGGTGGGTTCATAGGCTGCATGTATTGGGTCTTGCATGTTTCGCTGGCGCCCTGTCGAGGACGTCTCCCTCCCGGTGCCCTCTCAGCGGATCTCGGCTGTAGGCTCAATCGGTGTCGGTTGTTGCAACGTTCATGTCAGTGTCGCGGAGTTCGTTTCAACACCACGCGCCAACGATGGTTGTGGCGCGTTGGAGCCGGCAATGGGGGCTGAGGTGGGGCATCATATCATCGGCTCTAGCCGTTAGAAAGGGGGAGAGGCACCCCTGTACACAGGTTTTGTCCCCCGTCCCTCTCGACCGCCGCCTCCAGGCGGACATCGAATGCCGACTTCGCCCCCCCCTCTCTCCCCTCCCGACTGGTTTCGCTGGCATGCCCATCCAGAGCAGACCCCCCCGCCGCCTCCGCGTGGCGCGAGCGTGCGCGCGGCGGGGGTCTGGCGAGGATGCGCTACGCCTCGGTGGCTTGCGTGCCCGCCCCCGCGGCGGCGCAGCCGGCGACGGGGCCCGCGGCGCGGCGCTGGGCAGCCCACCCGCCCGCCGCGGCCGCCGCCGCGTCGCCTCGCGTTCGCCCCCGCCGCCCCCGCCCCCGTCCTCTCAGTGTGGTTTAACCGATCCCCATCCCCATCCCCATCCCCTTCGAGACCCTCACCAAATTACCCCACCAGGTGGGGATACACCCCTCGAAACCCGAAGGCAACGACCTATATCCTCATCTAGGGGGGTTCATCGGCCAGTGGGGCCCAGGCCACGCCGCTGGGGATGGGGGTCGGAACACGATGCTCATCCTCGTGGTCGCGCCCAGTGGCGGGGAGGCGGTGGGATGGGATGGGGGACGAGGGCTGGGGAGGGGTGAGGAGGAGGAGGAGGTGGAGGAGAAGGGGGCGGAGGTGGTGGAAGAGGACGAGGAGGAGGAGGAGGAGGAGGGTGATGATGATGATGATGATGATGATGATGATGATGATGATGATGATGATGATGATGATGATGATGATGATGATGATGGTGATGATGGTGATGATGGTGATGATGGTGATGATGATGATGCTGATGATGATGATGAGGATGTTGATGCTGATGATGATGATGATGATGATGATGATGATGATGATGAGGAGGAGGAGGAGGAGGAGGAGGAGGAGGGGGGAGGGAGGGGGATGAGGGAGAGGATGCCTCGAACCCTCTCCCTTGCGTTTTTTTCCCTAACATGTCTCCTTTCGTTCCCCTTCAACCTCCCGCCTCGTCCTCCCTCCCTGCACCAGCTTGAGGAACGACCCTCCGTGCGTCGCCGGGTTGGCAACATATCATCTCCGCGATGGCATCCATTTGGTCCGAGTGCGAACGTCTGCGCAAGCCGTCCAGATTCTCGCGACGAATACAGATACGGGCATGTCCACACAAGCGCCACGGACGCAGGCTGGGTCAACGTGTAAAGGTCGATTCAGATGTATGCCGATGCATACACACGTGCCTCAACTCACTGGGTGATACGAGACATGGTCGGCACGCCTCGGCACGGTCATCATTTCGCATTCTGGCAACCTGGCACGCCATGTCATAGCCCATCCTTTGGATCGGGTCGTAAGGAAGTTTGGGGGGCAGAACCCACAGGGTGCGATACGAATTTCGATGTTCATTTCGATCTGAACCGGACTCGTGTTACGCACTTCATTGAGACTTGGGTGTCGATTGCTCTTCTTTGCACGTTTCGAATTGCATGTCGGTCGTGGTTCGATTTGAATGCTGATTGCAGTCCGGTTTCTATTTCGATATGCGTTCCGTCTGCATTCAAATTATTATGCCCATTGGCACGGCGATTGCAGTCTGACATGCATGTCGATGTGCTTTACGATTGTACTTACATGTTAGTTTCAATGTGCAATTCTTTACGCTTCGTATATCCCCATCAGCCCATCCAGACACGAACGATGCTTTCTGGAGGCCTCTTGAAGGCTATCGCGAGCCATGCGCGGCTAGCGGCTGTCGGAGGCAATCTTGAGCCATGCTCAGCCTTCTTGGACCGTCTTGTGGCTGTCTCGAGGCCTCTTGCAGATCTGTCGGAGGCTATCTGAGCCATGCGCGACCTCCTGGGACCATCTTGGGAGTAGGACGAGGAAAAGGAGGAGGTGGAGGAAACAGCGAGAAGCATTAGGAGGGGAACGAGGATAAGGAGGAGGAGAAGGAGGAATGGTGGTGCTGCTGATGATGCTGATGATGATAATGATGCTGATGTTGTTGTTGATGCTGCTGATGCCGATGATGCTGATAATGATGATGATGGTGGTGATGATGATGAGAAGGGTGGTGATGACGATTGTGGTGATGATGATGATGACGATGAAGATGCCGTTGATGCTGATGATACTGATGATGCTGATGCTGATGCTGGTGATGATGATTCTGATGATGACGAAGATGATGATGCTGATGATGCTGATGATGCTGTTGATGATGATACTGATGATCATGTTGATGATGCTGATGCCGTGGATAAGGATGCTGATGATGATGCTGATGATGCTGAAGATGATGGTGGTGGTGATGATTATAATGATGATGATGCTGATGATGATGATGCTGATGATGATGCTGATGATGTTGATGCTGATGCTGCTGATGATGCTGATGATGATGCTGCTGCTGATGATGATGACGATGATGATGATGCTGATGATGATGATGCTGCTGATGATCATGATTATGATGATGATGGTGATGACGACGATGCCGAGGAGGAGGAGGAGGAGGAGGAGGTGGATGTTGGAGGATGAGGAGGATGAGGAGGATGAGTAGGATGAGGATGAGTAGGAGGAGGAGGAGGAGGAGGAGGAGGAGGAGGAGGAGGATTTCAGCATGGATTTGTCGAAGGCCAACGACCATGTTCGGGGTGAGCGGCGGCCTCGGGCTTCTCAGGACTGATCTGGGTCCCCGAAGGCGCACTCGTAGCAGGACTTGTCAAGGAGGCCGTTCAAGGCGCGCAGCGTATCCGAATCCTCATTGCAGCCCATCTCCGTCATTGTAGCTCATGGCGTAAGCCTGCTGATGTGCTTATGTCGATGCTGGTCTGTCGTGGCGTGTGCTGGTGGGTGCAGGTTGTGCTGTCGGTCGCTTTGCTTTTGGGTTCGCGGCGTGTCGCCAAACCCTCTCTCTGGGGGCGTTTGTTTGGGTTCGCGGCGTGTCGCCCAACCCACTCGCAGGGAGCTAATTGCCCCGACCAGTCGGTCAGGGCCGTCGGTGTGCTGCGTCGGTCTCGTCTGTGTCTCCAGTGTGCTGCTGCTGAGTCGGTCAGTCGCTTTGGGTTCGCGGCGTGTCGCCCAACCCTCTCGCTGGGAGCGTCGGTCAGGACTCGCGGCGTGACGCCCAACCCACTCATTGGGAGCTGAAGGCCCTGTCCAAGCGGTCAGGGCTTTGTCGCGGTGTGCTGCGTCGGTCTCGTCTGCGATGTCCGTGTGCTGCTGAGTCGGTCGTTCTGGGTTCGCGGCGTGTCGCCCAACCCTCTCCGTTGGAGCGTCGGCTGGGTTCGCGGCGTGACGCCCAACCCTCTCGCTGGGAGCTGTTGGCCTCAGTCAGGCCAGCTGTGCTGCGTCGGGCTCTCCGTAGTTGCACTCGTGGCCGAAGGTGGAGACGAGCTCAACACGTTATCCGAGAACAACTAACCACAATGATAATCATCACTAACGATTGCTCTCAAGGCGGGAGCCTTTGGATCTATTCGCAGGGCTTCACACTCTTGTACTCGTTCGGTGCTCCGAGAAGACAAGAACACCGGTTCCTATCGAGACGCGTTTTGTAGCATAGAACAGAGGGACAAACCTTGAGTGAACTTCCACATGGCTCTCGTAGCTGACGTGGGTGTTGGCACTACGCGTGCTTTCTTCTTGATCTGACGACGTAGTGTGCTCTCGTCTTTTCCGCCGGCTGTATGCATTCCTCTGCGAGCTTCTCGCTGATGTACTCTTTGGCCTGGCTGCCGCAGTTGTAGCAGAAGTGGCGTTGCTCCTTTCTGCTCCAGGTCATGTGGTCGGAGTGGTGAGCGCACCTGCCCTTCAGCGTGAACTGGCTGGCCTCCGTCTGCCCGCTGGTGTTGGGAATGGCTGTGCACTGCGTCGATAGCCACCATCTCGCCATTGTGCTGCGTCTTGTGATGGCTGTCTGTTTGCATGCTTCGCATCTCCACCCCGTTCTCGTTCTGGTCAGTCTGTGTGCACTGTCGGCTGCCTGGTCGTCGAGTCGCGGTGGCTTGGGTGCGGTTCCTCGTGCTGCTGCTCTGAGTTCGTCTCGTTTCTCCCATGCCGTCGGAGGTCTTCAGGCTATGGCGTCGATGGTGACTTGCGTGATGCGCTGTCTCACTAGTTGTCCAACGGCTCGTGCTTATTCGTAGCATCCTTGTTGAGCTGGTGGGAGCGCGTGTTCGTCTGCTGCTGTATCTGCTTGTGCGTCGGCCTCTTGGTTCCCCTTCCAAGCCCACTTTGGTACTCGTCGTGCTGCTGCTGTTTCCCAGTCTTCATGGCTTCGTAGGTGTCGAATGCTGATGTCCTGGTGGGATCCTCCTCGCGCCTGGATGGCGAGCTTGATGTCCCTCCAGATGTCGCCTTTGCTGCGGTGATACCTGTTGCTGTTGAAGCGTTGGGTTCTCCATCCTTTGCAGAGTACCTCGGAGTCTGTCCAACACTCGATGCGTCCTGAGAAGGAGGAGGAGGAGGAGGGGGGAGGAGGCATGAAAGGAGGAGGGAAGGAACGGACGATGACAAGGAGAATGACACGTCGGGATTCGGAGGTATGCTGTTGTGAGAGGTTCTTGAATGACGACGAAGGCCATCTCAAAGGCTCTCTTGGGGCCCCCGTAGGGCCTCTTGGGGTCCTCTCGGGGCTCTCTTGGGGCTCATTTTGGAGGTCTTGGGGCCCTCTTGGGGCTCCTTGGAAGGGTCGGGGAGGCCTCTTGGGGCCATCTTGGCCTCTATGGGTCAAAAAGACGGAGGCACTAAATTCACCCCCCCCCTCCCAGGCTCAAAAATTGCGTTTTGGGCCCTCCTGGGGCGCACTTGGGCGCTCTTGGGGCTTTCTTTGGCCCCTGTTGGGGCTCTCTGTTGGGCCGTCTTGGGGCCACCTTGAGGCCTCAAGAGCCCATCGGAAGCAACAAGGCGAGAAGGCAAACTATATTGATGCTCCTTAGGTTTTGGAGCCATGTTGGCCTCTCGGGGGGTCCTGGGAGCGCTCGGAGGGCACTTGAAACCGTCCTGGGGCCGTCTTGAGACCTCTTGGATGTGTGTCGGAACCTTTCTTGAACCATCATCTTGAAGTTTTTTGAGCCATTTTTGAGCCATCTTGTGCTCCCTCAAACCTTCTTGGAGCCATCTTGGGCGATCTTGGAGGCTCTGACGCCTCGCGCCCCCCCCCCCCTCCCACGCTCAGGGGTGGGGGGTTGGGGGGAGAGGTAACCCCCACCCCCGAGCAGGGGAAGGAGGGGCTTGGTAGAGAGAGGAGACAAGGACCACCTACGCCCAGAGGGCAGTTGGGATTGAGTATGCATTTCGATTTGCACACTCCGCGGTTGAAGCATGGAAAAACCGCTGGACATCCCCGGGGCAACCGCGCGACAACCCGTGGACAACCCATGGGACCACCACCACACAACCCACGGGATAAAACCGATAGCGACCGGGCAGCCGCAGGACAACCCACAAGCACGGGACAGCCGCGGGACAACCCCCGGGACGACCCATTGGCCGACGTATTGTCGCTTTCGGGCAGATCCGCTCTCCGCGCGACACGAGCCGAACCCGATGCTGAATCCCCGCTTCACCACCGACCAAACCACCCCAACCCAACCCGAAGGCGGGGTGGGCGGGTGTGGCGGGGTCGGGGGACATTGAACAAACACGGATGGAACCCGTACCCCCCCCAACCCGAAATTCGGGTCTTCGGGTTGGGTTGGGGGGTCGGGTAGGTCGCCGGAATCCCCGCTGGGGTAGCTTCGCTCTCGCCCTTCTCTGCCTCCCATCGCTGCGCACCGCGAGGGGCGAAGCGAGAGAGGGGCAGGCCTCCTCGGGCGGCTGGGCTTCGGAGACGCGCCCCGCCCCCTGGGCTTTCCCTCCCCCCCCCCGGCGCGCGCCACCGAGGATTGCCCAGCGCAGGGCCGCGCAGCACGGGCCACGAGCGAAGGGCACCTACTCTGAAGTCGGGCGCGTCCCTCTACAGGAGGAGTATTCATAAACTAGTCAGGGGACGATCTTCCTCTAATTTTCTGACTATTTGGGAGTATTTTTGAAGTATTTGTTTCATGTTCGTTCCGAATTCGCCTGTAGGGGGGCATGCCCGACCTAAACCTATTCGGGCCAAGCGCCGCGCGCGAGGCTTCCACGAACTGGAGCTTGAGCGCGGCGCCGAGCGAAAGCGCGCGGCGGTCCCAGTTTTGAGTGCTCCGGAGCTCACCTGTGGGCAGAATCTCGAACCAGTTCGTCCGTAATTGCCATTGCCGATGTTGTTCCTAAGGCCTAGAGGCTCCATTGCCAGTGCCATTCCCTCCAGCTTCCGTAGCCGTTGAGGTTCAATATTATCAACTATCAGCGATTGTTTGTTTGTGAAATTGTTATATAATCAGAGTATCGGGTTGCGCTGGCGCCTTGATCCGCATCCGCCACCACGCTCGGGCGGGCACCTGGGGGGGGAGGGACGCCAGGGTGGCCCAGGAGGGGGTGGGGGGGGGCAGTTTCCACGGAAGGTCGAACCCTGCCTGAGGATTTTCTGATGCAATGGTCGCTCTGAGCGCAGAGCGCCGAGCGCGCAGGGACCTGGTCAAATCGAATCTATGAGCGCATGTTGAGCTCGATGTGCCGGGTGCCCTGCTTAGTCCATGCTTCGCAAGATGCAGCACACGGACCAATCATACTCACCGCTGCAAGCGCGGTGACGGAAGCATCCACGGGCATGGTGGGCGTCGCATTGTTCTCTTTCGCTTCAGCTTGCCTCTCCGGCTGTGTGGTTGCGTTCCGGCCCAGCGCCCTGGATCTAGACGGTGCCACTGGGACAGTCGTCAGCTCGGGCGCAGAAAAAACGTCGAGGGCTGCTCTGGACGCTTCAGCGCGGGAAGATGGAGAGGACAACATGTTTCTTCGTACGCGCGGTTGGACACAAGAGGATGTTCCCAAGACAGCCCAGGCAGTCGTCAGCTCGCTCGCAGAAGCATCACGTGCCACCCTGAATGCTTCAGCGCAGGAAGAGGGCGAGGACGCCGTGCGGCTCCGCATGCGTGGTGAGACCCAGGAAGATGTCCCACAAACGTCCCACTTTGCTCACGTCTACGAGGACTGGCCGTTCCACGACCCCAGTGGCTCCGAGTGCGACGGGACTGGGCAGGCCCTGGTGGTTGCCAGCCGGACCTCTGGCCTCTTCTTCTACAAGGCGCTGAAGAAGGGGCCGAAACTCTGCGGCTCGTGGACGCCTCCGCGGCGCACGCTCACTGGCACGTGGGCTGCTCAGTCTCGGGGGGCAGGTGTGGGTCCGGGTGCCGTCCCCGTCGGCACGAATTACTTGATCGAGGATTGGGGATGGTTGAGCGGGGGAGTCCTCTACAAGAAGTTTGCGAAGAAGAACCCCAAGGTGGCCATGGAGGGGCACGCGAGGTATGGCAACATGTTTGTCGTTGTCACGATCTGCCGTGGCAGTGGCGCAGTGCATCCTTTGAAGGACGAGAGCTGGTATGATCCAGCGTGTTTCTACGTAGAGCAAGAAAAGGGAGAGGAGTTCCTCTTCAAGCCTGTGTTGTTGAGCTGCCTGTGGCAAGTTCCGCCACCGCTGCAGAGCAGCGCTCCGTGTGGCGACGCCTTGGGCGCCGTCCAGAAGGCCATAGTGCGTTACACCCGTCTCTCTTCCTTGAGGGCTCTCACGGGGTCTACAACCCCCTGGAATAAAAAGTCCGGACCGCAGAGGTCGGGGAATAAACCTTGTTGTTCGGCTCCCATTAGACCACGGAGCCCCGGCACAATGTTGCAGGGGCCGCCATGGTTAAATTTCCAGTCCATCCTCACCCCCTCTAATATTATAATCGCCAAATGGGGTGACGACCGGAAATCCGCATTCCGCCTAATACTTCCTCAAAAAAAAATCCGGACGCTTTTCAGGCGACCGGAAATTCTCAGTGGCGACCGGAAATTGGCGATTTCGCTTGAGACTTCCTCGCAAATAAATTTCCGGTCCCAGTTATGTTGCTTGGAAGTGGCGATTCTGCTTGGTATTTCTTGCCGGTCATGTTTACCTCTCGGGGAGCGACGATGCAAGGGGGCCTGCAGTGCCGATCCGGACTTTTTAATCCAGGGGGTGGTAGCCTTGGGCCGTCTTGGGGCTCTTAGGGAATCCTCTTGGGCCGGTTTGGACTCCTGTCAGCCAGGTCGGGAGCCTCTTGGGGCTGTGCTTGGTGCCCTTGGGGTCTTCTCAGGGCCATCGGGGTGCCCTCTCGGGCTGTCTTAGGGCCATCTTGGGCTGTGTCGGGGTTATTTTTAGGCTGTCTTGGGCTGTCTGAGGAGCCTGTTGGGGCCGTCAGTGGGCTTTTTGGCATCTCCTTTGTCTCCCTCTAGACATTCTTGGATGCATCTTGAGCCGAGGGGCCAAGGATGCCTAAACTTAGTGTAGCTCCCTAGGTGTTCCTCGAGGGCATCCTGGTCTTTCTGGACGGCCTCTTGGCCTTCCTTTGGGCGTCTCGGAAGCCTCTTGTCGCCTCTTGGGCGTCGTGGAAGCCTCTTGAGGTCGCTTTGGGGACTGCTGGGTGCCTCGTGTGTCAAGGTTGGGCCATCTCAGCGGGCATGGTGACCCTCGTGCGCCTTGGATCGTCCCAGGCAAGCGTCGGGTGCCCAGGGATCTTTGGGGAGAGGGGGAAGGGGGGGGGGGTTAGCCACGTGCACGTGGGTGTGGCCATGTGCACGGGGTCGGGTCTGTCCTTCTGCAGGAGGAATATTCAAACATAGTAACAAATAATGTCGGGACGATTATTCGATTATTTGTCTGACCATTTTGCATGTTTCGCCCCTGAATCCGCTTGTTATGAGGGCATCCCCGACCTTAGCCAAGTGAGGGTGAGGATGGCTTGGAGGGCCTACAGAAACCCCACCAGGCAGCACTTGGCATTATACCACTCCTGAGCGTGCCGTGGGCACGGTTGCGGTTTCGTGTTCGACCTCTCGATCCAGCAAGATTGGACGAGGCCACGTCCACAGTACGCCGTGCCGCTCTTCAACATCGAGGCGGCGCTGCACATCTCTCTCGTCGCGATCGGTAACAACCTTCATGCAGTTGTGAGCAGCGGCTTCAGTCAAGGCATGGTGGGAGTTGCAGGGCTCTCCTCTGCGTACCTCGTTGCACCGAGAATCGCAACAGGAGACGACCCTATGCTGCGAATAGGGCAGCAGCGGTCCTCGTCCTTAGGCAGTCCAGTCACCGACACTACTGTTTGGTCCTTTGATGCTGAGCTCACAGCCGCTGGGCAAGCGGCAAGCAGCGTCGAGATGTCAGGTGTGACCTATCCTGAAGGCGTTACGACGTGGCAGACGAGACATGGCAATGTCTACAGCATAACTTCGGGCGTCATGGGGGGCGTCGGCGTGGCCGACTTCTCCTTGCTTGGGGAAGGGAAGGTGCAGAAGGTGGGCATTGGCAGCACAGCACAATACAGGCAACTCGTCGGCAGGACTTGGGTCTCGAAAAACGGCAAGCTCTATGGTGCCCTCGCAGATTGGGGTTCGAATGGCGGTTTGGTGGTCGCCGAACTCACAGAAGAAGATGGTGTCCCTCGGTTCGTTGGGGAGTCTCACAGCAGCACGACCTTCAAGGCCAACCGGATCGTCCTCGTCGACCCAGAAGGGCACCACAGAGGTGATCGGAATGTCAAATTTGCAGTCGTGCCGTTGGAGCAGCCCCGGGGACGCTTCGCTATCTATGATATTTCGGATCCGACGAAGCCCACTCGCGTTGCGATCTCGGAGGGCGAGGAAAGAATTGACGAGACGTACTGCTTGGAGGTTCTCGAAGTGGACAATGATTTCCCAGAGTATATTGGTGAAGGCGCGAAGCTTTGGCGAGTGATCCTCATGGACGTGAACAGGGGATGGTTCGACTACGATTTCATGTACATTGGCGGACACGTGTTCTCTGTGCCAGTCTACCAAGTTCATATCCAGAAAGGGCACGATTTGCGTCTTGGATTAACGCTAGATTGGACGCATGGGGGTGCTGTTGTTTCCGCAATCAACGGCGGATCTGCTGCTTCGTGGAACAGGATGTGGTCGTCAAGGCAGATCTCTGTGGGAGACCGCCTGTGCGAATACGGCGGCACCAAAGTTCCAAAGAATGATGTGCTCTCCAAGTCCGCCCAAGACGGGATCGAACAATACATTATGGAGAGCGACGTTGTGCACTTGACTTTCTGTCGCAGCCATTCGAGCGCTGACTCTCTGTCGTGAGCCGTCGCAAGCCGCCGCCGCGTGGCTTTGCTGGCGGACTGTCTCCTAAAATCTTCGTATATGATGCCGGCGCGTGGGACCCGAACAGTTCAGCATCTGGCTGACAGGGGCAAACCCCTTTCGCAGCTCCAACGCAGCATCGCTGTAGGAAGTTCCCCGTCGGACCGAGGAATCAAATCGAGGTCGATTCGGGGAGGGTACCCTGATGTTCTTTGTGTTTGTTGGACGTTCTTGTGTCCCTGGGGAGGGTACCTTTGGATGTTCTGTGCGTCTTGGCCGGCAGAGGGTCTCGTGTTCTTGAGGGATTTTCTTTTGTCCTAGGCTCGACTGTAATTCAAGGTCCGTTCGAGTTCAGCACCCTGTGTGAAGTGGCGCGGTTCTTGAGCTCCCTCTCCTTGTCCGTAGCCTCGTCCCTTCCTCATCTTCTCTCTTCCCTTCTCCCTTGGAAGCTTCTTGGAGGCCTATCTGGGCCCTGTCGAGGGCATCCTGGGGGCCTCGAGTGGGCATGGGCTCTGTTGAGCCTGTTGAGAGCCTCTTGGGAGTCTCTTGGCCATCTTGGGTGCCATACCCCCCCGAAGAGGCTCAATTGGGCCATCGTTGGGCCGCCTGCGCGTATCTTAGAGCCCCGCTTAGGTGATATTCGGCCGTCTTGCCATCGACCTGAGGCCGAACAGCCTCGGAAAGGGGCGCGCCTTCTTCTTGAGTATTCCTTGTGAGTGAGTGTGTGTGTGTGTGTGTCACCTCCTCGATCTTCGGCAGATCTGCCTGGGCAGGAGGAACACGCCATGGAGGAGGATGAGGATGAGGAGGAGGAGGAGGAGGAGGAGGAGGAGGACCATAATAAACCCACGATTCATAAGTCGATGCTGCAATACACCGTCCCTCCCCAAGGCCCCTCCTTACAAGACCATACAAGTCTTCCTTTGCACTGCAGGCGCCCCCTCTTGAATAATGAGCGGCTCGTTGGCCCGCAGTTCAGACGAGGGTGCCTGTTGTAACGGATCTTCCCTCTACTTGAAGGACGCCCAGGGTATTCCCATTTTGAGAAACACGTGCCCTCCTTCCGTCTAAGCGTTGCAGGATGTGAGCGTCGTGGACGCATGCTCTGCGGAAATCCCAGGCGAGAGCCCAGGAGGCCACGGGATCGTTTCATTGTGAGGAGAACATGCCCTCCATTGGTCTACGCGTTGCAGGATGTCAAAGTCGCAGACGTATGCTTCGCGGAAGTCTCACGCGAGAGCCCCGTTTCGAAAGATGAGCCGTCCTCCACCTGTGTTAGCTGTTGCGCAGCATGGAACGCTAGGTCGTAGATGTCGAGGAAGGGTCACGTGGGTGTAGATAGTTGACTTTGTATTCGGATGTGCGCGAGGCCAAGAAGAAACCCCAGTAGTTACGATGGAGGGAGCGTTCGTTCAGGAATGTGCCTAGGATGCCGAAGGCCCTGGAGGACTTCTTTGTCTGATCAGGGCGGCGGTGATATCGATGGCCGATCCGCGATTGGAGTTCCACTGGCTACCACACCCTTGATTCTTTTTATCCGAGGGTTTTTTGCCCACTGCCCCCACCGTTTTTGAAACGACCCGCCATGCACTCGCGCAGCTAAGGACAATGTGGAAACCGAGTATGCACGGCGTCAGGACAAGCGCCCCTTTTTGAAATCCGTTTGTGGTCCACGCGTCAGCACGATTTGAATTCATCTGCCCCTTGAGGCCTCGTGTGGCGACGGGGACGTTGAAGATGAGGATCTGGATGCTGTTGCTGCTGGTTGTGACGGCGAACAGGAGGAACTGGTAGCGTCTGGGAGCGCCCGGGGACGTTAGCTGTAGCGTCCGGAGGCGCCTGGGGCAGCCTGGGGAGCGTTTGGGTCCAGAATCGGAGTCGGCCAGGGCTGCCTGAAAAGTAATGATGTACCCCGCATCTGCCAAACGCTGATTATTTGTGTTGCGCCTGTTGTGCCCAGGGGCTCTTCGGGGCCAGGGGGTGCGTCGATGTTGAAGGCCAGCGGGTGAGCGCCGAATATTGTTTTTACATCGGATGGTGAGGCTTGGGTCGGATGAATGCGCCGCCGCTTTCTATAATTTCTTTTCCACAGGGTGGTGGCGTTCGTGTCGGATCGATGATCGCCGATTTCTACCAGCAGGATGATCAATATTGCGTTGCATGGGTGTACACCGAGCGTTTGGTCTTCGTCGGATGGTATATCTGATTCGGATGGATGCGCACTGAATTCATTATTGCGCAGGTTGGTCGGATCTGGGTCGTATGGGATAAATGTTGTTCGATCGGACCGTCGGGGTTGGGCCGTGTGGATGTGAGCACTTGTTTTCCAGCATATTGTGGGGGTTGGGTCGGATGGATGTGCACCGGACCGTGTTTCAATGTTGGATAATGAAGTTTGGGTCGAATGAACGTACACCGACTGATGTATTTTGTGTCGGATGGTGACGGCTGGGCCATATGGATGTGCAGCGCATTGTTCTGTTCTTTGGGGCGGTGAGAATTCTGCCGTGTGGAAGTGCGCCGAACATTTTTCATTCGGATGGCGTAGGGGTTGGGTCGCATGGATGAGAGCAGTTCGTTTGGTACAACATGGTGACGGTTGGGTCGGATGGATGTGCAGCGAACATATGTTATTTTGTAAGGCGGTGGATGCCGGGTCGTGCCCCGCTATGTCTCCACCCTCCGATTCCGAAGCTGTCCAGGTTCGAACGCGCGCGTGCAATCCCCGAGCGCGGGAACCACCCGCGCTTCGAGCCCATGTCGCAAGCTGTTCCGCGACGTGGCTCCCCCGCAGAGCGCGACGCTGTGTCCGACGAGCCCACGCAGGAGATGGCCGCCTTTCTCTTGTCCGTGGGCGCGCGCGAGGGCCGCTGCGCGGTTCCCGCCGGCGTCTTCAACCCTGGTCTGGCGGGCGTTGCGGAGGTTTCCGCGGCCGACGACAACGGCGACGCCGTGGGCGGCGAGATCATCTCGATCGCCTACGTCTCCCTGCCGCTCTCCATGGTCGACTTCAGTACCGAGATGCAGGCCGTAGATGCGGTGCCCTTCGGACTTGGGGGGCCGTGGCCCGACGGGCCGTCGGCGCGGGCGGCCGCCCCCCCCCCCCCCCCCGAGCTTCGAGCTTCCCGGCCGCGAGCTCGTCGACGGGGGCCTGTTCGATCCACGGGGCCGCGAGGCGCAGGAGGAGCAGGAATGCGCGGGGGCCGCAGACGTCAACCCGTCCGGCATCGGTGCTGGACTATTTGCTGGCGCTCCGCCGTCGGCCCCGGTGCTCTTTGCGGGCGCGGGGGGCGCGCCTGGAGGGGGGCCGCCAGGTTTGCGAGGGGCAGGCCGCGGCGCTCGCTCCAGATCGACCCCGCCGACCGCCACCTCCAATGCCGCCGACGTCGCGCGCCTCCGTGGCCAAGTGAAGGGCGCTCTCCAGCAGCGGGGCGCCTTCGTCGAGAACCTCGCGGAGATCGCGGGGGCTCTCGGTGCGGGGCTCTCGGTGCAGGGCGAGGCGGAGGGCCGCCGCCGTCAAGAGCGCCTGGAAGCTTCTGGTCCGCCATTTCCGCAGCGGCCTCCAGGGGCCTCCAAGCCGCGTTCGGTGGGAGCTGGTCAGGCCCCCCAGGTTGGGCCCAGGGGGCGCGGCAGTGATGGGCGCGCCGGCCTCCGGTTCGGGGGGCCGCCCCGAAGCGCAGGGCAGCAGCTCCAGACCGTCCACGCGGCCTCTTTCAGAGCTCGCCCCCGGCGCCGCCGGGCGCCCCGGATGCCGCGGGCGCCCCGGCTGGGGCGGCGCCGGCGCGGCTCGCGCTTATCGCGGGAGGCGGCGTCGGAGGCTCGTCCTCCGCGCGGATCCCTGGAGCCGGGCCGCCCCCGCAAGCTTCGGGGTTTCCTCCGCCGCCGGCTACCTCCTGGATGGGGGCTGGACTCAGCTGTTCGACCGCCCCGCGCCCCGCTGGCGCCTGGGAAGGGCGGGCGGGGGCGAGCGCGGAGCGATCGTCGAGGCCCCGCGGGCGCTGACTTCCCAGAGCCAGGTCACCGCGCCCTTGCTCTCGCGCCAAGGCGCGACGGCCGGTGGCCCCCTGTAAGATTTAATGGCCGGTTCGGAGGAGGCTGGGGGATGTGCCGGACTTCCCAGAGATGGAGCTCTCCAGGAGGCAACTGGAGAACAACCCGACGAGTTTCTGCACCCGGGTCGCGGGGGCCAGCGCCAGGCGTGATCTGGCAGCAGACGCGAGCGAGTCCGATGCGCGGGCCGGCCCCATGCGGGTCGAGAGACGCGAGCTTCGGGAAGGCCCGGGGCGCCGCCTACCTCGCGCATGATCCGGCCACGGCGGCGGATTAGATGCTGGCCCAGCAGCGGGGGCGCGCCGAGGTCACCATCAGGCTGCTGCTCTGCGCCTTCGAGCAGGCCTCCCTCGGCCAAGGGCGCTGGTCAATGGCGCGGCTGCTCGCGCGCCTCCTGGGGCCCCCGCAGAAATCGTTGGGCCGGGCCCCGCCGCGGGGCCCTCGCGCCCGTTCGGCCGTCTGTCGTGCCCGAGCTGGGCCGCGGCAGCGATGGCCTTCGCCGAGGGCGCCGCCGCCCTGAGCGAGCTTCGCCGCCAGGGGGCCGGAGGGGCAGGGGGGGGGGGCGGCGAGGTGCCGGCGAGGTGGCGAGGTCAGCGGGCGCCCGACTGGCCCGAGAGGAGGCAAACGAGGAATCGCTGCCGCGGGCGGCGGGCGAGCGCAGGCTTGAGTCAGGTGCTCTGCGCTTGGATTCAGGAGCTCGCTGGGCATCGCAGGGGGCGATCAGGAGTCTCGGAAGCGCCGCTCGGACGAATGGCGCTGTTTGCCCCCGGCCCGCCCCCGCAGCTCGCGCTCGGCGCTCGGGGCGTGGCTGGCCTCTGCGGGGGCCGCCCGGCACCGCGGCAGTTTTGAACGTGACTCTCGCCGGGGACATGTCTCTAGCTCCGGCCTTCGGCCGCGTTCGCCTCCGCGCCCTTGGGGGCCTGGCGCGCCCCCCCGCTCTCGACGCCGTCGGCGACGGCGGCGTCGCCGCGCGCCACCGACCTCATGGTCAATTGCATCGTGGGGGTGCTTTCCCAGTCGGCGCTGCGAGGGCGCGGGGCGGCTCCGCCCGGCGCGGGGGGCGGGCGGGCCCTCGGCCGCGAGCGCGCGTGCATCGTGGCCGAGCTGAGGAGGAAGGTTGAGCCGAGCCGCCGCCCGCCCATCGCCATGGGCAGCCGCGGGGCGGCGAAGGTTGAAGCTGCGGCCGAGTGCGCGGCCAGAATCTGGCAAGCGAGACCGTGCGACAAATTGCCGGCGCCCGCGAAGCTTCGTTATGGGGTGGAATTTTGTCGCCCTGCGCGCGAAATTGCCCAGCGCGGATGCGGGTTACAACCCAGCCCGCGACTCGGGCGCCTCAAAGCTGCCTGTTTCCTCGACCCGTCATCGCTGGAGGTCGCGGCGCCTCCAGCCGCCGCCGCGCTGCCGCGCGCCCGACGGCGATGTGGGGGGAGGGTAATTTTCGTTTTCCTGCGGCAATTTGATCGCGCCGGGCGCCTCTACTTGGCGACTGCCGAGGAGGCGCCGCCACCGCGGCGCGCGCAGCTCATCGGCGCGTGCAAGGGCGAGGTCGAGGACCGAGCAGTTCGGGGCCGACGGGCGCGCCACTCGTTCGAAGCGCATCGGCGCATCTCGAGGGGGGGTCCGCAAACCTGCCCGCGGGGCGCGGCTTCGCAGAGCGCGAGTTGGGGCCTGCTGGGGTTATCCGCATTTTCGTGGAAGACCCCGTGGGCACATGCCCTTCCCACCGTGCCCCCGCGGCCAGGGCCCGCGCCGATGCTGTGGCAGCGACGTTGAGGCCGTCGGAGGTGTCAGGGATGAGGGCCGCCGAGAGGTTCACAGGTGACTTGCCGGACGCGTTGGCCCCTTGCGCAGCCTCGCTTGTTGCGGGGGGCACCGGCGCCGCGGACTTCGCCGCCGAGGCGCGCGGCGCTCTCCTGCAGCGACGCGGCGCGCTTCGAACAGGGCGCTCCCCTGGGGGCCGAAATCCTCGGCGATGAAGGGCGCGCTGCCGCTGAGCGTGTTCGCCGATGGAGGCTAGCTGAGCTTTCAGGCGAGATCGCAGCGCGCGGATGCTTGTCTCCTCCTGGCTCTTCGCGGTGCTCTTCAGACGCCCCTTCATGTGCCTTCTGCTGCATGTCTGATGCTCCCTGCTGGTGGGCCCAAAGGGCGGTGCGCGCGCGTTCGCGCTGAGTGGGGCAGCTCGCCGGGAGTTTTTGCTGATCGCCTGCGTGGCGCCCCCCGTGGCCGCGAACCTTCGAGCTGCGCCTGCCCCATGCGCCGTTGCTTCAGACGCGTCGGACACATTGCCCCGGTCCGTGGGGGCGCCGGCCGGGCCCCGGCTCCAGAGGAACTTGTATCGCGCGCGGGCCCGCCGCGGCTTGCCCGCGCACCTTTGGCCGGCAAGGGGAGCTATTGATGGCCAACGGCAGCGAGAGGGTCATCGCCGATGTTGAGGAGAAAGTGAACGCTCTCTCGAATAGTGCGCGCCTTCGCGACACCGTGCGCACTCTGGTGGAGAAGTTGCACTCCGTGGCGCTGTTCAGCGACGCGGAGTTGGGGCCCCGCGAGGAGCTGGGAAAGCTGCGGCGGCGGGGCGGCCCCGTCGCCGACATCAGCCACTCCGAGCTGTGGGGCATGGCTAACGAGAGACTGCAGGAGTGTTTTTTCTTCCTGGCGCACCATGCCTGGGCGCGGCTCCGGACCATGCGGGCGTCAGGAGGCGCATTCAGCCGTGCTCCTGGGCCCCGTTGCCAGGGCGCCAGGCGCCCCTGGGGGCGCCCGCCCTTGCCTCCGGCAGCGGCGCGGGGCAACTGCATCAGCCTTCCTGTCCCTGAGGAGTCGCGCGCGGAGGAGGGCGTTGGACGCGGCGATTCTCAGCGTGAGTCCCGGCTCGTGGCGGTGCCGCGCTGGGGGGTTGCGGGGTTGCGCGGCGTTTTGACGCGCTCCGTCGCCCTCCGCGTCGGCATGGGGAAGGAGGAGGTTTCGAGCGGGAGGTGGGGCATCGAGTTGAACGGATTGCCCCGAGAGGATTGGCCCCAGGATCGAAAGGGCAGGAGGCGTTGTCGACAGGAGTGTGGGCGGCCAGATTGAGGGGCATTTGCGAGCTCGCGGGCGACCCGGCCGACTATCCCAATGGGGGGGCCCGCGCAACCTTTGCAGCAGCAGGAGGTTTGGAATACCTGCTCGTCGACGAGATCACGAGCGCGGCCCCTTCGAAGGTGCTCGCCAAGGACAGGGCGGACCTCGGCGCGCGCATCAGCATCGAGTAGATGAGGGCCTACGGGGAGGATATGAAACGAGTGGCTCGTAAATGTTCCGCTTCGCGAGCGACGCGTTGTCTGGGTTCGACGGTGGCCATTGGGGCACTGGCCACGGGGGAGGTCGCAACGCCATCGTTGTACTTGATCGAGGAGTTGCGGGCTTTGGTTTCGCGCGCAGTGGGCTACGACCATTACCCGGGAGCGCATTTTTGCCCGACCCGGCGCAGCGTGGCCGACGACCCGACGCGGGCGCAGCAGGTGAGGCGGTGCAGAGATGGACGTGCATGGCTCGGCAGCGAAGGAGCTGAATTCTGCTGCGCTTTCGGCCGCTGGGCCGGACTGCCGACACAGACCTTGGGATCTAGCGATTGGGCGAGGAAGTGCTTCAAGCGGGTGGTGCCCGAACCCAGGGCTGCCTGGCCTTGGAGTGGGGGGCTATTCGACAATGTTTTCGGTTTTCCAGGTGGGGGACCGCGGGGGCCAGTACTTGTTCCTCGCAGCGGCGCGCTTCTGGCCGCTCGGAGACTTCTCCAACCAGCCGCCATCTCCAGGTGGGAGCGTTTCTGCATGAGTTCACACGTTTGTTGGAATGCACATTGCACCTCACCTTTGACCAGTTGGCAGAGGGAGAGCCTCGCGACGTGTCTCGTGCGTTGGCAACGTACGGGCAATATCTTTGACATCGAGCGCCCCTTGGGCGTTTGCGTCGAGACCGTCGGCGGGATGACCGACCTCCGCTGACATCTTAAGTGGCTGTTGCAACTTGCATGGGACGCGGCCTGGGTTTGGAAGGAGTTGTCGCCTGCTTGCCGCCACCGCCCGGCGCCCGTCGTGCCCGTGCTTTTTGCACGCAGTGTCGGTTGCATTGCTGCGGTGGTGGCATGACGTAGCAGCCTTTCTGCCATTGGGCTTCGTGGCTTTGCTGCGGCCGGGGGGGCCGATCAAACTCGTGAGGGAGGACGTGTTGTTGCCTGCTGACCTGCTGTCGACTGCGTCGCGCCTCTACGTGCGGGTCCGCGAGCCTAGGACGCGCAATAAGGCTGCGCGATTGCAGCGCGCCCGGGTGGCCGATGACATCGCGGTCCCGTTCCTGGAGGCGTGGTTCGCCAGACTTGCCCCCGGAGAGCGACCTCGGGCAGGCTCGGCAGCGCAATTCCCAGCAGTACACGACAATATCACAAGGGTGTTGGGCACATCCACTGCGGACGGGGTGGGTCTCGCGCTTGCTAGCCTGAGAGCCGGTGGTGCCACGTGGCACTTTGAGTATTGGGAGGACCTTCCTATGCTGCAGTGGAGAGGCCGCTGGCAGGCCAGCCGCACGATGAAGATTTACATATCTACATTCAGGAGGTGGCAGCGGCCGGCTTGCTCCCTGAGTTGCCATCAGCCGTGCGCGAGCGCATCCGGCCCTTTGCCTCGGTTGCCGAGCCTTTGCTGGGCCAGTGTCGGCAGAGGCTCCGCCTTCGCCCCTGATGCGCGCACTGATTGCAAGTGCGTGCCCTCTTGCAGAGACGAGGTCTCTGCTATTGCACACCCTCCGCCTTCCCCGTATCACCGCCTTGGATAGCGTAGCATATCCTCGAAATTGGGCCTCTGCCGTGAGGGCGCGAACCCTCCGGCACATCGGCGCATGCCTTGGCTGGCGCCGCTCTCTGAAAATAGCGGTGGTGTAGGGCAGCAGTGGGGCTCGAGGAGGGCAGGGGGAGTGCAAGCATGTCCCCCTATGCTTTCACCCTACGGCTCCGAAACTGTCCAGGCTCCCGCCCACTCAGCCTTCAGCATATTTTCCAAAGTGGGCCTCTGCCGTGAGGGCGCGAACCTTCCGGCACATCGGCGCAGACACTGGCTGGTACCGCTCTCTGAGAATAGCGGTGGTGTAGGGCAGCAGTGGGGCTAAAGGGGGGCAGTGGTAGTGCAAGCGCATATGGCAATGCGTGCATGTGAATCTTTTCTGAGAGTGCCTTGAGGACAGGGGGCCGCGCGTCACAGCACGCCCGCTACCGATTGTGCTCAAGCTGACACCGGCGCGGACGCGCCGGGAGACGCATCCCCCGCTTCCCATGGCCTGGCTGTTTGGCCAGCGGTACCTGGACTGGCTCGTCGGCACCGTCTCGCAGACGGTCGTGAGCTGGTCGGCCCGCTGCCCGGCGTGCCCCGCCTGCCCGCAGCCGCTGGCGTGCCCAGCCTGCCCAGCGGCGGCGCCGATCCACTTCCACCCGCCGGCCGCCTGTCCGGCGGCTCCAGAGGCGCCGGCGCCCGCGCCCGCGCCCCAGCCGGTCGCCCAGGAGCCTGAGGGCCTCTCCTGGACGGGCGGGTGGCTGGCCTGCTTCCTGGTCGCCCTCAACCTGTTGGTCTTCAGCTTCCACGGGGTGAGGCTGGTCGGCTCGGCCGTGGTGAGGCTGCGGCCGGCTCCGACGCCCGCCGCCCTGAAGGATGGCGCAGGAGCAGGCGCCGCCGGGGGTGCGCCGTTGGGCGTGGGCACAGTACGCCGGCGCGCCGCTGTGGCATCAGCGGCGCGTGTGGGGCCGGGTGATTCAGGATCCGACTGATGCCCGCTGGTCCCCCCTGCGGGTGCTGATCTCGACGCCGGATGGCGATGTATACGAGGAGCTGTACGACATGTCTGATGGGACTTTGGCTGCGGTTCGCTTCGAGGACGACCGGCGCACCCGGCCAGCTGGCCTGGAGGTTGGGAACCTCTACCGCTTCCGGCGCGCGCTGACGGCGGCCGAGGAGGTGGCCATCAGGAACGAGGTGGACGCCTACGCCCGCGACGTGTTCCTCGACGCGGAGCGCGCGGCCGGGCGGCCCGGGGTGGTGCCTCCGGCGGGGGCTGCCGTCTACTTCACGTTCGCGGCCGCGGCTGGTGGCGCTGCCGCGCCTGGGCCCGCCCCCGCCGCCCCTGCCGCCGGGGGAGGGGCAGCTGTGGCCGCCGCGCTGGCTGTGGTGCCGGCTGGCCCCGCCGCGCCCGCGGCTGGACCGCCTGCTGGTGCCGCCCCAGTTGCGGCAGCAGCCGCGCCGCTCGCCGCTGCTGGAGCTCCCGCAGGCCCCTTGGGGCCGAATGCCGTGCCTGGGGCTGACGGACAGTGGGTCTACGTCGAGACCACGACGGCGGCCCGGCGCGGGGACCCTGTCACGATGGACGGGACGGAGCTCGTCCGGGGGGCTATCGGCCTGAAGCAGGACGCTGGCGGGAGCTGGTCGGCCATCCGGCTGATCACGACCTCGCAGGCCGCCTACCGAGGCGCCGAGGCCCTCGCTGATGCCCGCCTCCAGCCTGTGGCCCTGCTTAGTGACGGCTCGCGGCAGCGCGTGCAGTTCCACGAGAGTGTCGACAGGCTCCGCGAGGAGCCCTTCCCCGACTGGCCGCTGGACGGCCCAAGGACCACGCTATGGTGCCTCCGCTTCTTGGACAGGAAGCGCGGAGGGGCCATCGAGCACTTCCACCAGTTCGTGTCCTACTACCGGCTGTCCCGCGATGACTTCGGGGTGACGCACTACGAGTCCATCATGCGGATGGTCGACTACCTGATGACGTGGGACCTCCTCGACTTGCCCAACGTGGTGGGCGTCGAGGTCATGCTGCGGCAGGCGCAGCTGTACGAGTACATGTACGCCATGGAGTACGAGGCGCGCGACTCGGGCGCCTCAACTGCTGGTCCGACCGAAGGCGAGCCCAAGGCGAAGGCGAAGGGCAAGCCCAAGAGCCGGGGCGGCGGTGGCTTCTTGAAGTTCGGTTTCGTGGACGAGGTGGGAGTCTTCACGGGCACGGCCCGCGAGGACGGCCGCATGATGGTGGCTCCGGCACTACTGGAGCACGTGGCCAAACAAGTGGAGCGCGACGCTGGAATCCTTAAGCAGATCAGGAAGGCTAAGGAAGAGCGCCGCGCTCTGGCTCCATGATGGAGCGGGGCCTGGAGGCGGACTCCCCGACCGCCTTCAGCGACTCTCGAGGGGGCTTCGCGGATATGGCCTCCCGCGCTGCAGATGTACATGGGGCCCAGCCAGCTCGTCAGCGACGGCATCGGGATCTCTTTCCGCTTCCTGTGCCCGCCGGTGATGAGCGTAGTTTTGTGGCTACAGACCTGTCTCGCACAACTAAGAGGCGACTCCACAGGGCCAGTCACCGCCGCGAGATGGTCGTCGACGCCATCCGCGCCATGAATGAGATGTACACTGGTTCGAGCTGTCCGCGGGCTACTGGCCTCACTGGCCCTACGACCGCCCAGCAGGAGGCTCTGGCGGTGATCCAGGAGGCCGTCGACGCCTTCGGAGTGCCCCCGCCCGACCTCACTCCCGCAGGAGCCCTCGAGGAGCTCCGCGTCGCGCAGTCATACGACCAGGAGTCTGCCGTGATTGCGCCGGTGACCTTCGACCGCGTCGATCTGATCTCCCTGCCGAGCGTGGGCTCCGAACCGAAGTCCTTGTCTGCGCTCATCGGGGACGACAGCATGAGTATTGGTCATCGCCTTCAAGAACTACTTTTGCCCCGTGAGCGGGGGCTTGCCCGGGTCGCGGAGCACGCTCCGAAGAGGGCGTATTCGGATCCCAACTTGAGGAACCCTCGCTTATATAAGAAAGTATTGCACCGTCTTGTGTCATCGCACCTCGTTGAGTTCCATACCGAAGCGTTGAGCTCAGTGGGAATGTTCTTCGTCTATAAGAAATCAGGGGCCCTGAGGCTCATACTGGATGGCCGGATCCCGTTCCAGTTGTTCGACGAGCCCCCCAAAGTGAAGCTGGCAACTGGGGCCGCGTTTTCTCAGCTCAGGGTTGACAGTCGGGAGCCTGTGTGTGTCGCTGGTGTGGACATCGCGGATGCCTTCTATACCATGTTGCTCCCACCTTGGCTTCGTCGGTACTTCGGGCTCCCTAAGATCAGGGCTGGTGAACTGGGGATCTCGGTCGATGCGAATGGACGGCCCGTGGCGCCTACGCAGTGGGTCCATCCGTGCTTCAGGTGTCCTCCGATGGGATTCAGTCTCAGTCTTTGGTTGTGCCAGTCAGTGAACGAGATTGTCTCGCGGCGTGCTGGCCTCGTCAGGCCGGAGCGGGTCCTGGTGGATCGCCTGCCTGCCCCTGTCGTCGACTCGGGCGTTGTTCATGCCGAATACGTCGACAACTTCGTTGCGCTGTCGCTATCGGAGGCCTCTGCTATTGCTGCTGCCCGTCAGGTCGATCATCATATGCGTGCTGTGGGACTGCCTACTCACGGGGTGGAGAGCGGTGTGGGCGGGGAGACTCTTGGCTGGTCCTTCGACTCGAACTCGCCCGTGATCTCGCTCAACCCCAGGCTTAGGTGGAAGCTGTACCTTGGGATTCAGGAGGTCCTCCGACGTGGGTTCTGTTCTGGAAAGGAGATGGTGAGGATCGTCTCGCACATCACGTCCAGGGTGCTCATTAGGAGGGAGCTCCTCTCGTGCCTGGGGGCCGTCTACAAGTTTGGGGAGGTATGCCACAATCGCACCGCTAAGCTCTGGCCCGTCGTCCGTCGTGAACTACGCTGGGCTCGGGCTCTCCTCATCTTCTGCAGCAGGGACCTCGGGTTGCCCTTCGACACCACCCTCACGTGCCTGGATGCGTCGTCTTGGGGTTTTGGAGTTACCCAGCGGGAGGTCTCTGAGGACTCGGTCAAGCGTCTGGCCCGGTACAACGAGCGTTGGAGGTTCTCTCGAGAAGCTGAGCGCCGACGCCTTGGGCCCCGAGCCGCTGCTGTCCCTGGTCAAGGCTCCTCAGGGGCCGTCCCGGACGGGCCCGAAGTCTCCGACGTGGACCCTAGCTTCGAGGAGGTCCCGCCCGACATCTGGAGGGACCACTGGCACCCGGTCCTCTCGGTGCCCTGGCGGCGCCCAGCCCCTCAGGTCATCCTGGAGGCCAGGTCCGGCGTGATGGCGCTTAAGCACAAGCTTCGCTCCAAGAGGTCCTTTCGGAAGGCCCACGTAATGCTGAACGATGCCATGGCCCCCATCTTGGCTCTGGCAAAGGGGCGGTCTTCGGCGCCCGCCCTCCTCGCCGTCTGCCGGCAGGTGGCATGTCTGCTGCTGGCCTCAGGCTCGGCGGCGTACTGGAGGTGGCTGCCGTCCGAGTTCAACTCTGCCGACCCAGCATCACGGAACCGGCCTGGTGCTAGGCCCGAGGCGTGGTATGCTCCAGCGGTCGTCGCCCCAGGGAGCGTCTGCTGCCAGCCCGTCGGGCGCCCTTCGCAGGCGGCCCGCGGCGGCTCCAGCAGCCCCAGCGCCCGCCCGCCTTGGGCGCCGGAGCCGCTCCCAGAGCGCAGCTGCGCTGTCCTGGGGGGACCAGGCGGACCGCCGAGTTGCCAGGAGGCGCGCCTTCCCCGCCGCCACCACGGCGGCGACCTCGGGCTCGCTGACCTTCCTGGAGACGCAGGCCGTGGGGGAGGCGACCCGCCGGGACTATGCCGACAGGGTCTCGAAGTTCACGAGGTGGGCGACCTCGGTCCGGCTGCCGATCGGGGAGGTGCCCGAGCTGGACGTCGCCCTGGTGACCTTCTTCAACCAGCTGTTCTTCGACGGCTACCCGAGCGAGGAGGCGACGAAGTACATGGCGGCACTGGCTCATTGCCGCGCGGCGCCCGGCCGGCTGCAGGTGGCCTTCCCGAGGGCCGCTCGTGCTGCGAAGGGCTGGGCCCGGCTGGTACCGCCCCGATCCCGGCTGCCGCTGCCCTGGCCGATTGCCTGCCTGATGATCGACTGGATGCTGGATGCAGGCGAGGCGACAGCGGCGGCGGCGACGGCGGTCTGCTTCGCGCTGTACCTTCGGCCGGCAGAGCTGCTCAGCCTGACGCGCGAGCAGGTGATCCCGCCTGCCGAGGGCGCCCCTCCGGGGCGAACCTTCCTGAACTTCTGGTCGGTGGTCCTGCATCCGATGGAGTGCGCTCAGCCTTCGAAGACGGGAGTCTACGACGAGGGCCTCCTTCTGGACAGCCCGGAGTTCACCTGGCTGCCACCGCTGCTGCAGGCGCTGCGGGCCCGAGCCGCGCCAGGCGGCCGCGTCTTCGACATGAGCTACAACCAGTGGGCCCTGGTCTTCAGGCGTGCTGCGACAGCGCTGCACCTCGGCGTCCTGGGGCCGCCGACGCTCTACACCCTCCGACACGGGGGGGCCTCCCACGAATACCTCGCAAAGTTCAGAAGCCTCGACGAGATCAAAAAGAGGGGGAGGTGGGTGTCGGACTCGTCCCTACGGCGCTACACCAAAGGGGGCCGCGTGGCAGAGCAGATGCGACGGCTTCCGATCTCCGAGCAGCGCCGCGCCACGCGCCTGGTCGGCACCATTGGCGGGCGCCTCTCCAGAATCTGGCTCGGTCTGTAGAGGACGCCAGCCAACCCGTGTTCCTGGAAGTGTTCAGCGGGTCAGGGCGCCTCTCTCTGGCGTGGCGGCGTGTCTCCCGCGGCCGCCTGGCCGCCTTTGAGCTGGACCTCAAGCATGACCCGGCCTCAGACCTTCTGCAGCGCCGAGTTCAGCAGCTTGTTCGCGGATGGCTTCGGTCAGGCCTTGTGGCAGCTGTGTGGTTGGGCACGCCTTGTCAGTCGATGTCGCTCGCGCGCAACCGACCGAATGGCCCCCCTCCGCTCAGGAGCAGCTCGCACCCTCAGGGCCTCCCTGGATTGTCGCCTAGTGATGCTCTGAAAGTTTTGCAAGGAAATAGGCTCTGTGCGTTCAGTTTTAGTCTTTTTGAGTTAGCGCTGTCCCTTGGGATCCCTGTTGGCCTGGAAAACCCGGGGTCCTCCTGGCTCTGGAAGCAGCCTGTGGCTGAGAGAGTCTCGAAACGGTCCGGGGTCCAGCGCTTAACCGTGGACTTCTGCGCTTTCGGCACTCCGTGGCGAAAACGCACTGCAATCCTTTATGCTAATGCTGACCTGTCATGTCTGCGTCCTTTCAAGTGCTGTGGTAGAGGTATTTGCTCGTTCTCAGGTAAGCCCCACATCGAACTCGCCGGTAAAGATAAGGCCGGCCGTTTTCTCACGGCTATCGCCGAACCGTACCCAAGTGACCTGTGTGTACATATTTCTCGTGCGTTTCTCAGTGCACATCGGAACCATGTGTTTCGGGGGATGTTTTCTAAAGTGGCCCCTCGCCTTTAAGTCGAGTCTCCAGACATATGGTTTCGGAGTTCTCCGATTTTGTGGTGTTGTGCTGACTGCCGTCGGTCTCGAGGACTGGCGCCTGATTGCATCCTCTCGTCTAGAGCTCTGGGCACCAGTAAGCACACAGATCAAACCTTCGGTCTGGCCACTGAGGAAAAAGGGCTCCTCGGAGGAACAGATGGCAATGCGCGCATGTGAATCTTTTCTGAGAGTGCCTTGAGGACAGGGGGCCGCGCGTCACAGCACGCCCGCTACCGATTGTGCTCAAGCTCCCCCCCGAGCCCACCCGCGGAGCAAAATCTACGCGAGGTGTTGTGCTGACTGCCGTCGGTCTCGAGGACTGGCGCCTGATTGCATCCTCTCGTCTAGAGCTCTGGGCACCAGTAAGCACACAGATCAAACCTTCGGTCTGGCCACTGAGGAAAAAGGGCTCCTCGGAGGAACAGAATATATATAATATATATATTATATATATATATATATATATATGTACATATACACATGTGTGCATGTAAATGTATGCATGATGTATGTATTGTATGTATGTATGTATGTATTGCATGCATGCATGCATGCATGCAATGCATGCATGATGGGATGGAGTATGTATGTATGTATGTATGTATGTATGTATGTGCGTGCGTGCGTGCGTGCGTGCGTGCGTGCGTACGTATGTGTGTGTATGTATGCATGTATGCATGTATGCATGTCTGTACGTTTGTATGTATCTACGTACGTATGTATATATATATATATATATATATATATATATATGTGCATTGCTTCGGCAAATGCGCATGTTGTAAAATAGCTTGCCTCCATGTTGATGGTTTCATTTGTTAGGACGAGTGCACGCGTCTTATCGGTGATCGCCACATTTTGAAAACCAGCCAGCCTACATCCTTGAAGCTGCTGCGTGCTTTTGAAACGAGTGTACGCGGCTTTCAGGCGAGCGCCGCAATTTGAAGACCACCCGAACTCAATTTCTGAAGCGGTTGCACACTTCGACCAAGATGATCACACTTGGCGAGGAACTCTCAGGCGAAACGCCCGGCCCCGCCTGCGGACACGTCGGTGGTACGACAAAATAAGGAGCGAATTATAACGAGTAGGAATGGAAGACGAGGAGGAGGGGGGAGGAGGAGGAGGAGGAGGAGGAGGAGGAGGAGGGGAGGAGGAGGAGGAAGAGGAGAAGGAGGAGGAGGGGGGTGGATGAGGAGGAGGAGGAAGGGGGGAGGAGGAGGAGGAGAGAGGAGGAGGAGGAGGAGGAGGAGGAGGAGGAGAGGAGGGGGGGGGGAGAGAGGAGGATGAGGAGGAGGAGGAGAGGAGGAGGAGGGCGGAGGAGGAGGAGGAGGGGGAGGAGGAGGAGGAGAAAGAGGAGGAGGAGGAAGGAGGAGAGGAGGAGGAGGAGGAGGAGGAGGAGGAGGAGGAGGAAAAGGGGAGGAGGGGGAGGAGGAGGAGGAGGAGGAGGAGGAGGAGGAGGAGGAGGAGGAGGAGGAGGAAGAGGAGGAGGAGGAGGACGACGACGAGGACGAGGACGAGGACGAGGACGAGGGGGAAGGGGAGGAGGAGGAGGCGGAGGAGGAGGAGGAGGAAGAGGAAGAGGAAACGGCCGCCTTGCGCGCGAGGCGCGCCCGCCCGCCGCTGCCGTGGCCGTGGCCTGCTGTGGGGCCGCCTTGGCAGCCCGCCCGCTCCTCCCCCGCCGACTGCCCGTGTTCCGCTCTCGTTCTCGCATTCGCTCTCGTGGCTGTATGACAGTCTGTCTGCCTGTCGGTCTGTTTGGCTGTCTATCTGTCTGTCTCTTTCTCTCTTTCTCTTTCTCTTTCTTTCTTTTCCCTCTCTCTCTCTCTCTTTTTTGTTTTTTTTTGTTCTCTCTCTCTCTCTCTGTCCATCTCTCCCTTCTCTCTCCTTCTCGTTTGTTAAAGTTGTTTGGTTACTCTCTCTCTCTCTCTGTATATCCCTTTTACCCCGTCTCTCTCTCTCTCTCTCGCTCTTTCCGTCTCTCTCTCTCTCTCTCTCTCTCTCTCTCTCTTCCCCCGTTTATACATATAACGGCGCACCGGGTCCGGGGGCCCGGGGCCGGGACCTCGACCGCAAATGTGCACCCCGGGGGGCCCGGAGGCTCGTCGGGGCTTGCCGGAGGCCTCCCGGTCAGACAAGACGGCCCCAGAAACGCCCAAGACGGCCCAAGAAACTTCCAAGAGGCCTCCAAGAGGGCTCCGAGATGCTGAAGATGGCCTCCAGACGTCCAAGGACGCCCCCCAAGACGCCCCAAGAAGCCTCCAACATGCGTCCCAAGAGGGCCCCTAGACGCAAAAATTGGCCCATTCCCTTCGTAAAACGTACATTTTTCACAAAGTTGCCTTTTGGGCTTTCCGACATTACAGGACGGCCCAAGAGGCGCCCAAGACCGCCCCAAGACGGCCCAAGAAGCTCCCAAGAGTGCCCCAGGACAGCCCAAGAGGGCCCCAAAACGGCCCAAGAGGCGCCCAAGATGGCCCAAGAGGGCCCCAAGACGGGCCCAAGAGGGGGCCCAGATGGGGGACCACGAACCGCAAGCTCGAGCCTTCCGCCCCAAGAGGCCGCCAGGAGGCCCCCAGGAGGCCCCTCAAGAGGCCCCAGGAGACCCCAGACGTCCAAGGACGCCCCCAAGAGGCTCCAAGAAGCCTCCAACATGCGTCCCAAGAGGGCCCCTAGACGCAAGAATTGGCCCATTCCCTTCGTAAAACGTACATTTTTAACAAAGTCGCCTTTTGGGCTTTCCGACGTTACAGGACGGCCCAAGAGGCGCCCAAGACCGCCCCAAGACGGCCCAAGAAGCTTCCAAGAGGGCCCCAGGACAGCCCAAGAGGGCCCCAAGACGGCCCAAGAGGCGCCCAAGATGGCCCAAGAGGGCCCCAAGACGGGCCCAAGAGGGGGCCCAGAGGGGGACCACGAACCGCAAGCTCGAGCCTTCCGCCCCAAGAGGCCGCCAGGAGGCCCCCAGGAGGCCCCTCAAGAGGCCCCAGGAGACCCCAGACGTCCAAGGACGCCCCCAAGAGGCCCAAGAAGCCTCCAACATGCGTCCCAAGAGGGCCCCTAGACGCAAAAATTGGCCCATTCCCTTCGTAAAACGTACATTTTCAACAAAGTTGTCTTTTGGGCTTTCCGACGTTACAGGACGGCCCAAGAGGCGCCCAAGACCGCCCCAAGACGGCCCAAGAAGCTTCCAAGAGGGCCCCAGGACAGCCCAAGAGGGCCCCAAGACGGCCCAAGAGGCGCCCAAGATGGCCCAAGAGGGCCCCAAGACGGGCCCAAGAGGGGGCCCAGAGGGAACCCCACGTGGGCCCAAGGAGGCCCAAGAGGGACCCAAGAGAGCCCCAAGAGAGCCCCAACATCGGTCACGCGGAAGAGCTCTCGCGTGACCGATGTTGGGCCCTTCTGTGGGCTCCTCTTGGAGCTCCGAGAGGAGCCAAAGATGGCCCCACGAGGGCCCCGACGAGACCCCAAGAGGACCCAAGCAGGCCCAAGACGGACCCAAGAGAGCCCCAGCATAGGTCACGCGGAAGAGCCCTCGCGTGACCGATGTTGAGCCCCTCTTTGGGCACCTCTTGGAGCTCCAAGAGGGGCCCAAGATGACCCCACGAGGGCCCCGAGGGAGCCCCACGTGGGCCCAAGGAGGCCCAAGGAACCCCAAGATGGCCCCAACATCGGTCACGCGGAAGAGCTCTCGCGTGACCGATGTTGGGCCCCCTCTTTGGGCTCCTCTTGGTGCTCCGAGAGGAGCCCAAGATGGCCCCACGAGGGCCCCGTCGAGACCCCAAGAGGGCCCAAGGAGGCCCAATAGGGCCCCAAGAGGGCCCCAACATCGGTCACGCGAAAGAGCTCTCGCGTGACCGATGTTGGGCCCCTCTGTGGGCTCCTCTTGGAGCTCCGAGAGGAGCCCAAGGTGGCCCCACGAGGGCCCCGACGAACCCCAACAGAGCCCAAGAGGGCCCCAAGAGCGCCCCAACATCTCCTCTCCTTCCTCCTCCTCCCTCCTCTGCATCTTCCTCCTCCTCCTCCTTCTCATCCTCCTCCTCCTCCTCCTCCTCCTCCTTCTCCTCTCCAGGGGAATGAAAACCAGAGGATAGCTCACGGAGAGCCCAAGCACCCTCTTGTTGCATCCATCTTGGCTTCCAGATGGAGCCCAAGAAGGCCCCAAGGAGGCCCCTCAAGAGGCCCCAGGAGACCCCGGACGTCCAAGGACGCCCCCAAGACGCTTCGCGTCACCAATTTCTTCTCGCAACGATTCCTGGGTCTGTGACTCGACAGAACCTAAGCGCGCGCGAAGCGCGCGCGTGGTTCTAGTGTTTGTATGCTTGTGATTATCTCTCTCTCTCTCTCTCTTCTTCTCCCTTTCCCCTCCCCTCGCTGTCGCGTCGCAGAGGGGCCCCTGGCGACCCAGGGCCTCTCCGCGCCACCGAGGTCACCACCAGGCGGCGCGACGATTATCGCGCTCCGCGCGTCGCCCCCCTGGCCAGAGAGGCGGGTGCCCCGTGGGAGAGCGAAGAACCCGCGCGTCCCGGGCCGCGATGCGCGAGGATGTGTGACCTGATCTAGTCTAGGCCGCCTGGATGGGGGGATATCGCCGCATCGGCGATGCATCGCCGACGCATTGCCGATGCGGCTCGATGTAGAGCCAGGTGTTCTCCACGCCGACGTCGCCCATGCATCGCTGACGTCGCCGTTGCATCGCCGATGTATCGCCGATGCCGCGCACTCCTCCGACCCCATCTACTCCGACCCCATCTGGGAGTCCTCGATCTGGGCCGCTGGCGAGTCGAGACGGCCGGCTTCACTTCGACCTGGGCCTTCGGAGGCTTTTGGTCGGCCCCCACGTCTGAAACTCGGAAGACTCACCAGTCAAGCAGTGACGAAGCGTCCTGGCTTGCCTATAGCCCTATCAAACAATGTTCTAAGAACCTTTTGTGGTTTCCACGAAATGTTCTTAACATTTCTGGCTTGGAGTGTCTTGGTTTCACACAGCGGGCTTATGTTCTAAGAACAATGTTTTTGTTTTAGAACATGTGGTGGTTTCTAGGAACATTTCGTGGTAGGACTATAGGAATGCCGGGACGCTCGGGCCCTGCTCAGACCAGAAGGACGGGTCGGGAGGGTTGGGGCCCACGTGAGGAGACAGTCGTGTCGGAGGTCCGGGGAGCGCGCCCTCCTTGCACGAGCATGCGCTTGTACGAGGAGGAGGAGGGGTGCGGCAGGCTTGCGACGCCTCGGCGCGGCGGCAGCGCGGTCGCGGGCGTCAAGGTCGAAGGCCCGTGACGGCCTCGTGGGCTTCCAGGCAGCGGAGTTCGTTCAAGATCGTGTGGTCCAGGCGGTGGCAGGCAGGAAAGCCCACGCATTCATGGCAGGGATCCGCCCTGTCAGAGATGACCCCGTCCTTTTCAGCATAGTTGTGTCTGCTGCTGCTGCTTGGTTGGTTGCCTGTTCTCTTTTTCTCTGTTGGTTGGTTTGTGGGTTGGTCGGACATCTGGCCCGTCGGTCGGTTCGCGTCAAGGTGTCTTCGGGGCGGGGAAGGAGACGTGTATAGTTTGGGCTTGGATTGTTTAGTTGGGTTGGTCGTTCGGTGAGTTGGTCTGCGCGGCTGCTTCGTGGCGTCTGTTGGTTTCTACTGCTTTTTCCCCTCTCCGCTCTCCGGTTCCCCTTCCCTCTTTCCTCCTCCCTTCCCCCCTCTCTCCCTAGTTACCCTTGCTCCCTCCTCCCTATTCTCCCCTCCCTCGATCCTCTCCTCCCCCCCACCTCCCTCCCCAGCGGCGGTGTGTCGGCCGCCAGCATGGATTAACTCGGGCGTGTCCCTCTACAGGCGGAATATTCAAACATACAATGAACACATAGTCAGGGGACATTGTTTTGATCATTTTCGTTTTTTTTTGTTTTTTTTTTGTTCTATTTTCAATTTTTCGTCCAAAACCCTCCTGTAGGAGGACGCGCCCGACCTGAAGCAAGGACGGCACAGACTGCTGTCGTCACTGCTGCGGCCTCGGCAGGGCATCCGGATCGGCGGCTGCGCACAGCGTGCCCGCTGCGGAGCGCGGATGCCTGCGCGCGCTGGCCTTGGCAGCGTGGGCGTACCTTCGGGCACTCGCCGTGAGGCCCACCAGGGAGCTCGGTGGCCGCGTCGTCAGAGGAGGGAACGGTACCCATACCTCTACCCTTCGGCCGTTTTCCCTTTTGTGCCTCCTGGGCGGCCCTCGTCGCCACCGCTGGATTCGCCTCGAAATTCTGGTCAGAACGCACCCCGGGAGAGGTCCGGGGGGGGGGGGGGGTATCGGTAGGCAGAGAACTCGGTGGCCGCGCCGGGGGCCGTGCGGCCTCGTGGGGCTCGTGCCGCAGGCGGTCCCCGCGCTCGCTGGCGGCTCTCGGGAAGTCGCCGCACGAGAGAGTTTTTGTTCATCGTTGCCAGCAGGGGGGAGGGGCGGTCACGGCGCGATTCGCGCCGGCGCCGCCTGGGGGAATGCCTACAGTCGTAATGGCCAGTTGCCAGACGGCGCCGGCGCGCATCCTGTTTTTCTTGCTGAAGGAACTGGATGGTACGGCGGGGTTTCGGGTTTCGGCTAGTGGGCGGTTGGCGCCCGCCCGTGGGCGCCTCGTGGGCTCCCCGTGACCGCCTGGTGGCCGCGGCCGCCCATCGGTGTCTCGAGGGCGCCTCGTAGCTTGCACCACGTAGTTCGCACTACATCGTTTGCACCACACAGTGGCCTTCGATCCATCCTGCCACCGTGCCTGGGTTGTGGGCCATAGGCCTCTAGGTTGTTCTCTGGGATGCCGAGGGGGGCCTGTGGGGGCCGTTTGGAAGCCTCTTGAGAGCCGTGTTGGGGCCTCTGGGAGCGTCTTGGGAGCCTCTTGGGGGTCTCTTGGGGCCTCTTGGTGGCCTCTTTTCGCCTCCTGGGGCTTGACCCAGATTGTCCGTTCGGGTTCCTCCCTTTGGGCCATTCTTGGGGCTGTCCTCGGACTCTCTTGGGCCGTCCTGTGCGACTCTTGGACCGTGTTGGAGTCCTCTTGGGCCGTCTGAGGGTCCTCTTGGGGGCCTTGTGGGCCGTTTTGGGGCGGTCTTGGGGGCTTCTTGGACCGTCTTGGAGCGTCGGAGGCTCGAAAAGTCGAGGACCCCCCAAAACATTGAAGAAGCCGTGGGACATCAATCATTTAGGCCTCTCTGGGCCCTCGTGGGAAGGCTCTTGGGGCTCTCTTGGTGCGCCTTGACGTCTTCTCGGGCCGTCTTGGTGCCATCTTGGGCGTCTTGGACCGATCGCGCGGCGATTGGGGGCCCTCTTGGAACGTCTGGGCGGCCTCTTGGGGCCCTTGGCCAACCTCGGGGCCTTCTCGGGCCCGAGATATTCACGCGGGAGCACTCACTGGAGCCAAGGGGCCACGCTACGCGCCCCTGGGGCCACGCGGCGCGCCCTGGCCGATTCGGCAATTGCAGGCCCGGGCCCCTCAAATAATCTTCAAACAGCCTGCACCACATACCCTGCACCAGATAGCTTGCACCACATGGCTTGCACCGCCCACTTTGCACCACATAGCTTTGGCCTCATAGCTTGCGCCATGTAGCTTGCTCCACGTAGATTGCATCACATGCCTTGCACCACATTATTGGCACCACATAGCTAGCGCCACATAGCTCGTATTACATTCGTTGCACCACATAGTTTGCATCATGTAGATCACACCTTCGTAGCTTTCACCGCATATATTGCGCCACATAGCTCGCACCATGTACATGTCATTACATAGCTTACATCACAAAGTCTAACTACACCGCATACACTGCATCACGTAGATTCCCCTTTCCGAGCGAAAGGCAGACTCTGCTACCCTTTCCCCCGCGGACTTAACGGTCCCCCCTGGGACACTGCACATTACATATGTTTCGACCTTGTCATGCATCTCCTGCATGAAATCATACCATTCCAGGCTGTCCTTGTCAACCCTCACCTCATCTCTGTCAACTGATACTATGCGCGCGCAATCGTTTATTGCAGAATATCATGTTTCGATAATCCCTTGCACAACAATGCGCGACGTGCACCGCGCGCACGCGTACATGTCGAAATCACATCAACCACGCTTGGGTCCACGCACATTTGCTGAACTCGTTGGGAAGGAATATGGTGTAAGCAATATTACCTAACATCGAAGACTGATAGGTTTCTAATGGTGTAAAAAGAGAGCAGCACATTACTCCACAGGGGGGTCTGGGCAGCCGTTGGGGAGCCGTTGGGGGGCCGTTGGGGGGGCCGTTGGGGATTTCCGGGGGGGATCCGCGGAACCTCGTTTTTCGCATACAGTCACACACTTCGTGCTTTTCGACCTCCCAGAACTCCATTCCCGGGCCACATTCTGAATGCCCGGAGCCAACTGTAGGCCACTTCGTGCTCTTCGACTTCCCAGAACTCCATTCCCGGGCCACATTTTGAATGCCCGGAGCCAACTGTAGGCCACTTCGTGCTCTTCGAGTTCCCAGAACTCCATTCCCGGGCCACATTTTGAATGCCCGGAGCCAACTGTAGGCCACTTCGTGCTCTTCGAGTTCCCAGAACTCCATTCCCGGGCCACATTTTGAATGCCCGGAGCCAACTGTAGGCCACTTCGTGGTCTTCGAGTTCCCAGAACTCCATTCCTGGGCATGATTTTGAATGCCCGGAGCCAACTGTAGGCCACTTCGTGTTCTTCGAGTTCCCAGAATTCCATTCCCGGGCCACATTTTGAATGCTGAGGCAGGCTGAGGCTGAGGCTGAGGCAGGCTGAGGCTGAGGCAGGCTGAGGCTGAGGCCGAGGCTGAAGGCAGACTGAGGCTGAGGCTGAAGCAGGCTGAGGCTGAGGCTGAGGCAGGCTGAGGCTGAGGCTGAGGCAGGCTGATGCTGAGGCAGGCTGAGGCTGAGGCTGAGGCTGATGCAGGCTGAGGCTGAGGCAGGCTGAGGCTGAGGCCGAGGCTGAAGGCAGACTGAGGCTGAGGCTGAGGCTGAGGCTGAGGCTGAGGCTGAGGAGGCTGATGCTGAGGCAGGCTGAGGCTGAGGCTGAGGCTGAGGCAGGCTGGCTGAGGCAGGCTGAGGCTGAGGCTGAGGCTGATGCAGGCTGAGGCTGAGGCAGGCTGAGGCTGAGGCCGAGGCTGAAGGCAGGCTGAGGCTGAGGCTGAGGCTGAGGCTGAGGCTGAGGCTGAGGCTGAGGCTGAGGCAGGCTGATGCTGAGGCAGGCTGAGGCTGAGGCTGAGGCTGATGCAGGCTGAGGCTGAGGCAGGCTGAGGCTGAGGCCGAGGCTGAAGGCAGATTGAGGCTGAGGCTGAAGCAGGCTGAGGCTGAGGCTGAGGCAGGCTGAGGCTGAGGCTGAGGCAGGCTGAGGCTGAGGCAGGCTGATGCTGAGGCATGCTGAGGCTGAGGCTGAGGCTGATGCAGGCTGAGGCTGAGGCAGCTGAGGCTGAGGCCGAGGCTGAAGGCAGACTGAGGCTGAGGCTGAAGCAGGCTGAGGCTGAGGCTGAGGCAGGCTGAGGCTGAGGCTGAGGCAGGCTGATGCTGAGGCAGGCTGAGGCTGAGGCTGAGGCTGATGCAGGCTGAGGCTGAGGCAGGCTGAGGCTGAGGCCGAGGCTGAAGGCAGGCTGAGGCTGAGGCTGAGGCTGAGGCTGGCTGAAGGCAGGCTGAGGCTGAGGCTGAGGCTGAGGCTGAGGCAGGCTGAGGCTGAGGCTGAGGCAGGCTGATGAGGCAGGCTGAGGCTGAGGCTGAGGCTGAGGCTGAGGCAGGCTGAGGCTGAGGACTGAGGCTGAGGCTGAAGCAGGCTGAGGCTGAGGCTGAGGCAGGCTGAGGCTGAGGCTGAGGCTGCAGGCTGAGGCTGAGGCTGAGGCTGAGGCTGAGGCTGAGGCTGAGGCTGATGCTGAGGCAGGCTGAGGCTGAGGCTGAGGCTGAGGCTGAGGCTGAGGCTGAGGCTGGCTGCAGGGAGGAGGCAGGCTGAGGCTGAAGGCAGACTGAGGCTGAGGCTGAAGCAGGCTGAGGCTGAGGCTGAGGCTGAGGCAGGCTGAAGGCTGAGGCAGGCTGAGGCTGAGGCTGAGGCTGATGCAGGCTGAGGCTGAGGCAGGCTGAGGCTGAGGCCGAGGCTGAAGGCAGACTGAGGCTGAGGCTGAAGCAGGCTGAGGCTGAGGCTGAGGCAGGCTGAGGCTGAGGCAGGCTGAGGCTGAGGCTGAGGCAGGCTGAGGCTGAGGCTGTGACTGCGACTGCCGTTGCCACTGCGACTGTCATCGCGAATGCGACTACGACTGCGAGAACAGCAGAATTCTACAACTGGATTCTCATCCGAATCTTAAGGGGAATGCTTCCAGATATGCTCCTACACATCGATGTTAGGTTGCTTTGCCGGGATAATTGCACATAACTCGCATTCGCATCTCACCACGCGGTGCTTTCGCATTGATCACGACTCCGTATGTCGAATGTCCTTGGACTCACCCCGCCACCGTGTCTGGAGTGTGGGTCTGACGCCTCTTGGATGGTCGCTCGGATCTCGACGAGGCCTCTCTGGGGCCTACGGGACGCACTTGTGAAGCTTCTCTCTAGTTGCTTCTTTGGGGGCCTTTGGGGGGCCTGTCCGGGCCTCTTGGGGGCCTCTTGGGGGTCAGTTGGGGGCCCCTTGGCGCCTCCTGGGCCCCCCTTCAAACGCCATTCTGGACCCTGGGGGAGGGGGCAAGGGGGGAGGGGGACGGCCACGTGCCTCACACGCCGTCTCGCCCCCGGCGAGCGGGGGTCGGCGGAGTCCGCGCACGTAGATAAGTTCGCACACCTTACACCACCTACATTGCCCCACATAGTTTGCACCACATTGTTTGCGCCACGCATATTGTACCACCTCGCTTGCACCGAATAATTTGCACCAGCCTGCACCGCATAGCGTACGCCACATATCCAGCATCACGTGGCTTGCACCATATAGCCTGCATCATACATGTTGCACCACACGGCTAGCACCACGTAGGGCGGACCACCTAGCTAACACAACACACTTTGCACGACATCATTTGGACATCCACAGTGGTACATCCTACTGTTCGGAGTTTGCGCTGGCCACCTTTTGTTCCCAATCCGTTTCCCATACCCGTTTCTTTTCATCGATCTTCCTTCTTTCTCCCCCTCACCGTTCGCCCCCTTCTCCCTCCCTCCCTCCCCATCTCCCTCTTGCACTCTTGCGGCCCTCCTGGGGTTCTTCTGGGGGGGTCTTGAGACTTTCTTGGAGCTCCTCGGGGGGGTCTGGGGGGCCTTTTGGGCCGGTCTTGGGCTCCATAGCCACCAAACGAGGATTGCTTTGGTTAAGGTCACTTCACATCGGAGGCAGAACAACGGCTTCTTGAGGCCCTCTTGGTGCGCTGTTGGGGCGTTCTTGGACGCTCTTGGGGCCGTCGTGGGGCCCTATTGGTCTCCTCTTGAGGCTCTCATGGGCCATCTTAGGACCATCTTGAGTCTTCAAAAGCCAATCGGAAACGAAGAGGGCGAGAAGGCACAGCACAACGAGTTCCAATTGAAGGAATCTGGCCTCTTTGGGGGGTACCTTGGAGGGCTCAGAGGACACTTACCTCTTGGTGGTATGTCGAAGGCTATCTTAAGTCATCTTGAAGTAGCATGGGCCATCTTGGAGACCATCTTGCAGCATCTGGGACCCTCTTGGAGCCATCTTGTGCAATTGTGGGCGCAAGACACCCACAAGCAACAAGCCGTCTTGCTTATTCACACCCGCCCTCCCACCACATAGGTAGCAACCGAGTCTCAGCATGGATAGTGGCCGCCATCGACAACCATCGGGAACCAATGCAGACGTCAGCCAGGTGCGCGAAGCTCGCGAGGTGCGCCGCACAGGCCACCTGCGCCACGCGCGCTGGGTGCCCCATATCGGGCAATATGTCGACCACCCCACCGTCCCTGTCAAACCAATGCAAAGTGACGGCGGGTTAGTTGTGTGCGGGTGTTCGCCGACGACCGTTTTGCAATTTTTTTTGTCAAAGATGGTGGGCCTACGCGCATCAGGCAGTATGCCGCCCTCTGGTGCTTGCATTGAAGACTGCTCCTCGGCAATGCGTTTCCGACGGGACTCGAGCTCAGTGGAATTTGGGCCCCAGGCTCGGATGCTGCCTGTGTGGTGGGAGGGCAGGTGTTAGTGAGCAATACGGCTTGCGGCTTGTGGTAGCTTGATCCTTGCTCCCCACACCCTTTCCCCCGCCTGGCCGGCAGCCAACACGAACCCTTGCGGGCACCCATGCGAGCACCTCCCAACCATCCCTGCCAAAAATCAGGAGGGAAAGAAACACGCAGACACAATTCATCGTCGACTCCCAGGAAACTATAAGAAAATATGGGAAGTGGGGGAAATACGAAAACCCTGAAAATATATGAAAATATGGAGAATCCTATATTTTGTGCTTATTTATTTATGTGTCCCTGGGCCCCTTGACATAAAAAATACACTTGGCCTCCAACTCTGAACCATGCGAGGGCGTCCCGCGACCACTTTGCACCGGTTTTTGACATGGGCGGCGGGGGTGCAGGCACATTGCTTGCTGCGCGAAGGCCGACATCACCCACCACCTCTTTCAAAAAGCAATACGCAGTTCATGTTGTATCAAATCTGGATCATGCGCGGACGCCCCGCAGTCACTTCGCAGTGGTTTTTGACAGGGACGGCTGGGGGGGGGGTAGCATATCGCCTGCTGTGTGCAGTGCCGTCACCCCCTAACCATCCCTTGCAAGAGACAAAACGACATGCACTTTGCACCAACATGTGGATCCTGCGCGGGCGCCTCGCGTTCACATTGTATTGGTTGTTTTGTTGTTGACAGGGATGGCGGGGGTGCCGGCATGTTGCCTGCTGTGTGCCGGCAAACCATCCTTTTTTACCAATAGAACCAACCATGCTCATCTTGCCAGGGGCAGTTGTTGTGCTCTGTATCTTCGGGCTTACTTTGTAGGCTCTTGGCTTGGGGGCTCCGAGAACGGAGGCTGAAATTTTGAGCGGCTGAAGAATGTGGGCACCGCCGCCGCCCCCGCCAACACCCGGTGCACAGTGGTCGTGGGGCGCCCGCGCAGGGTCCAGATTCTGCCTGCAGAGCGTATGCTGCACTGCGTGTGGACCGGGAAGGGGCAGGCCTGCCCAGGCCGAGGGCACCCTCCCGCGGGCCTCCGCCGAACGCCAGAGTGCCACGTGCTCACCGGGCGCCCTCGCGCGGCCCGGTCTCTTGGCCGCAGAGCGTGTTCTGCACCGTGTCTGCTGTAGGGGATGGCGGGGGGGGGGGGGCCGCATGGCCCTGGGCCTGTCGCCGGTCGGGTGGGGGCAGGGGGTGCACAATCATGAGCACGAAGCAGCGGTCAAGACCTTTCCCAAGCGCAAGCTGTTCGGCACGCTCGCACCCGCCCTTCCAACACACAAAGTAGTACCCGAGTCTGCGCATGATCAGTGATCGTCTTTGGATGGGCAGCTGCTGGGGCGCTGGGGCGAGGAGCGCCACGTCGGCCCCAGCCATCCGTGTCGAACACCAAAGCACAGTCGCGGCGGAGTGGCCACCATGATGTGTGGTAGGGCCTGCACACAGCAGGCAACATGCCAGCGCCCCCTTCGTCCCTGTCAACATCCAGTGCAAAGTGATCGCGGGGTGCCCGCGCATGACCCGAGATTTTGCCGCACTGTGCATGTTGAATTTGCTTTCTGACAGGGATGGGGGGATGCCATTGTCCTTGGTCTGTCGTTGGCCGGGTGGGGGAGATGGTGTAATTATATCAATGAGGAGCATGGATGATCCCCTCCCCCGAACAGGACATCTCGTTCTACCACCTTCGCCGAGAGGGCTGGTGGGATTACTCGCCTCGCTCCCCCTTCCTCACCTCTGTGCTGGGTCGAGATCCTCCGTCCCTCCTTCCCTTCCTCTCTCCTCCCCCCATCTCTCCTCCCAGATCCTCCCCTCCTCCTCCATCCCCCCCCCCTCCTGCCCCCCGTCCGGCGGAAGAGCTCAAGCAGAGACGGCGGCAGCACTGCCACAAAGCCTGATGTAGAGCCCAGAACCAGACGTTGTGGCCTCCAGCTGGTGTCTTCCTTCCTTCCTTTCTTCCTTCCTCCTGCCCCCCCCTTCAGCGGACGAAAAACGGTGCAGAATCCACTTTTCCGCCGTCGGGGACGCCTACCCCACGGCGGCTGGAAGGGTTCTACCCCAACGTGCCACCGTAGGGCTGTGGACCTTCCAGCCGCCCTGGGGACCGCGCTCCTGACGGCGGAACAGCTTATCTCATGCCGTTCTCCGCCCGCTGACCTCTCCTCTTCCCCGCCACTCGTCGCTCGCGCGCAGGCTGCCGGGCTGCTGCTCTCGCGGCGCGTCAGCTCTGGCGCCGCCCGCCGCCCGCCCCGCCTGCTGCCCAGGCACTCGTTGTCACGCTGCACCTTCGGTGGGCCTCGTCTGCCCCCCAAAAAATTGGTGTCTTTTTTTCTTTTGCCCGACGCGGGCTCAATGCGGACTCGACGCGCACTTGGCGTTGGTTCGGCATGGATTCGACGAGTCCTACCTGGGTTCGACACGGATTCGACGCGGGCAGAGGGCGCGACGGGACACACAATACCCCCCGAAGACGCAACATTAAGTCGTGTGTGTGTGTGTGTGTGTGCCGGGGGGGGGGCGAAAGTTTCGCGGCTCGATGCGCCCCCGCTCAGGCCCTGAAATCTGGGCGCTGTCGTTTTCTCTTACATGCACCTGGCGTTTTCGGCCAGCTTCGGGCCCTGGGACCCTCACAGATCGATCCGCCTCGAGAACTGCCGCAGAAAGATGGGGTCGAGGGCCCTCGTACATCTTTTGTAAGTTTTGCATTTGTTTCGCGATGTCGGATCTCAGGGGAGGGCGTGGGCAATCGGGCGACACGGCACTATCCGCACCCGCCTGTTCTTGGCAGTCTGTCTTGCCCGTCCACATCACATAGAGGGGAGGAGAAGCGAGCACACGGCGACGAAAGCGCAGGCGGGAGGCCAGAGTTGGTGGGACAAGGCAAGTGGGCGGGCAGCGGAGGGGGTATTTGTAGGCCTGAACCGCAAGTCCCCGTCTTGTCCCATTCATCCCTCGAGTGGAGCTGGGCCCGCGTGACAGAGGAGCCTCCCTTAGAGTGCTGCCTGCTCTGTGTGCCGACCTTGACCTTTGCGTTTCGCCCGAGGCATCTGGAAGTTCGACCCCCCTATCCCCAATGTGCTTGGCCTCGGTTGCGGCGTGCTGATGTTGCTGATCGGTGGGGGCCCACTCCGACTTGTTCAGTCAGCGCGGAGGCCTGGATCGCCTGGGTGGACTGACTGTCCTGCACGCGGAGTGGGAGGTTAGGGTCGGGGGAGCGTAAGACCCGGGTTTGCCAGGACTCGGGTTCGCCATCGTTTTTTGACGACCGCGCCTCGGATTTTGACGAGGAGGAGTTCCGTGGGATGTCTGCAGCGGGAGGCCTCGTCAAAATGCAGGCTCTGCCTTGTCATTTTTTAACGACCTCGTCGGGGATTTCCGAGTCCCCTGTACCCAGGTCTTACGTCCCCCCGAGAGGGGGGTGGATCCGTTGCTCGCCGAGGGAGCCACGGAGCCCCGCGGCGCGACGCGTCCCCCCCCCTGGGGGGACGCCGCGCCACCGCGGGCTCCGGCCACGCCGATCCTGGGCCGAGGGCCGGCTGGGCGAGGGTGCCACTGCGTCCTCGCTGGCGCCGTCGCCGACGCCCCCTCCTCCTCCTCCTCCTCCTCCTCCTCCTCCTCCTCCTCCTCCTCCTCCTCCTCCTCCTCCTCCTCCTCCTCTTTCCCCTCCTCCTCCCCCTCCCCCTCCTCCTCCTCCTCCTCCTCCTTCTTCTTCTTCCTGCACCGATGGAGGCCGAAGACCGCACTGATGAATCATGCAACAGAGAGGCAGCAGCGGCGGCGGCAAGACAATTAGCGGCGCCTGTCCGACGCAAACTGCCCCAACCCGTGTCCTTCGTAGAACGGGTCGAAGGGCACGAAAAACTCCTCGACCTCAGCTGGAACCTCGGGCAACGTTCCTGCCTGTAATAAGGTCAAGTCAGAGGGAGCCGCCAAGAGCAGAGACTGTGCAATGACTTTGGAGAGCAGAGACGGGTACTGTTTGGCAGCGGCAGTAAAAAACTGCCCGTTCGCACGTGTGCCCACCAACTCCTCAGGATGCGACGCATGATTGCATTTACCGCTGCCTGGGAGCTGGCGGATCAAATCTTTCAAACCAGGAGCGTTGACAGCAAGGAGGGTCGTCGGTTTCCGAGAGCGGGCCCCGCACTGACACTGATCAACATTCAAAAACTCAACACGCGCACGTCGGGACATGCCTCTCATCGCCCGAACTTCTGGCAGCCGCCAGATTGAGGGGAGGTGAGGAGGAGGAGGCTCGAGGGGGTGTTCGACGATGCAAGCAATACCCTTCGCCATGCACACATATGCTACCTGCAACATGGTCTGGAGCAAACGATTACCGAGCATTATTTGTTCCCATTCGGACCGCGAGCGAGCAGGCAAGCCCCAGAGCCACTCGACGGATCTCAACACCCGTGGCCTGTCGCCTCCGCTCGGAGGCGGGTTAGCTCTACCTTTAGACCAGGTCTCGCACGGCGGTCCTCCGACCGCGCCCAAGACGGCACCGTCCCAAATTAGCGACAGGAGCTGCTGCACGGACTTTTTCTGAGTGAGATCACCACGAACAGGGCTGTTAGCCACATCCACGGATAGCATGATGACTGGCAACAACGATTGCGCCTGAAAGACTTCAAAATGGGCCTGGACGTCATCCGGACGCCTCTGGCCGCTAAAAAGATGGAGATAGTACCTCGTGAACGTCGGCTGTCGAGGGAGCCCAGACGATTGCACAGCGCTCTCCGCCTGGTGCTGGGCTCGCTCCACACCCTCCGTAGTCGCCCTGATGACGACTGGATCCACCTCGCCTCCCAGGGCAGGGCCAATGATCCTCACGGGCGGTCCTGCAGCATAATTCTGGCACTCCCCGCGCATACGGGCAGCACGCGCCTCACGGGTTGTGTAGGAACGATCCTCTACAGCTGGTAGGCCCCCAAAAAAAATAAAGTAGCTCTAAAGTAACCCTGGCGGGCACCCGCAATTTGCAAGGAAAAAAGGTCACCAGGGCATACAAATGTAGCTTGGCCTCCGTCAAGACCTCCCGCAATAACTGCGCGCGCCATGTTCGGTCGCGTTGACTTTAGCTCGGCCGAGAATTCGAGCTTCCCCCCCCGCTGTGCGCGCGCGACCCTTGTCGCGCCCGCGTGTTTCCAAGGCCCGATGGCGTTGTGAACTCCCGCGGGAGGCGCGGCAGGCCCGTTCTGTCGGGCATCGTCGCGCGGCGATCGGCGCGGGTGCAATTGTTGCACCCGCGCGCGATCCACCCGCGCCCGTCCGCGGGCGCGCGCGGCGCCGCCGCCGCGGCCCGCGGCGTAGCCCGCCGCGCGTCGCACCCGCAACGAATGCGAAAGCAAGTTCGTGACGAGGTCGCCAACTCAAGCCCGCGACAACGCGGCGCTGCTCAGGTCAAACTTTCCGTTGCAGACAGTGAAGCTGCAAATGGGGTGGGAGTGCGGTAGGCGCCGAGGCGAGAGCGCGCCTCGGGCCCCTCGGAAACTTTCCGAGCGGGGTGCGCATGAATGCAATGAGAAAACAAGCCGTCGCTATTGAAACTTTCACATGCGCGGGCGGGGCTAGTCGGCGGTGCCACAAAATTGCGGGGCGAAAGGGATCGCGCGCGGGCAACCGTCGGCGGAGCAAAGATGTGGCTGGCGTTGAGGCGAGAGCGCCCATGACCTATTATACAACAGAAACAAACACGTGGAACGAACACATGTAAGACAGCGAGATGTAGCGGGGTGTGCGGCTTTCCGCGCGCGCATGATAAGAGTGCAGGTAGCCATCGTAGCGCGTGTGCAATGTATTCCGTTGTCGCGCGCGAAGTGCAGTGTGGTCGCACGCGTGTTTCGGCCCAGCACGGGAGGGCGGTGCGCGCATGTGCACGCATGTGCACGTCTGTAGTTCGCACCACATATCACGCGGCACGCGGGGGCCGCATTGCGCGCAGCATGTCATTGCCATTGCACGTTGATTTGCATTGCCGTCGGGGCCCATTCAGCATTGTTCAGCAACATGTTCCCAAGCGTGCCCTCCCAGCAAGTGCCTCCGCATAGCGGTCCATTCGCGCGTCGGAGTGGAACGTGCGCGTTGGTTCGAAGATGCGCCCGTGATCCGGGCATTTGAACGCATCATGGGCCCTCGGGCCCTTATCGGAGCATCGCGCCATCATCTCGTTGGCCAGCCATATTTGTTTATATTTTTGTTTTGCATTCGGTTCTGATACTGTAATGCGTCTATATTATGGAGGAGGGTTGGGCGGCCCTGGCAGCGGGAGCCGATGATGTTGACACTGTGGATTATATCGGCGGCGGCGCGCCTGCAGCAGAGGATTGGGACTCCTTGGCGGCCGCGCCGTCGCCAGAGCTGCCAGACGATTGGGCGGCCCTAGCGGCAGGCGTAGACGAGCCTCCCGCCCCCGAGATCGGCAACCCGATCGGCGCAGAGAGCGTCGTGCCGTTGGCGGTGCAGCCGCCGAGGCGGAAGAGAGGTCGCCCTCGCAAGGCGCCCGCGGTGAATGCTACAGTTGTGAGGCGGCCGATGCTTCCAGTTCAAAAATCTCTACTGTGCGAGTTCAAGTATGCTGCAGCGATGCCGCTCAAGAGGGCGTTGCAAGTGACGTATGTTCCAGAATTGTCTCGTGCAACTGTTGTCCCGAGAGTTATGCAAGGGTTTACCGTGTCATCGCAGTTTTTTACCCAATTGGCTTCTTCGTTGCACGCTGCAGCCTGTTGTTCACAGCGCGACTCGGACGTGGACAAGTATGTCGGGCATGTTTTCCAGGCCGACGGCCATGACAGAGTTATGAGCGACACGGCGTTGAGTGAACATCTCGGGGGGATATGTATGGTAAAACTTCGCAAGAGCAGGATTTGGACCGCAGCGGCCCTCCTTGCGCATGACCGCATGGAACGAATGGAGTTCGAATTGGCAATCGTAAAACACATTCCTGGACAGCATCTGTTGCAATATTTCGAGGACGTGCAATACGATGAGACCCCGATGGAAGCGACAATTGATACGTCATATCGTCACGTCTTGGACCCAATCCAGGACGATATTCCAGCAGCTCTCTTGGACAAAATACATGACGGCCACCTCGTAGAATTGAAAGGCAAAGTTTCATATGGGACGTTCACGGTACCTCAATCAAAAGTTGTAAACAAGCTGTTACAGACCAGATGCAGGCTAGCATGGACGTTTCAAATACCGAACGGGCGCATCATCAGCATCATGTCGCATGTTCTGTGCCCGTTGCATTTGTTGGAGCGCAATACAGGTGAAGTGATATGCAGAGCGCAGATAGAGGCGTCGGGCAGCAGCCGCGTGTCAGGTAAGTTTGCGATGGCTGTTCGAGGCGCGACCCTCGACCGAGCAAAGAGCAATCCGAAGGCAGAGCTCGGGTTCCTGAAGTCGAGACCTGGGTGGCACCAGTTCTCTTCTTGGTGCAGGCTCCATCTCTTCGCTACTATTGGTGGGTGGACCTTCAACTTCTTCCCAGAGCTGAAGGCTAATATTTCAGGTATGATACACTGTGCGAAATCAATTGAAGTTGGAAGCGCCAATGAGATGTTTGGCAAGTGTCTTCGGGATGAGATCAGGAGCAGCATCAGAATCGTTGAGGGCGTCTTGGATAACGAGGCGCTCATCTTCAATCGGCATGCCATGTGGTTATTTTGTTCGCGAGGGACTGGGATTTTGGAGAAGAGGTTGCTGTTGTCTGTGATGCCGAATGGGGATTGGCGGAAGCGCGACTGCGTCGAATACTACATTGACCCTGCCTCAGCATCGATACGGGACCCCGAGATGATAGCAGATATGTTGACGGCAGGTGTGTCGGCTGCATTGTTTTCAAAGAAGCTTTCGAAGTATGACCGCATGCGGTGGACTGGGCCAGATATCAGCACGGACGAGCAAGGTATATTTGAAGCGTGTCATGGTTTGTTGTCTCGAACGTATGTGCGGTATGCTCGGGAGTGCGGTGATAAGATTCCTTCGGTTTTCGACGATCGCCGCGGGCTCTTCAGATCGCTTGTTGATGGCGGTGCTCCTGGCGTATTGGCTGCTATTGCGGATAAGCTTCAGTTCCGAGACTATTCTGATGCCAAAAAGCCAAAGGGCGACGACGACGTGGACGACGACGAGGGCGGTGACCAGCAGCATGCACAAATCAACGCCAAGGAACGCAAGCTTGCTTTTGAATTTACACAGACTGACCCGCTGGACATGTTGGTACTGCAACGTCAGGCCATGGAGATCGCTCGGGTCATGCTGGAACTTCAGTTTAAGGTTTCAGGTGACAGTTTCGAGCAACAACAACGCCAGAAGTTGGTGAATCAGAAGCTAAATCGTGAAGAACTTCGCCGCCAATACCGCCTGGCTGTTGCAGCAACTGGGGGGTTCGAACAATTGGCATACCAGAAAATCAAAATGATGTACGAGATACCTGAGATGTGGGCATTGATTTCAGATCGAAGGAATACAGTGAAGTTCAGATGTTTGATTTTTCGGACACTGTCGCGGCTGGGGTGTGCAATTGAATACTACGTCGGCCAGCCGTCCAGAGGATGGCCTTTCAAGTTGTATACGCTTCTGAACGACCCTGGGCTGGCCGCAAGCATTAGGCACGACCCGCCATGCACGATGGATCCAGCTTCGAAAAATTTCCTCGAACATCATCCGACATTGGAGGGGCCGATTGTGTTGGCGAAGTTGGAGATCCGCGCGATGTTGCACGGGATAGATATCGGGCCCACGGAGAGCAGACACGCTCACCTTCGCAGGCTGCTCACAGCAAAGTCGGTTCAAGTGAAAAGGATGTCAATGATTTCAGTTGGTTGCGAATGGGTTTTGCACCAGCATAGAGTTCGGAGCAAGACGATTGGGCTCATGAAAAAAACGGCATGCGATCACCGCTGACGCCCCCTCCACCCAGAGGCGCATCAAGAAGAAACCTGCTGCCGAGGACAGCCGACTTGAAAAGGTGGGCGAGGAAGGGGGGTGGGGGCATGGAATGTGAGATCGGCTGTGAGATCGATAGTGGGATCGGTTGTGAGATCGGTAGCCAGATTGATTGTGAGATCGGTCGGATGAGATCGACAATGAGATCGATAGTGAGATCGATAGTGAGATCGATCGAGTGCGACGTCGGCCCCTCCCCCCTCACCTCCTTATCATCCGAAGGGTGGTCGTATATATGGGGTTAGAGTTAGACTTGGAATTACGATTAGTGCGAGAGCTCGAGGAGGGGGGGACGACGACGACGACTACGACCACGACGACGACAACGACGACGACGCCGACGACGACGACGACGACGACGACGATGATACGACGACGGCGACGACGACCACCACGACGACGACGACGTCAACGACGACGAGTTAGGACTATTATAGTTAGAGTAAGGGGTGGTCTCAACCATTTGTTTCTTTGTATTGCGTTCCTTCCCAGGGTAAATCAAGACCTCGGGCTGGTGGTGGCGGCGCCTGGAGGGCGTACGTTCAGGAGGAGTGTGAAGGTAAGAAGGGCAGCGGTGACTTGGCTGCCATTGCACGCACGTTTCGGTTGCTGGGCCCAACAGAGAGACAGCGCCTCAATGAGAGGGGCACGCGAGCAACGGCTGCCCGTCGACGAGCTCGCAAGGCAGGGCTCAATGTCAGATGTGCTGCATTTGGTTTGAAATCTTCGGCTGTTCGTCGTCGCCTGGCCGCTGCGAGCAGGAAGGCTGTGTGCGAGTCCTTGGTTAAGGCCCACCTTTCCTTCAACGACAAACTCTCTGAGATCATGGCGCCTGGCGGCAATCTGAACGCCTCTTTACAGGATAAGGTTGCACTTTGCAGATCGATCACACGTTTTGAAAGTGCAAGGAAACGATCAGAAGAGCGAGCCGATAATGAGAGATTATGTGAATGGGAGAAGTTGCATGGAGTGGCTAGCATTGAGGAGTTAAGGAGCGCAGTTCCCGATCTGCCCGTGCACCGTCTCGTTCCTGTTCCTTCAGTTCACGGCAGTTGCTTTGAGTTCGTGCCAGAGAGCCACACAGCAGCGAACGCAGTAAGTTGGGCGGCCACTCAGAGGGGCTCGAACATCACCACGGCGTTTGTCAAGTATATGCAGGTCGTCAGTTCGCTCAAGCGTCATTCAGAGTGTCCGCCCATCGACACATCTTATGGCTCGGAGCCCAGGACGCACTTGACACCGTCTATTTGCCAACTTGCTGGGAGATGTATTTGCACAGGTGATGGTCTTCGCCTGAAAGCTATGGTGTCGGCGCTGAAGAACAAAGTTTTCCAGGTTGTGTTCAAGGGTGATCGGCTCCTAGCTCTTCGTCGCGGCTTCGTGATCGTACGCCTCCAAGGTACCGAACCGCTGCCTCCCAGGGATCCCGACCTTGAGGTTGACGAGTTCCTCCACGTGGGCTTCAAGCTTATTACGCCTAACAAACTTTCTTACCAGAAGGTAGAACACGTTCGAGAAGGGCTTCCAGACGATCATATTTTCAGTCCTGATATGTTATACGTGAAGGCTCGCGCACCCTCCAACACTTATGTTCGGGAATGTTTTTAGGGGAGGGTGCATGAGAGCCCGCGTAGTCGAGGGCCTAGGGGATTGGGCAGGTGGAGGGCCCAAGAGGAAATGACGGAGACGGGCGGGGTAGACAGGGTATGGAAGGAAGGGGGTGGACGGGGTTGGGAAGTAGCAGAGGGCCTCTAGGCGAGTGCGCGGGTCGTCGAAGGAATCGATTTTAATTTGGGGCCTTTCGCGGGCCGCCTCGTCACGAAATAGTTTAAATCGCTTCGGAGGGTAGGTGATGCTCACCGAGATCAGTTTCTGACCGTAGCGGGGCCCTCGCGGGTAGCCTCTGCTGTGCCCTCTGGCCGGAACGATTTGGGCAATGTCTTGTTTGTTTGTTTTTGGGGCCCCGTCGTGCGAATGCAGCCTGTTGCGTCAGAAATTTAGGTTTATTGGTGAACCTTCTCTCCATTGGAGCCCCTCTTGGAACCGTGCTGGGATGCCAGGGCTGGGGGCCATCTTGAGATCTTGAGGCGGATCCGAAGGTCTTTGGGTCTTTGGGGGTAGCGTGTCATATCGTTTAGCTTGCCTTGGGACAGGCTGGCAATCGCGGTGACATAATGGGCCGTAGGCACGGCAACCAACAGTTTAAATTGTTGCCAAGCCTGCTCAGGCGACCTCGGAGTTCCAGACGGAGTATGATGCATTGGAGTTTCTTCTTTCGCGTTCAAAATGGCGTTGCATCTTCTATGAGTTGGACGACAGCTGTCGGCCCACAACCTCTGTGCTGCCACACATAGTGCCAGCGATCGCTCAGAAGTACGGCGACTCTGTTGATCATATGTTTGGCCACCGCCGCCGAGGAAAAAAGCTGGGAAGGCATGTGGCCCAGCTCCAGGTGCAGACGCAGAAGAAGCTATACACGCTGCCATTGCCGATGCAGCTGCTGAGGGGGAGGACCCTGAGGCGCCTGAAGATCATCCTGGTGCCGATGTTCACGGCGAGGGTGGTGGCGATGATATCGATAAAGTCATGGTTGATTTATTGGGCGAGTTCATCGGCCCGCTGGAGGAGCCTCCAGAGCCCGATCCTCCTGGTCCTGCAGGTCCTCACGGCGGCGATCCTGGTCCAGGTCCTCATTTTGCCCCAGAGCCAGAGCCTGCTGGTGCAGCGCCAGATGCACCGCCGCCACCACCGCCAGATGTGCCACCAGCTGCACCAGCGGCTGCTCCTGGGCACGCAGGCGGTGGGGTTCCAGCAGACGGCTTCGTCAGAGTTCCCAATGGTACCATCTCATTTTATTCGGTTGGTAGGAAACGGTTCGCGGCAAGTTGTTCGAAACATCCTGAGTGTAATGCTGAGCGCAGTAGGAACGTCGATAAAGCAGTTGTCCCAGGTGGTCCGATGATTTACGGAGGGAGGCCGATTGGCTTCCTCGCTGCATGGCTGGCCGCAGGGCTGCGGGATGATATCAGGACCAAGGCTGACCACAAGGCCCTGTTGAGGGACGGGGCCCCCGAGCTGGCATCGCAAGACTTGCGAATGCACCGCCGCAATGCTCTTTCGTTATTGCCTGGCGGCGAGCTGATCCAAAGTTTTGAACGTCAGCGTTGCGACGGCGAGCCTGTGGAACCTGAGACTCTCAGGGGTCTTTTGGGATAATGTATGAGGCCCTGATGCTGAGCATTCTTGTTGGGCCTCACGCCACTTTATTTTAAGTTGACACATGCAGCGTGCAAGTGAACTTGACGCGCGCATCTTGCAATTGGAAATGTTGTGATAACGAGGTGAATGCACGAGGTACCCAGACCCAATCAATGCCAGATCTGTTGTCGGGCCCAGGGTGGACGAGGAAGAGCGTGCAGCGTGTGGCAAACTCTCGGGCCGACTTGGGTTCACCACTATGCTGTGGCCTGTTGCAGAAGTACGCCCAGGGGCGGTCATCTGGGAGCCCTCAAGGGCATATTGGGCGTCTTGGGCGTCTTGGAATCGTCAAGGGCATATTTGGCGTCTTCGGCGTCTTGGGGCAATATTGTGCGGCCATGGGCCATGGGCGTCTTGGGGCCATCTTGCAATAACATCTTGGGCGTCCGCAGCACGGCCGCTGCAGTGCCGACGATCCGTGTGAGGGGTGGGTCGTGATGGGCGCTGGTTGGGCGTCTTGGGCGTCTTGGGATCAGAGAACAGCAACACAGCATGTCCCGCTGCTGCGTCGGGTATTCCTTACCGCTGCTGCGTCGGGAATTGTCGGCTTGCTTGGGAACGTTTCCCAGTGCGTGTCGTTGCCAGATATACAATTGCGCTGCGCGCGTGCACTGCCTGGACCAACCACTGTGGGTATAATTATATTACAGCATCGGCGATGGCGGTGCTGGTCAAAGAATCCCTCCGATAGAAACTGAACCTGAAGTGTGTCGGACCTGGAGCGGCCATGGGCCATGAGCGTCTTGGCGTGGGAGGGGGAGCATTGCGGTCGGTGCCCCCGCATGGCCTCACGGGGCCTGCGGTGGCTTGAACTATGTCCTAGGGTATTCCCCGTCGGCGGGCCTAGGGCCTAAGGGCTCAACAACCGCCACAGTCGGCGGCCGTGTCAAATCATAAGTAAACTTATCCTCGCCCGCTTACTTGTTCGCCTCCTCTTCCTCCTCCTCATCATCATCACATCATCATCATCATCATCATCGTCCGCCCCCTCCCACCACCTATAGTAATAGTCGTAGCAGCGGTAGTAGTGGTAGCATTAGCAGGGGTAGTGGTTCGAGGGGTTATGGATGAGGCGGGGGAGGAACGTATCAATGCCAAATGGCCCGTTTGGCCAAATGGCGCCGCCGCACCCCCCGTGACCCCGCCCGCCGAGCCGACAGGCTGCCGTGGAGCGGCAGCGGCGGCGCGGGGCCACCCCCCTCCCCCAGCCGAAGGCTACGGCCCCCGAGCTTTTTTTCGGGCCCCCTGGCTGGTCGCGCTGGGGGGGGCGAGGGGGCAACGGGGGGCTGTTGCCTGAGTGTAGGGTTGCTACGCATGCCCAGGGGCCCTCCGTCTGAGGGCAGCGGTTCGGGGGAGGCGGAGGATGGAGGTTATTTCCCCACCGTTTTCGGCCCCAACCCTTGTAGTAGTAGTAGTAGCAGCCGTAGCCGTAGTATTAGTAGTAGCAATGGCAGTAAGTTTCCAGCGGGGCCGTTCAGAGGTTTCTTGGTGCCTCCAGATTCGTGCATATATCTTAAAAATTCCCCAGATGTCTCAATATGTGCATGGGTGAGATCTCGGGATGCCCCAGGCCCCAGGATGTACCGACATATGCGGGCATTTGCATTGCAGGCTCCGCGGTAGCATACATGAGTTTTCGTGATGCTTCCAGTGTTTGTGATGTTTCCAGATGACTCCCAGTGTCCGTCGGGGTGTCCTTTTATGTTTCTGGTTGTATCTAGATGCATTCAGGAGTCTCTGTAGGTATCCACGTCTCTCTAGATGTATCTGGGTGTCACAACGTGTCTTTGCGTGTCTGAAGGTCTCTCTGCATGTCCCTAAACTTGCCTGAATGTATATGCGTGTTTTAGACGGGTTTTGGTGTATCTAGATGTCTCTGTGTCTGCAGAAGTGTCTGTAGATGTCTCAGACGCACACACATGATCCCGATAATTCACAAGGGCCCGAAGATGGGCCTGGACACGGCGGCATAGGACCCGTTATGGGGTTCTGCAGGAAACTGCCCCAGAGGACCCATTATGGGTTCAACAGAACACTGAGGTAGGGGAGAAATGTGACGTCTTGGAGCCGTCAAGGGCATCTTGGGCGTCTTCGGCGTCGTGGGTGTCTTGGGACAATCGTGTGCCAACCATGGGCCATGGGAGTCTTGGGGCCACCTTGGAACCCTCAATGGCATCTAGGCGTCCGCCGCACGGCCGCTGCAGTGCCGACGATCCGTGTGAGGGGTGGGTCGTGATGGGCGCTGGTTGGGCGTCTTGGAAGTCTTGGGATCAGCAAACAACAGCACCACATGTCCCGCTGCTGCGTCGGGTATTCCTTACCGCTGCTGCGTCGGGAATTGTTCGCTTGGGAACGTTTCCCAGTACGTGTCATTGCCAGATCCTGCTGCCAGATATACAAGTGCGCTTCGCGCGTGCACTGCCTGGACCAAACACTGTGGGTATAACTCTATTCCAGCATCGGCGATGATGGTGCTGGTCAATTAATCTCCCCGATAGAAACTGACTCTGGATGGTGTCGGGCCTGGAACGACCATGGGCCATGGGCGTCTTGGCGTGGGAGGGGGGGGATTGGCGGCTTGGCGACCATGGTTGCCCGCGGCATTGGAAGGGGGGCTGGTTTGGCGTGCGGGGCGAGGCCCCATTCTTAGTCCTCCCTCATGGTCGAACGTCTGAGGATGATGAGGGTGAGGATGAAGATGATGGGGATGATGAGGATGATTATGATGATGGTGATGAGGATGACGAGGATGATGAGGACGATGAGGATGATGATGATGATGATGAGGATGATGATGATGATGATGGGGATGATGAGGATGACGAGGGTGATGAGGATGAGGCCCTCCCTTCTCCTCCTCCCCCCTCATTCTCCTCCTCCTCCTCCTCTCCTCCTCCTCCTCCTCCTCCTCCATCATCATTCTCCTCCTCACTCCTCCTCATCCTCCTCCCCCCCTCCTCCTCCTCCTCCTTCTCCTCCCCCTCCTTCTCCTCCCCCTCCCCCGCCTCATCCCCCTCACCATGGTCACACGTCTGAGGATGATGAGGCTGAGGATGAGGATGATGGGGGTGATAAGGATGATGGTGATGAGGATGATGAGGATGAAAGGTGATGGTGATCAGGATGAGGATGATGAGGATGATGAGGATGATGATGATGATGAGGTTGATGATGCCCTCCCTGCTCATCCTCTTCCGCCTCCGCCTCCCTCCTCCTCCTCCTCCCTCCTCATCCTCCCTCCTCCTCCTCCCCCTCCTCCTCCTCCTCCTCCTCCTCCTCCTCCTCCTCCTCCTCCTCCTCCTCCTCCTCCTCCTCCTCCTCCTCCTCCTCCTCCTCCTTCCTCCTCCCGCGAGCCCCTTGGGGTTGCCTGCAGGGGCCTCTTGGGGATGGGGCCATCTAGAAGTTAGAGTCTCTTGGGAAGCCTCTTGAGGAGCCTCTTGAGAGCCTCGTGACCGCCTCTTGGGATGCTTCTTGATCGTACCTCGGTGGCATCCTGGAGGACCCTCTCAAGAGGCCTCAAGTGGCCTCTCAAGGAGCTCCTGGAGGCCTCCTGGAGGACCCTCTCAAGGGGACATCGGGGGGCTCTTGTGAGCCTACTGGAGGGCTTCTTCGGTGGGCTCCTGAGGGCCCCCTGTGGCTTCCTGGAATAGCCCCTCGGCAGGGGGCCCCAGATGCTCTCAAGGAGATCCTCGAGCATCCTGGGGGCGGCTGTCGGGGGCGGGGTGGGTGGGGGGGGGGGGAGTCGCTTTGAGGTTACTTCAGGGCTGGCCGTCGGGGGGGGGGGAGTCACTTTGAGGTCACTCCTGGGGCGGCCGTGGGGGGACAGAGTCACTTTGAGGTCACAGTCGTATGCAGGGTATGTCGTGGACTTAAAAAGTGACTCAAATATTGAGTCACTTTTGGGGCCTCCCCTTCAAAAGTGACTCACTTTTTAGGTCCACGACATACCTCGGGGCTTCTGTCGGAACGCAGGGTGGCGACGAGTGACTCTGTGGAGCCAGTGGGCATACCCCAAGTGGCACAGAGTTGCCCCGCAATGGCTTGGACGCGACCCCGAATTGACCAGACATGTAACTCATCAGCGAGTCCGAGTGACCCAGTCCCAACTTAAACTGACCACAAAGTGACTCAAAAATAACTCAGAAGTAACTTTCGGGGTTCCGATATAGATCGGCTGGGACTTACGTTTTAGTCCTACTGGAGTTATTTTTGAGTCACTTTGGAGTCAGTTTAAGTTGCGATTGGTTCATGATGAAGTTACATTTTAGTTACTTTGGAGTTACTTTTAAGTTAGTTTGGAGTGATTTTAGCTTCGATGTTATGTTATGTTGAACATCACAACATACCATTTCATTCACATAACATGACGAAGCGCGTCCCAAAATTTCGCTAAGTACCCCCCCCCCCCCTCAGCCAAAAACGGCCGCCCTGAGTAAATCAATAATGCGACCCCCCGTTTGACCCCCCCCCCCCCCCCGCCCACCGTGTGACCCCTCCCGCCAGAGCCTTTGGCTCCGCCCCCACTGCCACTTTGAGACTTTGGCACCGGCTGCAGCACCGACTGCAGCACCGACTGCAGCACCGACTACAGCGCCGACTGCAGCACAGGATGGGGCGCGGCAAGGGCGAGGCTTCCTGCAAGTGCTGCGGCGAGAAGGTTCGCCATTGATAAAGGAGGAGTGGGACTGTGAGGAGGAGGAGGAGGAGGAGGAGGAGGAGGAGGAGGAGGAGGAGGGGGAGGATGATGCCCCAGTGTTAACAAATCGCACACACCCCTCCACGTTAAGGGAGGGGAGGAGGAGGAGGGGGAGGAGGGAGGGGGAGGAGGAGAAGGATGCGGAGGGGGAGGAGGAGGAGGGAGGGGGAGGAGGAGGAGGAGGAGGAGGAGGAGGGGGAGGAGGGGGGGGAGGAGGAAGGAGGGGGAGTAGGGGGAGGACACTCACGTATGATTAACGGCACGTGCGCGCAAGTGGGTTCGTGTGCTCTACAACTTATAGTATAAGACTTCTAAAAGTTCGTAACTGTTTATAGTGTTTGCGTTTTATGCGTGCACTTTGTAAAATATGCGAACATGCATTCCTATATTTATACAAGCTGTGCTCGGTGCGTTGTACCTGCGTGTCTGCGTGTTTGAATGCGTGCGCGATGTGTGTGATTTAGTTTTCGAGTTAAGCGAATGTTGTAACCATAACTGCTTCGTATTGGCGCGCGTGTGTTTGGCGCTAACAACGTAGGGGTAAACGAGTGTGTATGTGTGTTTCAGTGTAGGCAGGCGTGCTTCTCTCTAGTGGCCGCGCTCGCTGCCTCGATCTCGCCCCCGTTGCGCGCCCCTCTCGCATGGGCAGGGGGGGCCCGCCAGAGCGAGAAGGGTTTCCCAATGCCATGCTATCTACCATGTGGTTGGTGCCAAAGGGCACCCCGTTCGTGTCAAAGGGCCCCCCGCTCGTGCCAAAGGGCCCCCCGTTCGTGCCAAAAAGGCACCCCGTTCGCGCCAAAGTGCCCCCCCGTTCGTGCGAGGAAATTATCACAATACCGTGTTCTTTATCGAGTTCCGTGCCCCTCCCACCCCGCCAGGGAGGCACCGCCACAGCGAGGAGGCACCGACGCCGTATACTAAATTACGTATGCTGGGAACTCCATTAAGTGGCCTTGCGCGCGGCATCAGTCCCCACGTGCGTGGCCGATACTCCCCTTCCATGTTTTAGATTCTCATCTTTCCTTGCGTGGCCGTCGTGTTCTGCCCCCCCTGTCCGCCTCGTGCCTGTGCTCAGATATTCATTCGGCTTTGTTCTTGCGCGTCGGCATCGCAGTGGGCCAGTGGGCAATCGCCCAGGTGAGCAAACAGGACGCGGCGAGGGGAGGGTGCCAACGCCCTACCCGCGCGCCGCGGACCCCTTACGAGATCGCCTGGGCGCCATCATGGAACACCCTTCGAGGCTCGCTCTGATGGCGCCCATGGCTGGGGACAAGTCGGTCGCGGAGGTGGGCGACGACCAGGTGCGCGACCTCCTCTCGACGCCCCGACGCAAGCGGTCCGAACATCGGTCGCTTCGCATGGGCGGCCACGCCCCGTCCGACGCCGACGCGTCTTCCGTGGCCATATTTTCGCGCCGCATCTTCCATCGCCCCCTTCCAGTCGCATGTCGCATGCCCCTTCCCGTTTCCTCCCACGTAGTTGTTCCCCGCGTGTTCCAGGAAAAAACCGCGCGCGGTTTTCTTCTTCGCCGACGTTGATCTTCTTCGCATACGTTGGGCGATGCGGCGGTGGACGATGGCGGGGGCGCACAACTTACAGTGTGTACTGTGCGCCCAACATCGCCGCCAGTCTGGTTCGGGGACGCGTTGAAAGCGCCCCCACCAGAGGACAGAGTTGCGCCGTGCGCGCGCGCGCCGCGCAGCCGCATAGTAAGCTCTAATAGATGTCAGCGCTGGCGCTCGTCGCCAAATGTTGTTTGAATGTCTTGTTGACTGTTTGAGTGGTAAGCTACTGGCTCGGGTTGGCTTCGGCGGCCGCGCGAGGCGCGGGGGGGGCGGAAGGCGCGACCGCGGCGGCGCCGCCCACGAGGCCGATCAGTTTGCCTGCTTCTTCAAGACGGCAAGCCCCCGCGAGTTCGAGGCCGCCCTTCGCGGCGATGGCCTCGACGCAGGGGCGACCATACTTGCGACGCGCGCCTGGGGTCCAATGGGCGCCAAGCGGTCGCGCGCGCAGTGCCGCATCCCGCTAGGGGGCGCAACGGCGATGCGGAGGACCCACAGTGGGCCGCCGCGGAGGCGTTGTGCGGCGTCGCTCGGGGACGAGACGTCGCGCGGCGCCGCCGAGCGCGGGCCCCGAAACGCCAGCCCCGACGCCGACGACGCCGCCGCATGGGCGGCGGGGGGGCGGCCGTCGCCGCGACGTCGCCCATGCGGTAATAAGGTAAATAGGTAATGGGTGGTGGGTGGGTGGTAATGGTAATATGTAATAGGTGGGTGTGTGGTTATAGGTGGTGGATGGGTGGTGGGTGGGTGGTGGATGGGCGGTGGGTGGGTGGTAATAGGTAATAGGTGGGTGGTGGGTGGGCGGTGGGTGATGGGCGGGTGGTGGGTGGACGGTGGGTGGGTGGTGGGTGGGTGAGTGGTGGTTGGTGGTTGGTCGGTGGTATTTGGTGGGTGGGTGGCGGTTGGTGGTTGGTCGGTGGTATTTGGTGGGTGGGCTGTGGATGGATGGATGGTGGGTGGGTGGTGGGCGGATGGTAGGTGGGCGGTGGGTCGGTGGAGGGTGGGTGGTGGGTGGGCGGTGGGTGTGGGGGTGGTGGGTCGGTGGGTGGTGGCTGGCGGGTTGGTGTTGGATGGGTGGGTGGGTGGTGGATGGGTGGTGCGCGCGCCCGCCGCTGGCCCGTCCTGCGCCGCGGATTCGAGGGCGACAATGGCCCGACGACGGCGACGACGACGACGACGACGACTGCGATGATGACGATGGGGGCGGCGACGGCGACGGCGGCGGCGACAGCGACGGCGGCGACGGCGACGGCGACGACGACGACGACGACGACGACGACGACAGCGACGACGACTTTGGCGACGACGGCGACGAAAAAGACGACGACGAAAAGGATGACGACGGCGACGGCTGCGAGGGGTTCGCCGTCGGGCCCAGGGGGGGGGGCACGAGAGCTCCCCTGTCGGAGCCTTGTCGATGGCTGCGTTGGTCCAGGGGGGGGCACGAGATGCCCCCTCTGGCCCTCTGGGGCCCTTCTGCTTTTTTTTTGTCTCTCTTTCTCTATCTCTCTTCTGTGCTTGCTCTGGCCGTGTGGCCCTCTGGGTCCAGGAGGGGCTGCGAGAAGCCCCCTCTGGCCCTCTGGGGGGCTCTTCTGCTATTCTGTTTTTCTGCTCTTATGCTATTCTGCTATTATGCTATTCTTCTATTGTGCATGCATTGTATCGTGTGTGCGCGCGTGTGTGCGTGCACACTTTAATTTTATAGTAGTTGGTGTTGTTTGTGTGCGTGTGTGTGTCTGTGTCTGTGTGTGTGTGCGCGCTCGTGTGTGCACTATCATGAGTACACGGGGTATTATTACACGGGATACTTTATTGTTCTGGTGTTTTACCCCGTGTAATGGTACAATATGTAGATGTGGTTTGACACGTGCGTTGGCGTTGCCTTTTACTTGCCAATGTATATGCGTGTTTTCACTTAACGGCGCGCCGTGCTGTGGCTTAGGGAAACCGCACTTTCCGAACGCAGCCGCCCTCCATCCGCATAGCTGTTCCCATGTGTTTTGTATACTATACGTGTCGGCGGGTACTCGGTCATATTTGCGTGTCGTAGTGCAGCGTGCGTGTCCTGGCATGCGCGTGCTACTTGCAGCGCGTCATGTGGATTGTGGCAATTGCCGTGTAAAGGTGTTACTAACAGAACACCTTTGCGCGGCAATTGTGGCGCGTGAGGTTTGTGCTGGAATGGGTGTGAACATGTTGACGCGTGTAATTCAGGAGACATATATCATAATGAATATGTTGGGTTTGTCGGAGGAGGACGGAGGAGGTGGAGGACGGAGGAGGTGGAGGACGGGGGAGGTGGAGGACGGCGGTGGAGGACGGAGGAGGTGGAGGGCGGGGGAGGTGGAGGACGGCGGTGGAGGCCAGCCACTGGACGGGAGAGGTGGAGGACGCGGACGGAGGCGGTCGGAGGGTGGGCGACGTGGACGAGGAGGCCGATGAGGAATGAGGAGCAGGAATATGAGGAGGAGGGGGAGGAGGAGGAGGAGGGGGAGGAGGAAGTAGAAGGAGTGACATGGGAGGGCGAGGACTCGATGTTTTTGATTCCCTGGAAGGTGGAGCCCATCGCCAACAGGCCGTTTTCCTCGGCGGCGTCCGCCGCGGCGTCCTCGTCGGCGGGGCCTGCGCGGCCTGGCGGGGCTCGGAGGACTGCGGCCGCTATCCAGCAGGCGGCGACGGCCGAGGTGCAGGAGAAGACCGTGGACTTCGCGGTGTTGGTGCTGCAGAGGGACCCGTCGGCATGCGAGGAGTGTTGGTTCATCAAGACCGTGCTCTACCCCAAGGCCTCGTGGAAAGAGTTCCTGGACCAGGTCGGCACAGACGTCGTCGTGCAGGGTCGCGTGGCCGACGCGAGGCGCGTCAAGCGGGGGGCCTCAAAGATGTTCGACGAGGGGGGGGTCACCCACGGGCGTGTGACAGCAGTTGACGTTGAGCGTCCCTTCATGATCATGAATGAGAAAGAGTTGTCCAAAGAGGTCGAACTAAAAAAAATCCCTAAGGAGAACCTCGAATTGTTGCCGAAGTCCGCGTGGCCCAAGGAGGACGGCTCGGGGGAGTACGAGGTGATCTACTGGTTCCCAGACACAGAGAAGTTTCGCAAGGCCACTGTGAGGCAGACGATGTACGTCTGCAGCGACACTACGATCATGAGCCCGAGCAGCCAGGTGAGCCCTTTTCAAGCAGATGAGCAGTTCTGGCAGATGGTCAGCAACAAAATACAGAACCAGTGCGCTGACTCCATCAACAGGCAGCAGAATTGCCCTGGCGGGCACGGCTTGCTGTCCTTGGCCGATTTCAAGATGAAGGCGAATCCCGATGCTGCTCGTGCCGCTCCTGCCTCCTCGAGCCTTCCTGCTGGCCGTAAGGCATATCCGCCAGTACCTACGATGGCTCCTGCGGCGCCTCATGTCATCAACGTGCCAGAAGAGACGCAGGAGGCAAGTGCGACGGCGTTGGACGACGACACGGAACCGCAAGATTCTCCCGACCGCGGATCTGGGGCTGCTGCTGCCGCCGCCGACGAGTGGGAGATGCTGTCGGCCAGGGGCGGTAGCCCAAAGCGGACGCTGCCAGCCGAGATGACTACCCCCGGGATTAGCAGGCTCAGGAGCTCTTTCGACTTGGAGGGGGGTGACGGCAGCCCTCCCGACGGGAGGCAGGTCGACGACGCCTCGTCCTCCTTCCAGGGAGATGATGAGATGAGTTCACCAGGACTCTTGGGCCAAATGGGGGAGGATGGCGGTAGGAGGACTCAAGGGTAGTAGGGCATATGATGAGTAAGAGCATGGTGAGGATGAGGATGGTGATGAGGATGATGAGGACGAGGATAGTGTGGATGATGAGGATGTTGATGATGAAGATGATGATGCTGATGATGAGGATGATGAGGATTATGATGATGATGATGAGGATTGGGATGATGAGTAATATCATGACTAGGATGGTGAGGATGATGAAGATGATGATGATGATGAGGATGGCGAGGGTGAGGATGGTGAGGATGAGGATGGTGATGAGGGCGATGAGGATGGTGAGGATGATGAGGATGATGATGATGATGATGATGATGAGGATGATGATGATGATGAGGATGATCATGAGGATGATGATGAGGATGATGATGAGGATGATGAGTAAGATGATGATGGGGATGATGAGTGAGGGCATGATGAGGATGAGGATGAGGATGATGAGGATGAGGATGATGATGAGGATGATGATGATTAGTAAGAGCATGCCTTGTACGGTGCAAACTAGCAGGGGGAAGGCGGTGGGACAGGAGGTGGAGAAAGGTTTAATCCGATCGAGGTCAGTTCATCCGAGCTCGGGCTCAGTTGGGTTGTCCGGCGGTAATGACACACATCGGACGTGGTGGGCAGACTGGGCCCGAAACGTTTCTAGGATTGTGGGAACAGGTTGTGGGTGTGCTATAGGTGTACACATTCCTCTAGGACAAGATCCAGTCGACGTTTGGTCCAGGCGCGTGGGGCTGCTGGACGTGATCAGCAAGAAGGTCGACGGGAGGACGGTCTCGGGGATGGGCCGCGCGGCGGCTCGACTCCAGAGGCAAGATGTCACCAGAGATGCAGGCAATCGGTTGAAGAACTACCACGCTGTGGTTGTCCACGCGCAGGCGCTCGTAGATACCGAGATCGCCGCCAGCAACGTGACGGTCGAGGACATCCAGAAGCACATCTCGGCCATCGCAGCACACGACCTTGTTTTTCAGCCACCCCTGAGCGTGCTGCTGGCGGGTGTTTCTCAAGACGGCCATAGGCGCGTGGCAGAGTGATAACATCGAGGGCTTCCTGAAGGTGACGTCTTTCTGGAACGACCCCGACGCCATGCTCTCGGAGGGCCCCCCTAGCGATCTCAAGACCCTCAGGCTGGCCAGCGTGGGTGACATGCGCTCCCAGGCCACGTTCTACCAGGAGCGCATCGTGAAGGACATCATTGTCCCGAGCATCAACGCTGGCGCCGAGAGCCATGAGAAACTCGTGAGCTGGGCGAAGGGGGCTCTGGCATCGATCTCGGGCTGCGATTGGCTGGTGATGGACGAGGCGGCGGCCCGCGTCGTGAAGGAGCTCCGCGCCAGCGCTCAGGGCATCTCCATGCTCGCGGAGGTGACCATCAGCAAGCAGCTCATGGAGCTTTGGGTGGGGCTTAACCAACTCACCAGGTCACCAGGTTGAGGGGGGAGGGTGGGCTCTGGACCAGGTCACCAGGTCACCAGGTCGCCAGGTTGAGGGAGGAGGGCTCACCAGGTCACCAGGTCACCTGAACTGTAAGGCGTGCTCTGGGCCCAAGTCGGGCCCGTTGGCGGGCCCAGAATGGGTCCAGCCCCTCTGGCGTGCCAGAGGGGCTGAACCCATTTCGTCGTCGTCGCGGCCCTCGTCGTCGTCGTCGTCGTCGTCTTCCGTCGTCGTCGTGGTGGTCGTCGCCGTCGTCACGTGAAAAACATATTCGTCGTCGTCGTCGTCGACGTCGTCGCCGTCGCCGTCGTCGTCGTCGTCGTCGCCGTCGTCGCGTGAACAACTCATTCGGGCACCGCTCGAATGGGCCCCCCATGCGCTGGCATGAACGCCAGACGAAGACCCTTCCCCTCCACATTATTTTACGTCACCATGCCCTCCCCAGTATCTTTCTGGGGAGGGCGTGGACCGCCTGTAATCCAGTTTTGCAGTGTTCCAGCTCGTGCGTTGGACCCCCACCCATGAGACCTCGCTGGCAACGCTTCAGAAGGCCAGCAAGGGCATCTCCAAGAACATCGTGACTAAGATCGGCTGCGCCCTCGACAAGTCAGATCATTGGCATGAGCTGATGGGCAACGTGATGCTGATGGGTCAATTCATTGACGACCACGGTGACAAGACCAGCCAGCTGGAGAAGGACCTCAGCCAGTTTCAGTGTGGACATGATGGCGCTACGGACGCCCTCACATGCATGATGGCGCAGCTGGGCACGTGGTCGCAGATTGCACCTTTCCCGGCATGCTTGGACGGCGTTTCTGATAAGCTGGACGTCGCCGTGAGAGGTCGCGTCAAGGCCGTATTGGGGAACTCTGCTACCACCAGCGTGCAATTCAACAACGTGCAGAAGATGATTGGCGAGGCTTCCCTGGTGTGGCCTAGCAACGGAGATTACGTAGTGCTTCAAGAGGAGGTTGCCTTAAGAATCCGTGGTATTTCAAGCTCTGAGAAGGTGGCAGAAGTGACCGCCTCAATCGATGCCATCATCAATGTGCCATTTGTGAAGGACTTATCCGTTGAGGACGCAGTGACGGGTGCGACGGCGGAGGGCGGCATTTCTGTTTTGAAACCTTTGATCGTGAAGTTGACGGCCTCCGTGGGGGGGCTCGGGGCGGTCAGCGAAGTCCCAGATGAGATCAAGCAGAAGATGTCGGGTTTCAAGCCGTTCCTGCTGGCCCTCCTCGAGGCTACAATTGGCGGCGACGGCTTTAACGAGGTGCAGGTCTGCGTCGATAAGGTTTCCACTTCGAGAGCTTTTGATCAGGTGGTCAATTGGGCAAAAGTCAACCAGCTGTACCAAGCTTTGCACTCCGTGATCCTCAAGCACGGGGCCTTCGTGCAGACGGGCGTTGACGGCAATGACCCAGATACGACAACCCTTGCAGTTTTCGATGCTATGTTGGCTCTTGAGCGCGCTCGCTTGACGCTCGACCGGACTTCTAAGGACCTGCCCAAGAATGCGGTATCGGACAAACTATTCAAGGTGGCCCACGCGTACGCCAACGACATGCAGATTTTGGTCCAGAAGGGCCACGAATATCGGATTCAGAGTTTCACAGATAAGATCAATGAGAGGTTGTGCATCTTTGGTCCTACGTCCAAGGGCGGCGACGGCGACCTCCCATGGTACGACGGGCTTGGCAAGCCCCCTCTGGAGGAGCTGCTGGAGAAGGCCGCGGAGCTGCTCCCCCTCAAGAAGATGTCGGCCCACGTGGCTACCTACAAGCAGCTTGAGAAGGAGACTTGTGGGGTAGAAGTGGCGGGGTCGGTAATGTCGGGACTGGAACGATGTTAAAACGTTGTTGCCCCGATCGTTTGGTCAAGCTGTTGACGTAACTACGGGGAACCGTAGGGCCCGTCACACAATCCATGCTTACAGAATGGCTACCTGACATCTCGACCCACTGCCATGATATGCTGGTTTTTGTTTTCGCCTACCCGTGAGGAGAAGGCCACGCTTCTGGATGCTTGCAAGGCTGCTGTCAGCATGCATGCGAGTGACCTCCCGATCTTCGAGACGATCGATACGACCCTGCACCACGCCAAAGTTTGCAAGTGTGAGGCGTTGCTTCTCACGGCCATGAGGACCGAGAAGGATCAGACCCAGCTCCCGAAGAAGATCAGGGCAGAGCTGCTGGAGCTGCGCCAGTGGCTCAACCCGCTGCAGA
>CAUYUJ010014565.1:0-12500 GCA_963575745.1 Prorocentrum cordatum
AGTCACCTTGGGGCCATTTTGGAAGCTTATGTCGCGTTCGTGGAAAACCTTTTGGGGTCTCTTGGGCCCCTCTTGAGACCCTTTTGGTGGGTTTCTTGGGCCTCTCTTGGGAGACTTTTTGGGGCCCTCTTGGGGCCATCTTGGAAGCTTTTAGTCAAACGGGGGGGTCCTCAGTACGCCACCCCCGTCGGAGCCCTCAAAATAGCATCTTGGGGCCCTCTTGGGGCGCTCTTGGGGCTGGATTGGGCGCTGTTGGGATCGTCTTAGGCCCCTCTTGGGCCGCTCTTGGGCCATCTTGGAGCCAGTTAGGGGGCCTCAAGAGCCCGTCGGAATCGATCTAGCCAGAAGACACAAACCATTGATTACCCTCGGGTTTGGGACGATTTTGGCATCAGGGGGGCTCTAGGGAGGCTCGGAGGGCATTTGGAGCCGTCCTGGGACGTTCTTGAAGGCTCTTGGAGGCATGTTCGAAGCTATCTTGAACGGAGACCATTTGTCATCGAGGACAAGAACCCCTAACCCTTATACCATAGTGAAAACATGGCCTCACTTGGGTCCCCGTCCTCGCATCAGGGATCATCAATCTGGGCGGTTTGGTCTGATACATCAGCAGAACAAAAAAGTCCCCGCATCCCTGATGTTCTGGGCCCCCCAAAGGGTTAGGGGTACTTTTTATTGCTTGTCACGAGAAGCTGTCTTGAACGGAGGCCATTTTTGGGGCTCGCTGGAGCCCTCGTGAAGCCGTCTTGGGCCATCGGGCGCCCCCCTCGAGGCCCAGGGAGGGTGGGGAGGGGCAGGTAGAAACCCTCCCCAAAGGGGAAGTCCTGGACTTACGTCGGGCGTGTCCCCATACAGGGGGATTTTGGACGAAAAATAAAAAACGACTCAGAAAATATTCAAAAGATGTCCCAAAATATTCAAAAAATAGTCTCCAGACTATTTTTTCACTACTTTTTGCATATTCCTCCTGTAGAGGGACAGGCCCGACTTAATCCTGGACAGCCCTCGTCACGGCGGCTGGACCCTCCTCGAAACTTTCGTCCGAGTGCACCCTGGGAAAAGGTCCAGGGAGTAGTGCCTTTGGTACGTACCTTTCGGACGGGGCTACAGGGCGAGGAGAAGTCGGTTCCAGATCGTTCCGGAACGCTTTCAGAGCGCCCCGGATCGCTCTGAGAAGGCCGCGGCGCCCAAGACATCCTCCAGCACCGCCAGTTCTCCGAGGTTCTCGGTTTCCAGTCAGCCCGCAGCGAAAGGATGGACAGCCTTCCCAAGGGTACTCTTGCATCCGTGCCCCCTGGGCTCATCCTCAGCGGCTCTCGTTGGCCGACCTCGCTCGAAAAACGCTAACGTGGCACTCCAAGGCCCTTGCATCCTTACCGCGCATCCTTATGATACGGGTTGTTGACTGCACAGTGAAGTCTCATGGCAAGAAACACCCGCTTGCCTCCCCAGGGTGCCCTGGTTTTCTTGGGCTCGATGGTTCTGCTGTGGACAGCGTGACGTCCCCACGCCAGACATCCATCGACGTCCTGGGGTCTCAGAGTTGGGTTATTTGTGGAAGGTTCCCTGTGGACTGGCCTCCGCCGTATCCTCACCCGATTGCTATGAGGAACATCCTGGAGGCCTCGCGCGGCGCGTAATAGTTGTATTATCTAGTCCACACGCCAGCTCTGTAAGCTATGTGTCGACGCTCGCACGGCCATGCTCTGGCGTCAGTCCGACGTAGATCCGACGTAGTCCGATGTGAGCCCCACGTACATCCGACGTCAATTCGACGTAACTCGGGTCTGAAGTTGTTGCCGCGCGAGGCTTCCAGGATTTTCCTCCTAGCGATTGTGCCCTCGCCCTGGCTTAGTTCAGGAGGGGAAAAAACACACAGACACAATTAATCGTCGATCCCCAGAACATATGGAAAATATGGGAAGTGGGGGGGAAGACAAAAACCCAGAACATATGGGAAAATATGGGGAATCGTTTTAGTGTATTTATTTGTGTGTCTCAGGGCCCCTTCAGATTGTGCCCTCGCCCTGGCTTCGTCTTCCACAGCCCTGCTGCTCCCCCAGGGAGGAGTGGAGGCAGCGCGAGGGGCGCGACGCGCCCCTCGAGTCCCCGGGGGGGGATTGCCGCCCAGAAGCCCGGGGGGCCTTCTCGGCAGGGTTTGGGTCGGGGGCGGAAAAGAGGGGTGTGATGACTAGGGGGGGGGGTGGATATCATGGCGGGGGGCATAATATTTCCTCAGATTTCATGGCGCCTCTTCTTATTTCATTACGTCCCTGCCCCCCCCCGCTGGGCCGCGCACATGTCGCCAGTCATGATTTGCACCCCCACCCCCTCTTGGACACCCCCCTCTTTGCCCGCTCACCGATTGTGGGGGCTGCCCCTGAGATCCTCCAGTGGGCCAGGAGTCGGGGGGAGGAACTCGAAGAACAGCAAGCGGCAGAAACATAAACTCTTGACGGTTCCGCGCGGATCTCCTGGGATCCCGCGCTGGGCCCCCCGTTGTGGGCGCCTCGCGCCGCCCCTGGAGCGCCTCCGCGCGCCTAGGGAGGGGGTTTCCCGCGCACATCCAAGAATTCCGGGGGGGGGGGGGAGGGGGGCGGACCGTCAGCCGGTTTCTGTTGATGTCCGTTTACCTTCCTCTCGAAGAGGTGCCCCATACCGCTGTCCTGCCTCCTTTTCGGAGGGCACCAACTATACACCAACACCGATCCTGGGCCCAGGATCACCCTAGGCCCAGGATCGGTGTATACGCCTTCTTGCGCAAGGCAGGAGGGCGTATACACCGATCCTGGGCCCAGGGTGATCCTGGGCCAGGATCGGTGTTGGTGTATAGTTGGTGCCTTCCTATCCTTGCCCCCTCTTTGGGGCCTCCTGGGAGGCCCTCGTCGCTGGATTCGCCTCGAGATCCCGGTCAGAGCGCACCCTGGGAGAGGTCCGGGGAGTAGGGGTATCTGAGGGGCTGGTTTTCCACCGCCACTACCATAGGTCGGAGAGGGGGGGGGAGTTGGAGGGGGAGAAGGCGGGGGAGAACGAGTACCTCCCCTTTTTTCCTTCTCCCCCATCCTAGTGGATTGGAGAAATTGGCTCATCAGTATTGGTACCTTTTGGTCTCCCCAGCTTCCTGTAAAGCGTCTGAGAGGCCGGGGGGCCTCTGAAAAGCCTCCTTTCCAGGCTCGCGACGCCCTCTGAGACATCGGAGGACGGCCAGTTGAGACGCCGGTCCAGGTCCGGTCAAATGGATCCTCGGACCCGTCCCAGAGTCCACCAAGACTTCTTCTTCGGGGCCTTGCCATCGCTCGGACGTGTGCATTTTTTCTCGGCGACGGCCATCGAGGACCATCCTTGATCATTTGGCGAAAAAAAGCACGCACGACATCGAAACATACATGAGGAATGGACGTCCGAGCGATGGCGAGATCAGCATCGCCCAACCTATCCCCATCCCCACTCGGCCATGGCATCTCAGCCTTAAGTCGGGCATGTCCCTTCACAGGAGGAGTAGTCTACGATAGTAAAGTAAAACAACTGGTCTGGGGCCGATGTTTCTATTTTCTGTGTGTGTGTGCGTGCGTGCGTGTGTGTGTGTGTGTGTGTGTGAGAGTGTGTGTGTGTGCGTGCGTGTGACTATTTCTGAATTGTCTGGGGCTAGTTAATCTTTGTCGTCAGAAATCTGCCTCTAGGGGTGCATGCCGACGTAACCTCAGCCCCACCAGCCCACCCTGGAGTCGGCGGCGAGCCCCAGGGGGAGTCGAGAAGGAGCAGAGCCTCCTCAGAGGGCTCGGAAGGCCTCCAGCCTTCAAGATGGCCTCCTCTCAGCGGCACCGTATACCGGGTACTCACGAACTGGTGCTTTGGGCATGTGCCGAAAGTTGCTATTTTGGGGCCTCTTTCTGGCATCACGGCGTTGCCCACTATCGGGAAGGGTTGGGATCGCTGGGCCACTGGCCAGGAGTCCCCGTTAGAGGAGTCCCCGTTCGAGGGGCGCTGGTCCTCCTCCTCCTCCTCCTCCTCCTCCTCCTCCTCCTCCTCCTCGCTTCCCTCCCTCGCTCGCCGTCGAATGAGGAGGCTCGGCGTGGCCGACCAGCTCATCGAGGCCATCGAGGGCGTGAAGGTCTCAGGCTGCTTTACGGAGCAGTGCAGCTACCTGGCCCTCGCGCGGGCCCTCAGGATCGATGCCGGGGCGCTGCGGCTGATCTGGAGGACGCCCTCCTCCCGCCTCCTCCTCTTCTTCCGTTCTCCTTTTCCTCCCTCCTTCTCCGCCTCCCTTCTCTCCCTCCCCCTCCACGTCCCCGTCCCCGTCCCCTCCCATCCCCCCCTTCTCCTCCGCCTCATTCTCTTCCCCTCCTCTCCTCTCCCCTCCCCCTCTCCCTCCTCCCCCCTCCTCTCGCACTTCTTCCTCTTCCCCTCCTCCCTCCTCCCTCCCCCCGTCCTCCCCTCCCGTCCTCCCCTCCCCCCCCCCGTCCTCCGACAGAAAACCACGATGTGCACACGACCCTATTCTCTCCTCGCCCCTGGAGGGATGCGCGCTGGTGCGCACCCTGGCTTCCGACGTCGTGCCTGCTGCATGACGTGGGGCCCCGAGCCTCCTGGACGTCATCTTCGGGACCACTTGTTGGCAGCGGATCGTTTCCGAAGTCCCTGGGGCCCTCGGAAACGATCCGCCCTCCTGGAGAAGCTCCACGTGGCGGCGCAGGGCGCGGCGCCCATGATGCTGGGAGGGTCCCCAGGAGGAGGAGGAGGAGGAGGAGGAGGAGGAGGAGGAGGAGGAGGAGGAGGAGGAGGAGAGGAGGAGGAGGAGGAGGAGGAGAGAGGAATGACGAGTGAGGGGAGTGAGGAGGGAGTGATGAGAGGATGAGGAGTCAGGAGGAGGGGGGCAGCTTCGGGCCTAGACGCCCAGCCTCTTCCTGTACTCCTCAGGTGGCCATTCCTCCGGTGCCGGTCGGCGGCGCTTTACTCTGCGGCCGTTTGTTGGGCTTTCCTTCTGCTGCCCTTTCCCTGCCCTTCTGTTTCGCTTGTTTTTAGGGGAACAGGAAGTGGCATACACATAAAGACTCGGAGGTCCGCGCGGGCTTATCGGATCGGCGCTGGGCCCCCGCCCCGGCGGCGCTCCGCGCCGCCCCTTGCGGCGCCAAGGGAGGGGGGTCCAGCGCCGATCCGACAGATCCGCGCGGACCTCTGAGTTGTTATGATTATGTCACTTTATATTCCCCTAGTATTTGCTTCTTCGCCTAAGTCAGGTATTATTGTATTGCACGTCACCAACCGCGCAGCGATCTCCGATCCACGTCTGCGCAGCGTCAAAGAGGAGGAGGAGGAGGAGGAGGAGGAGGAGGAGGAGGAGGAGGAGGAGGAGGAGGAGGAGGAGGAGGAGGAGGAGCAGAGGCAAAACACACTGACCCCCCCTCTCCCCCCTCATCCCCGAGGGGCGCGGGGCCCGAGCGCCAGCGCGGCGGCGGCGCCGCTCTGGCGGGCTCCTGGGCAGGCGCCCCGGGCAACGGCGGCGGCGCACCTGGCGGGAGCGAGGCCTTCCTGCCTTGGGGAGGAGGAGGAGGAACATGAAAAGGAGGAGCACGAAGAGACGGATGAGTATGATGATGATGATGATGATGATGATGATGATGATGCTGATGATGCTGATGATGCTGATGATGCTGATGATGCTGATGATGCTGATGATGCTGATGATGCTGATGATGCTGCTGCTGCTGATGATGATGATGATTGATGGTGCTGATGCTGATGCTGTGCTGCTGTTGCTGCTGCTGATGATGATGATTATGCTGCTATGCTGATGATGAAGATGGTGCTGATGCTGATGCTGATGCTGCTGCTGCTGATGATGATGATGATGATGCTGATGATGCTGATGCTGATGCTGATGCTGAAGATGATGATGATGCTGATGATGATGATGATGATGATGATGCTGATGATGATGATGATATGATGATGATGCTGATGATGAATGATGTGATGATGTGGATGATGCTGATGCTGATGATGATGATGATGAGGAGAGGAGGAGGCTGAGGAGGAGGAGGAGGAGGAGGAGGAGGAGGAACAGGACCATGAAAAGGAGGAGGCGGAGGAGGAGGATGAGGACCAACGCAAAACCACGTCTCATCAAGATGTTAATATACATCCTCCCTCCAAGGCCCCTCTTCATAGGCTCCTACAAGGGGTCATTTCTACTTATAGATTTCCCCCGTGGGGGGACAACCGTGTGAACATCTTGAAGCGTGCCAGAGCACCGTTCTCTGGACTTCAACGCTACGAGTTAGCCTGACTGTTACTTCTCCGCAATCCTGAATCGTGCCAGTTACGCCCTGACAATCCTGAATCGTTCCAACACACTACTTCCGGTATGTTAAACAGTTCCTTTGTTGCAACTATTTGACATGAATGTGCGTGGCGCTGAATTAAAACGAATGTGCGCAGCGCTATGGCGAGAGCCGCATTAAGTGCGAGGCGCCAAGGCGAGGCGCCAAGACGAGAGCCACCTTTTGAAAACCACCCGCCCTACAGCTGCGAAGCTGTTGCCAATTCTTAGGGCATCAGGACCATACGTGGTGTGGAGGTGTTAGGCGAAACGCCCGGCCCGCCCTTTCGACCAGCCTCGGGGTGTGACAGGAAGGAGTTATTTAAAAGAGAACGGAATGGAGGAGGAGGAGGAGGAGGAGGAGGAGGAGGAGGAGGAGGAGGAGGAGGAGGAGGAGGAGGAGGAGGAGGAGGAGTGAGACAAAAACGCAGCGCCGGGGAACCCGCGTCCCCCGCTCGGCCCCCCCCGAGGCCGCACGACCCGGCGGGGCGGACTCGAAGCTGGCAGCCCTGGCGGAGAGAGTGCGCAGCGCGGCCCCCGGGGCCGTGGAGGCCTTCTGGCGGCGGGGCCCCCTGGGGCGCTGCTGCCACCTCTTCTGGGCGCAGCACCGTGGTCGGTTTGCCGCCGCGCGGGAGGGCCATCAGGAGCGGCACATCTCGAGGGCTCCCGTGCCTCTCAATTGGGGAGCAGGGGTACAGGTTCGTCTTCGCCGACAGTCGCGCGTAAGTTGCCCGCGTAAGCTGCCCGCGTAAGCGCCCTCGTTCAAAAAGTAGAGTGCCGCGCTGGCGGCCCGCGTAAGCCGCGGCGTGAGGTCGCTGCGTCATATCGCGTAAGACGCGTTCTTGATCGTCGCTTAGATGGTGGCACAAACATAAACGTTCGGAGGTCCGCGCGGATTTCTCGGACCGGCGCCGGGACCTCCCGGTGGCGCCTCCAGCGTCGATCCAGGGGACCCGCGCGGACCTCCAAAGTTTCATGTCTGCGTCATTGCTTGTTCCTTTACTCCTGCCTCTCATGCGGGAACTCCCCTGACTCTCTCCGCGCTGCCCTCTGCTCTTCCTCGTGTCCGTGCTGCCTGCTTCCCTCTCCCTGCTTTCGCTGGTGCTGCCCACGCGTTGCGCTGTGTGCATCACGCCTCGGCTTAAATACCATCTGCTCTTGGCAACGGGGCCCAGCCGCATTTGAAACGCATTTGGCGGTCAAGGCCAGCGCTCGCTCTCCCAGGGGGCAAGGGTGATGGGCCAATCTTCCGCCACCACTACCACAGGTAGCACGGGGGAGAAGGGAGGAGTGGGAGGAGGGAAGGCCCTCCTTCTGCTCCTCCGCCGCCCTCCTACCTATGGTGGTTGTGGTGGTGGCGGTGGTGGAAAATCGGTCCACCAAGGGGGGCAAGACTAAGTTTAAGTCGGGCATGTCCCCCTACAGGGGGATTTTTCGACGAAAAATAAAGCATACCCCCAAAATAACAAAAAAATAGTCAAAAAATAGTCAGGGGACTGTTTTTGGAGTAGTTGTTTGACCTTTTTGGTGCACGTGTGAAATATTTTAGTTTTTTTCGGCGAAAATCCCCCTGTAGGGGGACACGCCCGACATAAGACTAATTCAACCATCTTTAGGGGAAGGGGGGTCCTGTTCGCTTCCTATGCCGTCGGGCTCCCAGCCCCCACGGCGGCCCCGCAGGGGGCCAGGGCGGTCGCAGGACGGCCGAGGAGGCAGAGATGGCCCAGGAAGGCCTCCAGGTGATCCACGAGGGCCCCACAGAAGACCACAAGGAGCCCTGCAGAAGACCCCAAGATGCCCTGAGATCGGGGAACTATATACGACTTGAGTATGCCCGAACTCGGGTTTGCCGACGTTTTTTCTGTCGAGCGCGTCCTGGATTTTGACGGGCGGTTTTCGTGGGATGTTTGCAGCGGGAGCTCGCGCCAAATTTCAGATTGGGTCGCGCCGTTTTTATGATGGCCCCGTCAGGCCAACCCGAGTTCCCCATACCCGAGATTTGCGTATCCCCCATAAGAAGGCTTCAAGAAGACCTCAAGATGCCCCCCAAGAGACGACGACCGACGCACCGCCAGAACGTCTCCCGATGAAGCGCCTGTCCCAGCTGGGGCCTCCAGGACCTGTCTCCCTGAGGTCTCGTGGCAACCTAAGGGGTTGCCCCCGACCTCCACCCTTTGCACCTTTCGCGCGGCCGACGCCACCACGGCGCGTCCGCGGCGGCGGCCTCTGCGGCTGTGGTCGCCGCTGCGGTGGCGGCGGGTGCCGCCGCTGCGGGTGCCGCCGCTGCGAGGCCTCTGCCGCTCGGAAGCTGCGGAAGGCGTAGGTCGAGGGAGGCGCCGACAGACGTACCCTCCGGAGGCAGGTCAACTACAGTGGACACCCGTGCCAAGAAACACCTTGCTTGCCTCCAGTGTGCCCTGGGTTTCTTGGGTTTCGATGGATGGTTTTGCCATGGAGAGCGTGACGGGTCGGTCAGGTGTCGTGTGGAAGGTTTCTTGAGGACTGACCTCCACTGTTTGTGGTCTTTGATCCTTCTGACGGTTCCTTTTTGGGCCCCTGGGCGGTCCGCTTGACCGATGCTGCTCCCCCCTGTGGCCAACGGACCACGGTCGCAGCATCCCCTGTGGACCGTGACGCTCTTCTTGGACCTGAGGCTTCGGTGCGCCTCTCGAGCGCTGGCGCTCGTGGCGAGGGTCATGGGCTCGCTGGCGCTCAACGCCTGCTTTTTCGTCTACTTCGAGGGGGGCACGTCGAGGACAAGCGACCCCGGGTGCGAGGCTGAGAGCACTCGGGAGCGCGTGTTCAGACACGTCGCGGTGGGCGTGCTCACGTCCTTCGTTGCCGCGGTTCCGACACGCCTCGCAGCCTTCTTCCTGGTGCGCCGGAGGTTTCTCTACCGGGAGCGCTGGGACGAGGGGAACCGGCGAAGAATGCTGCGGAGCTGGAGGTGCGCGGACCTGGCCCACTCCTGCTTCCTTGCATCGTACTCGCTGTGCGCGATTTTCTTCACGGCCGTCTTTCTGTCACACGCGAGCGAGGCCACTGGCACGGAGTGGTCCGTATCCTGCTCGTTCGCGCTGCTCAAGGACACGTTCCTCCTGCCCCTGGCCGCGTGCCTTCTCCTCTGCACCGGCTCGAAGGTCCACTCGCTGGCCGACCCCCAGGCCGCCCTCAGGGCCCGCCAGCCCTTCGAGGGCGCGCAGCAGAAGCTCCGGGACGCCGGCACGCCTGCCGGGGGCGCCGCGGAGGAGAAGGCGAAGGCCCTGCAGCCTCGGAGCGCCGAGTGCCCCCCAGGCGCCAGCCGCGCCGGCCGCGCCCCGGGCGGCGGCGGGGCCGCCCGGTGGCCAGGAACCGCACCGCCCGCAGCCGCCGCGGCGGCCGCTGCCCCCGCCGCGGAGGCCCGGGGCCCCCCGCGCTGGGGCCGGGCCGCCCCGTCGCCGAGGCCTGGGGCGAGGGGCGCGCCGCCGGCCGGCGGGGGCCCCGACGCGTTGCTGCCTTCCGCGTGGATGGCCTGGGGCGACGGCGCGCCCCTCGGCGCCGGCCGCGCGCTGCCGCGCAGCGCCCCGCCCGCAGGAGGCCCGGCCCGCCGCTCCGCGGGCCGCTTGCCGGGGCGAGGGCCCGCGGCTGAGGACCGCTGCGTCGCCGCCGCGCGCAGCGCCCCGCGGCCGCGCGAGGCGCCCCGCGCGAGGGCGCGCCGCGCGCCGCGGCGGCGCCCGCGCGGCGGGGGCGGCGCGCCGCGAGGCGGCGCCGGCCATGTCCGCCGAGGCCGAGGGCGGCGCCGCGCTCGCGTGCGAGGCGGCGCCCGCCGCCGCCGCGGGGCGGCTGGGCCCGATGGGGGCCGCGCCGGCGGCGCGGCCTGCCGGGGCCGCCTGGGCGACTCGTGCCTAGCCCGAGCTGCGGTGCCTCTCCTGCTCGAAGTTCTGGACGCCCGAAATGGGTGCGGAAAGAATGGGTACAATGCCCAACAGCAGTTCCTGTTCATTTCGAACAGGATTCGCTGTCCGCGCCGCCGCGGCCTGTGTCCATTCGAGACGGAAGGCCGCTTGCCCAACAGCGGCCGTTGTTGGTTTGGGACAACATTTGTTGTTGGGCATTGTACCCATTTTTTCCGTACCCGTTTCGGGCGTCCAAAGAAGTCACGTGAGCGACCCTTCGTCGGAGTGAAGTTCGGTGCGGGCCCCCGCTGGTGCCTTCCGATGGCTGCACGCGGTGCGGCAGTGGCGGCCTGCGCTCTTGGGTGAGGCCCGCTCGTGCCACCCCAAAGTCGCGCACCAAGGGTCACTCTTGCCCAGGGCCTCTCTTGCGTGCCGCCGATCTTCCTCCACCGATGCCATGCTTAAAGTCAAACCCGTATGGTAAGGACGATCGGCTTCCCAAGGGTACCCTTGTATCCTTGCCTCTTCGGCCTCTTCGGTCCATGCTCAACCACTTTCGATGGCCAGACCCGCTTTGATAGTCTCGGCATGGGCGTCCAAGGCCCCTGCACCCTTACCGCGCGTCCTGATTACGCGGGTTGGCTGTAGCACGCTCGTGGTTTCACCCATTCATTTCTGCTTCACCGTGCTCCCAGCGCACCTCTGGCGTGCACGGCTGCTGTCTGTCTGTCGTCTTTCTGTCTGTCTGTCTGTCTGTCTGTCTGTCTGTCTGTCTGTCTGTCTGTCTGTCTGTCTGTCTGTCTGTCTGTCTGTCTGTCTGTCTGTCTTGGCGGCTCGCCAGCGACGCATGGCGCGCCTCCCGCGGATGTAGGGGGTCTTTGGGGGGGGGAAGAAGAGTATCGATGACGCGCCGCATTTTGGGACCCTGTCAGCATGTTACTCCTCCATTGTTTACTATCCGAGGGCTTCCGAGGGCTGTGTGTGTTCTTCTTCAGTAGCGGCATGCCCCTCACTGAGGTCCCCGTCTTTGCATTAGGGATAACATATTTGGGCGGTTTGGTTCGATACATCTGCAGATGAGACCCCCTATCCCTGATGTTCTTGGCCTCTAGGTCCCCTTCCGCAGGGTTAGGGGTCCTTTTTTGTAAATCCATGTACACTGTTGTTGCACCTCCCCCCAAGGCCGTGCCAGCCCCAGATTTCCGACGGCGTGTTTTCTTCCTGGTTCCCTCGCTTCTCTCCTCGGCTTGGGGCCCCTGTCCCGATCCTGGCCGGCCCGTTCCTAGGCCCACGATGGTGCACACGCCGGAAGGGGCGAGGACGAGGATGAATCCGATTCGGAGCGTTCCAGAGAGCACTCTCGATCAGAGCGTCGTGATCGTTTTCCTATTCCTTGTTTTGCCGATCCGCGCGGGCCTTCGCCCCCCCCCCCCCCCCCCTCCCCCCCCATGGATTAGACCTTGACTGTTTCTGGCGCCTGTTTCGAGCAGGTGGGGTCTCCCCCATGGGACGCACTGTTGCAAACAATGGCGTTCAGCAGCGGTCCGGAGCCAGACCGCCCCCCTCCCCCCCTCTCCGCCCAATGTCGAAACGCCGAATAAGAAGACGTTCACGTTCCTGAACGCTCTGAGAAGGCTGTGGCGTCGGATACATTCTCTAGAGCCGCCAGCTCTCAGAGATCCTGGATGTATCCTCACCCGATGTTATCTTCGTCCTGGCTTCGTTTAATTACGCCTTCCTGACCTGGCCAGGAAAGCGAAGCCAGCGACCCCGAGCCCAGCATTGACCCGACCAGGATCCGTGCACATGCACCGGTGGGCGCCGTCCGAGGCGGGGGCTATGGGGCAGCACAGCCGAGCCCAGTGGCTAGCCTGGCCCCACGCTCTCGTGGCGGACCCCTCGCTCAGCGGATGTCCACTGAGTTCTCGGTCTCCGTCTTGGCTTTACAGTCAGCCCGCACAGCAAGGATGGGCAACCTTCCCAAGGGTACCCTTGCATCCAGAGTTCGTGTTTACAACGTGTAAAGTTTGTTTACAACGTGTAAGTGCTGTTCGGTTGAAGTTGGTTGGTTTCTGGTTAGAAATGCGGCCTAAACACGTGTAACGTGAGCGGCTAGAACGCCCAGAACAACCCATGACCAACCAGAAAGCAACCAGAAGTCAACCAGATGCACCTACATGGTGTCAAGCCGATCTCGGTTGGCTTGTGGTTCGTTCTGGTTGGAAATGGGGCCAAAACCCGTGTAACTTGGCTGGCGGGTGCCTGCCAACCAGAGGCAACCAAAAGCCAACCATAATCGTTAGTTG
>CAUYUJ010014565.1:16583-86583 GCA_963575745.1 Prorocentrum cordatum
CGCATCGGCGACCCGGCGCGACCCGGAGCCCGATCTTCTCGATCTCGTCGCCGCAGGATGCACCAGCGATGCATCGGCGGCGCGGTGCGGTTCTCCGTTTTTCGAGTAGGAGATCGGTGACAACATGGACTTGCCCCAAATTTTACTCGCTCGTCGAATCGACGAACCAATACGTGTAATGTTCGCAGGTCTACGAACGTTCTGCGCATGTGTCGTAGATCCGACGAAGCATTTTAATGTCAGGGTGAAACAGTTTTATTCCCTACCTAGGCTCTGCCTAGAAGGGTTCTTGCTCTCTTGGCTAAAAGGGCCGGGCAGTGGAACCCGCCCCGGGCGGTTCCCCGAGTATCCGCTCCGCGGTTCCCCCGGTTGCGTCCCCTTAGCTTAGCGTTGCTTATCTCATCTTAGCTTAGCTTATTTCATCATAGCTTAGTTTAGCTTCATCTTGGCTCAGGTTTATCTTAGCTTAGCTTACCTTCATCTTAGCTTCGCCGAGCTTTAGCGTAGCAGAGCACAGCATAGCACAACATAGCATAGCATAGCGTAGCATAACATAACACATCACATCATATCATAACATAGCCAAGCATAGCATAGCATAGCGCAGCATAGCATAGCATATCATAGCATAGCGCAGCACAGCACAGCACAGCATAGCATAGCGCAGCATAGCGCAGCATAGCATAGCATAGCATAGCATAGCATATCATAGCATTACATAGCATATCATAGCATAGCATAGCGCAACAAAGCATGGCATAGCACAGCATAGCATAGAAACTAATTCTGCTTTCCTAGGGGCTCCGACTTCTAGGTAGGAATGTAGTCAATCTCCTGTTCGAGACCTAGTCTACTCCGGCCCCACTTCGGAGGCCTGCACTTGTGCCCGCGAGCATGGCAAGAAGGTGTGAGCAACGTTCGGCAGTAGCAGACGGTCTGTTCGTCCTTTCGCCAGCATGTCACTGTGCAGATGGCCGCGCTCGCTAGCGCTCGCTACTAACGTCTGGTCCTCCGCTCTCCTCTTCCACCCCCCCTCGGCCCCTACTGCTCCACCTTTCCCCGTCCTTGCTCTTCGCTCGTCATTGCCTACTCCTTTCTACGGTCTCGCGCCGCCGTTTCTGGCCTAGCCAGCTTCGGCGCGACACGCTGGCCATTTCCTGGTTAAGTCGGGCTTGTCCCTCTACAGGAGGAATAGTGGAAAATAGTAAAATATAGTCTGGGGACGATATTCTTATTAATTGTTGATTGTTTGGGGTATGTTGGTTTCTTTCCCTGTAGGAGGACATGCCCGACCTAATTCCAGGTCCCCAAGCGTCAACGGCCCGAGCTTACCCCAGTCTCCCGCCCGCTGGGCGGAGCGACAAGCTATATCCGCTTGTACGGCACATAGCGTTTCCCTGGGGCCGCCGCCGCGACACGCTAACTAAACATTCCCGACAGCTCCTCCCCCTCCCTCGCGATCATTGCCCTGCTCGACATCGGACTGTGCGAATAGAGGGGATATCTACGCCATGGTAAGGGATGTGGGGAGGGGTAGGAGGTTAGATATGACGCGAGCGCACCTAGCTTGACTCCTCCCCCTCCCCCCATATACCCCCTCCTGCTCCTCCTCCTACCCCCCCGTGCGTTCGCTCACCCGCTCGCGCGTGTGAGGAGACCTGGGACCAGAGCAAGCGACGCATCCCACCCCAGGTCATCCCCCCCCCTCCTCCTCCCTCCCCCTCCCCTCCCCTCCTCCCCCTCCTCCCTCCCTCCTCCTCCTCCTCCTCCTCCTCCTCCTCCTCCTCCTCCTCCTCCTCCTCCTCCTCCTCCTCCTCCTCTCCTCCTCCTCCCCTCTGACCTTAAGTCGCTCTACCCTTCCCCTCCCCCCTCTCTCCCTCCTTTCCCCCCTCCTCCCTCTCTTCCCCTTCCATCCTCCTCCCTTCTTCCCACTGCTCCTCTCTCCTCCCTTCTCCTCTCTCCTCCCTTCCTCCCGCCTCCCCCTCCTCCCCTCCCCCTCCTCCTCCTCCCCCTCCTCCTCCTCCTCCTCCTCCTCCTCCTCCTCCTGTCCTCCTCGGCACTCCCTCGGGTGCCTCCCGCCTCTCCTGCTCCCCCTCGCCCTCCCGGGCGGTGGGCGCCCCGCTCCCCCCCCCCCCAAAGGGGCGGGCGGCCGCCAGGCCTCTCCCTTTCGGTCGCGGCCCCGTCCTGTTCACGAGAGGGACGGCATCCCAAGCTGGGAAAGAGCGCGTTCTGTGGTCGCTTGGAGGGGGGGGGGGTTGGAACCGTACTCCCCCCCCCCCTGGATGGAGGGGGGGGGGGTTCGAATCCCCGCTCTCTCCAAGCTAGGGACGTCCAGCCGAAGTCGATGTCGGTGACCCCGTCGCTCCCTCCCCGCGTTCACTCGGACAGCGCAGCGGGCGCCGGAGGACGAGAGCGGCAGCAGCCAATTACGGTGGGGGCGTTCGTTAAGGAAGGTGCCCAGGAGGCTTCAGACCCTGGAGGGTTCCTTATCTGATGAGGGCGGCGGTGATATCCATGGCCAGTTTACGATTGGAATTCTGCCCGCTTCCAGACCCCACATTCCTCATCAATGGTTTCCCTATCCAATGCCATCACCGTAACCTTTCAGGTGACCCGCTCCACTCAGGCACCGTGAAACACAGATACCTTTCAGTCAGATGCGATGGTCCCCCCCGTTCTTCGACGAGAACGTTAGGGGCCATGGGCTCCATGTTAGGGGCGCCTTCGAGGTTCAAGGGAGGTGTGGGGTTCTCGCATCTTTTTTTACAGTAAGTTCTTGACGGTCTTCGGCATCGGAGTGCTCTCCAGCAGCTGCGCCTCGCCGAGGGCGTTCCGGGAGTGTCGGCACCGTCCCGAACGGCCGCTTGGGATTCGAGGTATGACCTGAAAACCAGGAGCCATCATCAGCGGGGGATAGGCTGAGGGGGGATGCACCGACCCCTAATCGCCCATTCGTCGCCGATAGAGGCCCGATAGCCCACCTGGCCAAGAACTCGTGGATTCGCCGGAGGCCTATCTCCGATCTACCCCCGTCGTACCGCCGATTCCAGGTTGACGTAATTACCCCCCCCTGAACTGGTCCCCCACTCTCGTTCCTTCTCCCTCCCTCCTACTGTCCCCCCGTCGCGCTCGCCGTCGTCGTCCCGCTCTCCTCCCCGGTTTACCTCCTCCTCCTCCTCCTCCTCCTCCTCCTCCACCCTCCTCCTCCTCCTCCTCCTCCTCCTCCTCCTCCTCCTCCTCCTCCCTCCACCCTCCTCCTCCTCCTCCTCCTCCTCCTCCTCCTCCTCCTCCTCTCCTCCTCCTCCTCCTCCTCCTCCTCCTCTTCCTCCTCCTCCTCCTCCTCCTCCTCCTCCTCCTCCTCCTCCTCCTCCTCCTCCTCCCTCCTCCTCCTCCTCCTCCTCCTCCCCCTCCCCTCTGACCTTAAGTCGCTCTAGGCCCTTCCCCCTCCCCCCTCCCTCCTTTCCCCCCCTCCTCCCTCTCTTCCCCCTCCATCCCTCCTCCCTTCTTCCCACTGCTCCTCTCTCCTCCCTTCTCCTTCTCCTCCCTCCCTCCCGCCTCCCCCTCCTCCTCCTCCTCCTCCTCCTCCTCCTCCTCCTCCTCCTCCTCCTCCTCCTCCTCCTCCTCCTCCTCCTCCTCCTCCTCCTCCTTGTCATGGGCGCCGTCCTCCCGCTCCGCCCCGCCGGTGCCATCGCTGCTTCAGGGGCAGTCGGGCGGCCCTCGGCCCGAACTCGGCACGGCCTGCGCTCGAATGCACATGCTCCAAGGCGCTCGTCGCCGTCGGCGCCGTCGTTCGCATTTTTCCCCAGGCAGTGCTTGCCCTCGGGAGATCTCGCTCAGGTTCCTGAAGGCATCGCGGGAACGCGGGGGGGGCCCAGCGCGGATCCAAGAAATCCGCGCGGAGCGCCAACGGTGTATGTTTATGGCGTTTTTCTTCTTCCATCATAGCTTGCGCCGCATAGCTCACACACATCACATAGCTCACATCACACAGCTTACACAACATAGCTCACCCCGTATAGCACAGTGTGCACATCATTTAGCATACACACAACACAGGTGGCACCGCAGAACTCACACCGCGTAGCTTACGTCGCAGAGCTTGCACAGACTAGCTTACACCACAGATCTTGCACCACCATAGCTCACACCGCATAGCTCATTCCACATAGCCTTCACCTCCACTGTGCAGTAACTCACTGTTTTGGGGTCGGCGCTGGCTAACTTTCACAGATGTCGCCGCGCCGCTTGTTCCGACGCGCGGCCCCCCGTCCTGGGGAGGCCGCCGCTGGCACCAGGGCAAACGTCGCCTCGAGCGCAGGGGGCTTGCCGTGGGCTTGCCGCGGTGCCGGCCTCGTCTGCTTGGGGCGTGGGGCGCAGGGCCTGCTGTGGGTTAGCCGTGGTGCTGGTGTCGTCCACCTGGACTGATGGGCCTGTTTTTCACCACCATAAGTTGGAGGGGGGAAGGAGGTCGAGGAGGAGGAAGGAGGAGGAGGAGGAGGAGGAGGAGGAGGAGGAGGAGGAGGAGGAGGAGGACCCCCTCCCCCTCCTACTCGGGGTGGTGGCGGCGGAAAACAGGCCCACCACGGGCGCGTCGAGGGCAGGCGGCGCGGCGACAGGTGTACCCACACCCGTGTATGCGTACCACCAGGCGCCCTCCAGCGGGCCTCGCCTTCGGCGGCGCCGACCCGCCCTCGGCGGCGGGCGGCGGAGGGCCCGCGGAGGCCGGCGGCCAAGCGGAACGGCGGCCGGCCCGCCGGCGGAAGGTGGGCGGAAGGTCTCGGGGTCTCCCAGATGGGGTCGGAGTAGATGTTCTGCACGAGCGAGATGGGCACGGAAAGAATGGGCACGATGCCCAGCAGCGGATTTGGTTCATTTTGAACAGGACTCGCCCTCCGCGCCGCCGCGGCCTGTGTCCGTTTGAGACAGAAGGCCGCCCGCCCAACAGCGGCCGCTGCCGGTTTGGGACAACATTTGTTGTTGGGCATTGTACGCATTCTTTCGGTACCTATTTCGGGCGTCCAAATCGGGGTCTCCCAGATGGGGTCGGAGTACGTACATGTGGTCGGAGGATAGCGCCGCATCGCCACTGCATCGCCGATGCGGTTTGATGTGGAGCCCGATTTGCTTCACGTCGACGTCGCCAATGCATCGCCCACGTCGACGATGCATCGCCAGTGCATCCCCGAGGCATCGCCGATGCATCGGCGATGCGGCGCGATCCTCCGACCACATCTACTCCGACCTCATCTAGGAGGCCTCTTAGGTCGGCGGAAGACTGCGGATGTACAGATTAGATGTCAGGTGAGACGCAGAGGAGGAACAGGTGTCCGTACTGCTACCCTTCGCCCTTTGCCCTCTGTCATGGCCTTCCGGGAGGCCCACGTCGCCACCGCTGGGATTCGCCTCGAAAGTCTGGTCAGAACGCTCCCCAGGAGAGGTCCGGGGAGCAGCGGTGTCGGTACCTCTTGATTTCCTCGTGGACGTCACCATTTTGGGATGCAGGGTTCCCAGAGTCGGCCACGCACACCGTTCCTGACAGTCCTCTGTGCCTCGTCTGCTTCGTGTTTTGCACCCTCTGTGTTCTGCTGCTCTGCCGCAGCTTCTGGACTCGTGAGTCCGCATTGGCGGGTAGACGGATGAGCACCGCAAGTTGAGTCATCGACGTCAACATCAGCAGCATCTTGAAGGAAAACACTGGACAGGATGATAGGGGGAGGGGGAGCAGGCGACGCAGTGTGCTCCCCAGCTTTCTTCACGATCCAGCCCGATGCCCATCGCACCCTGGCCCACCGACGCGATGGTGCCCAGGAGGAAGAGGAGATCGCGGAGCCCATGCGGCAGATCCAGTGCAACCCGCCGAAGAAAGGCGCCCGCCGCCCCCCCCCCCTGCACTCCGTCCCCCCCTGCCAGCGCGAGCGAGCTGCGCCCGGCCGCGCGGAGCGCCCGGCCGCGCGGAGCGCCTCGCGACGGGGCCGCGGCAGGCATCGGCCTGCTTGGCAGACCGCCCGAACCGTGCGCCTGGGCGGCGGGAACCTCCAAGCCGGCGCATCCCAGGCAGCGAGTTCTGGGGTCAGGTCGGGCACGTCCCCCTGTAGAGGCGGATTTCGGAGGAAAACTAAACGATAGTCGAAACATATTCCCGATGATCAAACACAGTCAACACATCGTCCCCGCTCTGGAAAAAATTGTTGAATTTTCCCCCCGTTGAGGGACATGCCGAGATCAGTACATTTTATTATATCTATACATATATATATATATATATACATATATACACAGGACATTACTCGGGCCCCAGGACCCTCGCATATCGATCCAGCTCGACGAATGACGCAGAAACATGGGGTCCGGGGCTCAGGGCGTGACTTTCTGCGATGTTTCAATTTTTTGGCTCCGCCCCCCCCCCCCCCCCTCGAGATCATGACTTATCTATGGATTTATTTATTTGTTATATATATATATATATATAGATGCTCAGGGCAGGACACGCCGAGATCCGTACATCTGCTTATGCGTGGCAGCGCAGCGGAGGCCGGCCGCACGCGCGCGCGCAGGCTGGCGGGCAGGGAGAGACAGCAGGCGCGAAGTGTGCCCGGCAGAGCAGGAGGGCTGGAGAATCAGGGCCTAAGAGACGGGGGGTCAGTGCAAACGGGGGTCAGCCAGAGCGCCAGATCCTGCAGGATCCTGCGAAGGCCCCCTCTGGCTGACCCGGGTTAGCGAGCCGCTCGTGGCCGCGAGGCGGCCGCGCATATTGGCTGACCCCGGTTTGCGAAGATCTGCGTTGCCGTCTTGCATTGCAGTTTTTGGTTTCTTGCTGACCCGGGTCCGGATTGACCCAGGTCAGAAGATCCCCGAGAGAAGGGCACGCACGTCGGCACGAACGAAGTGGGTAGGGAAAGAGTGGGTGCAATGCCCAATAGCGGATCCTGTTCGTTTTGAACAGGACTCGCTGTCCACGCCGCCGCGGCCTGTGTCTATTCGGGACAGACGGCCGCCTGCCCAACAGCGGCCGCTGTTGGTTTGGGGTAACATTTGTTGTTGGGCATTGCCATCTTTTGCGTACCCACTTCGGGCGTCCAAAGCATGTTAAGCTGGGCACGTCCCTCTACAGGAGGAGCATTCAAAAATAGGAAAGAATAGTCGGGGGACGATTTCCCGATTGTTTCTTACAGTCAACGCGCTTAGTAAGGACGCGCGCCTTCATCTAGGGTGCCCTTGTGTCCTTGCCTCTGAGGCTCGTCCTTGCCATTATCACTGGTCGCCCGCCGCCCTAGAAAACCCGACTTCGGCCTCCGAGGGTCTTGCGTCCTTCTCACCCGTCCTCAATCTACGTTTTGACTGTAGTATTCTCGAGTCTGGTTCACATTTTTTTTGGTTTTAATAATATTTTTTCGCCCGAGAGCCGCCTGTAGGAGGACACGCCCGACCCAACGCGACCGCGCGGCCGCGGGGGGGACGGAAAAACGGGGGGAGTGGAGGGCGCTCACGGGGCGAGGGGTGCATCCGCCTGGGAGCGGCCAGGCCCGCCCTTTGGGCCCCCGGAGTGTCGGCGTGCACTTGGCATCGCTCGGACGCGTGCATTTTTCCTTCGGCGAGGACCATCGAGGAGCATCCTGGATCATGTGGCGAACAAGCCACGCACGAAACCGAAAAACACACAGGGAATGGACGTCCGAGCGATGGCGAGGTCCTGGGCCCTGGAGTGTCGGCGTGCATGCTGCACGGCCAGGCCAGGCGCTCTCCCCGGGTCTCGGAGCCCAGGATGGGCCTGGCCAGGGTCGGCGCATGCGCATCTCGGGGGCGGGAAAGAGGGGGGTGACGACTGGGGGGGGGGTGGATACCATGGCGGGGGCCATGATCGTTCCCCAGATTTCATGGCGCCTCTTCGTGTTTCATTACGTCCCTGGCCCCCCCGCTGGGCCGCGCACATGCCGCCCGTCATGATTTGCACCCCCCCCTCTTGGACACCCCCCTCTTGGCCGCTTCCGAGCATCGTACACGGTGTTCTTTCTTCAGGGTGTGGGGTTTCACTGTGATCCGACGTTGCGAAGCGCTTGCAACGTCGCAGAAAAATCACGGTTCGAGCTCTGGACCCCATCTTTCTCCATCATTTTTCGAGCGGGATCGATCTGTGAATGTCCTGGAGCGTGAAATGGGGCGAAAACGTCTGTTGTGCAAGAAGTTGCAACGCTAGGATCTCAGGGTACCCATCGGGGCGGGGTTTCGGACGGGGCCAGGACCAGGATACATCCGTTCCAGAGCGTTCCAGGACGCTCTCAGAGCGTTCCGGAACGCTCTGAGAAGGCCGCAGCGCCCGACATATTCTCCAGAGCCGCCGGATATCAGAGATTTTGGATTTACCAGTGGAAGCCCATGCCAAGAAACACCCTGCTTGCCTCCAGGGTGCCCTGGGCTTCTTGGGCTTCGACGGTTTTGCCGTGGAAGGCGTGACCGTCCCACACCAAGAACCAACGGGGACGTCCTGGGGTCTCAGGGTTGGGCTTCCTGTAGAAGCTTCCCTGTGCACTGGCCTTCACTGCATCGCCACCCGATTTGATCCTCGTCCTGTCTTCGTCCCAGGGTGCGGGACGGGAAAATGACCACAGCCACTGCTTCTCGCTTGCGCCGCCTTCCAGCCAGCCGAAAATCAAGCAGTGGTTGTGGTCATTTCCCTGGTGCCAAGCTCAACGAAAATGACCACAACCACTGCTTTGTTTCTGCTGGCTGGAAGGCGGCAACAAAAGAACGCAGTGGCTGTGGTCGTTTTCGCGTCCCGTACAGGGCTACCGAGCGGGACGCCCGACAGCCCCGAGCCAACTGCGGAGGCGGGGCGGACGCCAGTCGGGGCGCTCCGGCGCAAGAGTGCCCCTCGCCCGGAGGCTCCCACGGTCCGCGGCGCCCACCGCCCTGCCGGGGCGGGGTTGTGACGGGGCTCCCCATGCCTCCGGGGACCGCGGGGCTCCAGGCCCCCCTCGCTCCCTCCTCCGCCACCTCCTCCCTCCTCTCCCTCCTCCTCCCTCCTCCGCCTCCCTCCTCCGCCTCCCTCCTCTCCCTCCTCCTCCTCCGCCTCCTCCCTCCTCCTCCTCCTCCTCCTCCTCCTCCTCCTCCTCCTCCTCCTGCGAAGGCCGCGGCGCGGGTCCCTTTGCCGCCGCGCCCGCGCTTGCGCCCGCTCTGAGCTCCAGGAGCGTCGCGACGACACCTCCCGAGCGGGGTGCGGGCAAGCCCGGACCCCGCTCGGCTAGTCGCCCAGCTCCTCCAGCTCAGTCAGCGAGCGGCGCCCCGGCGCAGCCCGGCGCCGCAGCAGCCCGCCGCGGCAGCTCGCAGCTCGGCGGCCCGGCCGGCGCCGTCCACCCCCCGCCGCCGGGCGCGCCGCTTCCGCCGCGCTGGCGTGGGGCGCGCGCCGCGCCGCCGGGCGCCGCCGCGGCCGCCGCCGCCGCGCGGCGGTTGCCGCCGGTGCCGCCGCGCCTCCAGCCCCGCCCCGGGCAGCCGCCGCCGCCGCCGCCGCGCGTCTGCCAGAGCGCCGGCTCCGTCCGCCTGGCGGCCGCGCCCAGCTGCAGCGCCGCCCCCGCAGCCGGCGCCGCCCGCGCAGCCCGCCGCCGCTGCCCAGCGCGCCGCGCCCGCCGCAAGCGCCGCCGCCGCCCGCCGGGCGCCCGGCGTCGTCAGCTCCAGGTGCCCCTGCGCCCGGGCGCGGCGCGTGCGCCGCGCCCTGCGCGCGCCTCAGCAGCAGGCCGCCCCAGCGCTCAGCGCCTCAAGGGGCGCGGCCGGGCGCGCCGCCCCAGTGGCCACACCGAGGCGTTGTGCGCCTCGGCGTTGGCCCGCTGCAGCGCGGCGGCCATGCTCTGGCGCGCCGCCGAGAGCACAGCCGCGTCGCCCGCCGCCCAGGTGCGCAGGAGGTCCTGCGCCTCGCGCCCAGGCCGGCCCAGCGTCTCCAGCGCGAACGCGCACAGCGCCGCGCCAGGGTAGCGGCGGTGCTTGCGCTCCTCCGCAGCGGCCGCCGCGGCCCCGTTGCGCCAAGCCCTGCCCCGCCCCGCCGGCGTCGCGGCCCCGGCTGCAGCGTCGGTCACCACGACGTCCACGTACGCGGTGCCGACGACCGGGTCCACGTAGGTCACGTCGAGCCGCGCCGCCTCCAGGCTGCCGTCCTGGCGGGCCCTGTCCCAGGCGGGGACGAGCTGCTCGGTGTCCACGCCCCTCGCCCCGCGCCCCTTCAGCCAGCGCGCGAGCCAATCGCGGATAGCGTTGTGGCGCGCTATCGTGCCCGCCCCAGCATGGCAGCCCAGGGGGTGAGTCGGGGCCCGCGCAAGGTCCGCTCCGCAGAGGTGCCCGTCGGCGCGGCGGCGCTGGCAGGTGGCGCAGGCGTCGGCAGGCCTTGGGAGGCGGAGGCGCAGTGCCAGCGCCGTCAGGTAGTGCTCGTCCGCCAGGCGGTGGTCGTCCTGCGTCGGCGGGAGCAGCCAGCTGCCGGCGCCTTTCCCGCTGGCCGAGCGGAGCTGGGCAGCCTGCTCTGGCGGCAGCCCTGCCAGGAGCCGCTTCCGGTTCTCGTCTCGTTCGTGGTGCGCGAGCGCCTTCTGTGCCTTGCGCTTCGGCTCCACCGCGGCCCGGTGCCACTCGCCGGCGCCAAGCCGGAGCTCGTTGCCCGCCCGCTCCGCCGCGCCCCAGAGTGCCGGGCAGCTCGAGGCGAACGCCGCCAAGCTGGCTTCGCCCAGCTCCCGCCGGACGTCTGCCAGGCAGCCGAGCCACGAGCCAGCGAAGGCGGCGAGCCGGCGTTGGGACATGCTGTGCAAGCCCACCCCGCCCTCTGCCAGGGGAAGGAAGAGCTGCGCCCGCGCGTCCGGCGGCAGAGGGCGCCCGAGCAAGCTCTCCAGGTGCCCCACCACCTTGTTGTCGTAGTCCTGGCACCAGTCCTCGCCAAGGAGGTGCGCCCGCGCGTGGTGAAGCGCCGCCCCGTTCGCGAAAGTCCGGACGAGGACCACCTCGTCCTGCGCAGTGAGCCCGTGCGCCCGCAGGCCGCGCAGCTTCCCGAGGTAGGCGGTCAGGTGCTCGGTCGCTGCCGCGGGGGCCGCCGTCGGCAGGAAGCTCACCCTCGCTGGGTCTGCGCTCAGCCCTTCTGCCGCCGCTCCGCCGCGCACGAACGGCAGGAGCGACCCGAGGCACTGCATCTGCGGCACGACCTTCCCAGCCAGGGACGCCGGGAGCTGCAGACCCCAAGGGTTCCAGACCTGCGTTTTGTCGTCGTTCACCCTGAGGCCGACTCGGCCGAAGGCGGCGGGGGCGGCGGCGTACGCTGCCTCCAGCGCCACCGGCGTAGCCTTGAGGTAGCTGTCGTCCAGGTAGGCCAGCAGGCGCGCTTCTGGGTCGACGGCGGCCGCCGCTTCGAGAGCGAGGTACACGTCCGCCACGGCGACGGCGAAGAAGGCCGGCGACAGCGGGCACCCTTGGTCAAGGCCACGCTCCGCCCGCACCGGCTGGACGCTCCCTTCTGGCAGGTGGGCTCCGTGCGTCGTGGCGCCCCCGTACCACGCGGCCGCCAGGCCGGCTAGCGCGGGCAACTTCGTCGACACCGCCTGCAGCACAATGTCCCGGTGGACCTCGTTGAAGGCGTTCGACACGTCCAGCTTGAGCAGGGCACTGTCCGGCGACTTCTCCACGGCGCCGGCGACCACCCGCTGCATGACCTCAGTGCCGTTTTTCCTGCCCACCCCAAACTGCCGGGGCCCCACCGCTGCGGCGATGGCAGTCTTGTGGGCGTCGGTGGCCGCCTTGCCTGCCATGCGCCTGAGTGTCTCGCCGCACGCCAGTGGGCGGATGCCCGCGGGCGGCTTGCGCAAGGGCAAAAGCCTGCCTCCCAGCATGGCCCGAGCCGCTCGCTCCGGCATCTGGCCGCGCAGGATCAGCTCCAAGACTTGTGCAACGACCTCTGGCCCATCCGGACGCCCGCGGATCGCCGCCCAGTGCTCGAACCGCGCGCCCGTCAGGCCCGGCCCCGAGTGTCTCGGGAATTTGTTCAGGGCTCCAGAGATCTTGGTGGCCGCCTCTCCCTCCCAAGTCGTGGGAGCCACGCGTGGCGGGGGGCCGCGAGGCGCGGGCGCCGTCGGGAACAGCTGCGCCAGCTGGTCCGCCACGCCGGCGCCTGTGGCCAGCCTGTTGGGCCCGGCCGCCGCCGCAGCAGCCCGGCTGACCTCACCCTGCATCAGGAGCTCATGCACGCGGAGGGCCTGAGCTTCCATGCTGCGCTGCGGCTGCGCTGCCCCCGTCTCCGGCTCGCCTGGGCGCGCGGATTCGGCCCACAAGGCCGCCCAATCCCCCGCCCAAGCCTTGCGTAAGCGGTTCGCCACCACCTTGGTCGCGGAGTTCCGGTCTTCGTCGCTCTCGGAGCGCGGCGGGATGGCGAAGAGCATCCGCGGGAGCATGAGGAGCTGCGCCCAAGCCCCCTCGTCGCCTGGCCGGGCCGCCACGCCACGGCACGCGGCCGCTCCTCCTCCTCCTCCTTCTCTCCCTCCTCCTCCTCTACCTCCTCCTCCTCTCCTACGCTCGGCTCCTCCTCCTCCTCCTCCTCCTCCTCCTCCTCCTGACCTGCCTTCTCCTCCTCCGCCTCCTCCTCCTCCGCCTCCTCCGCCCTATCCTCCACCTTTTCCCTCCATCGCCTCCCTCCTGGTCCTTCTTCTCCTCCGCCGCTTCCGCCTTCTCCTCCGCCTTCTCCTGCTTCTCCTCCTCCTTTCCGCCTCCTCCTCCGCCTCCTCCTCCTCCTCCACCTCCACCTCCCCCTTTTTGTTCCTCCCCCCTCCTCTTCCTCGCTTCTTTTCACCTTTCCGCGGTGCGTGCCATAGGAACAGTCGATCATCTCTCGGTTACGGAGGCAGGGGACCAACTCCTGTTCCTCCCCCTCCTTCTCAGTTTCTGATCCTCCTCTTCCTCGCGTCTCCTCCTCCATCCTTAGGCCTTATGGATGTTAGCCAGCGTGGGCCCCAAGCAGCGTGTTGCTAACACTATATGAGGTGCAAACTTCGCGTGTAGTTGATGTAGTTCAATATATGTGGTGCCATCTATGCGTGCGTTAAACAAGCCTGCTCTGCACGTGACCACCTCCTACGCCCGTGCAGATGTCCCGCTCTCCACCCGCACCGTAGCTGCAACACCCGTGCGGCGGCGATTGCGATGGCTGCCTGGCGCGGGCTGGCGCGTCGCCGCAGCCGCGCCTGCGCGCGCAGGCTCGCGCGCAGAGCGACCAGTCGGTCTGGCGCGGCCGGCGCGGCCGTGGTGGCGCTGACCGCTGGGCACTTCCCAGCGCGCCTTGCACGCCGCGCTGACGCTCGTGCGCGTCAGTGCGAGCCAGCGCCTCGAGCGGGCGCGGTATACCATGGCGACGTCGACAGCGGCAGACACCATGATAGTAGTAGCGATGCTGGTGACGACGATGACGATTCGGGTATGGCCAGGACCCCAGGTAAGGGGACCCGGTTAGTGGTAGGGCCTTGGAGCCTTCGAATTGGCCGGAATCGCTAAACCAGGTTTGCCATGGCTGACGTTTTTTCGGGTGACGGCAGTTCCGGTTAGTGGGAATGGGACGGGGAGGCGCCCCCGGTACAGATTCATGAACCAGGTTCCGCTAAACCCAGTTCTGCCAACGCCCGAACGATGACGACGGCAAGGCCCAAGACGGCACCGATGCTGATCACGCGTGTCGGCGATGAAGGTCGAAGATGGAGTTCGACATGCGCACGCGGCCGATTCGCGCGGGTGGCCCGCATGTTTCTACTTGGCAGGGATCGTGACCCCCCCAACATACGCGCAAGGGCGTGTGAATGATTTCGACATGCGCGCGACAGGCACATTTGGTCGCACGTGAGGAACATGCTGAAAACACGGTATTCCTAATACTCAGCAAGAGCTCGCGCGCTGATTGCTCAGAGGATTCTTGTTGCACATCCGTTTCTACATGATGCAGCTTTTGTGGTGCAGCATCAGTGGCGCAAAACGCGCGGTACGTGTCCGTGCAATGTATGTGGTGCAACATAGTATGTCGTACAATCCATGCTCTGCCAACCATGTCGTGGAATCTGTGTGGTTCGGTCGATGTTGTGCAATGCATGTGGTGAAACCTATGTTGTGCGGTCTATGCGGGGCAATCCATTTGGAGCAGCATCAGTGGTGCAATCCGTGGTGGAATCTATGTGGTGCGATTTCTGTGGTGCGTGCTATGGGGGGGCATTCTATGCGGTGCAATCGTTGTTGTGTAATGTGTATTATGTGTTCAATGTTGTGCAACCGATGCTGTGCAATCTAGGTGGTGCAGCCCATATGGTGCAATCTATGTGGTGCAATCTATGTGGTGCAATCCACTCTGCTAAACTTGAAGTCGTCATCTGCACTGCTCGCGCAAACATCCCACCCACCGACCCGCAACTTGGTTTGCAAAACCTCTTAAGACCGACTACGACGACACCGACGACAACGACTACGACGACACCGACGACGTCTCCGACGGCTTCGACGACGACAACGACGCCGACGCCGACGACGACGAATACGACGACGACGACGCCAACGAAGGCGACGACGAGGGAGGAGGAAGGAAGACGACGGCGGCAACGACGACAACGACGACAACGACGAGGGAGGAGGGAGGACGGCGACGACGCGAACAACGAAGAAGGAGGAAGGACGGCGACGCCGCCGACGACGACGACGAGGGAGGAGGGAAGACGACGACGACAACGACGACGACGACGACGACGGCGACGAAATAGGAGGGACGACGACGAGACGCCGACGACGGACGACGACGACGACGAGGTAGGAGGAGGAGGAAGGACGACCACGGCGACAACGACGACGGAAACGACCACGCCAAAGAGGACGACGACGACGACGAACACGAGGAAAGACAGAGGACGACGTAGGCGACGACGACGACAACCTCGGGAGGAGGGAGGACGGCGACGACGACGACGAGGACGCAAGAGCGCGCGCGCACGCTTTGGTTGAAAATCCGTGTTGCGAAACCTTAGGTTTTTTTAAAGGTTTTTTGGACACACGATTTTGAAATCCTTCCGAAACCGATGGGTTTGGAAGGTTTTCGGCATACGCGCGCGACGACGCGCGCGCTTGCACTTCGTCCCATTTTTTGCAAAATCTTCTCGCGACGGCACACGCGCAAGGGCGTTCGACAGATTTCGACATGCGCGCGCGAAGCCCGTTTAATAGCATTTTGTGAAAATCTGGATAAACCGATGGTTTTCTTAAGATTTTGCAAGAGCTCGCGCGGAAGTTGTTTTAGCAAATCAGTGTTGCGGAACCCAGTGTTTTTGTATGTTTATTGGAAACTCGATTGCGAAATCCTTCCGGTACCGAGGGTTTTTGAAGGATTTCGGCATGCGCGCGCGAAGACGCGCAGTGTTATGTTAGAACAACATATTTCACCGCATAGTTTTTTACAAGGGAGCCTCAGGGGGGGATACCGGTTGGCATTTGACATTGTGATTTTATATTTAGGATGGACATGTGGTCATAATCATACATGATTCACATACCCGAAAGGTGAAGGGATAACTCCGGGGGGGGTAGATCCAATTCTGTTTTTAGAAAGGAGAATCCATGTGGAGCAGCCGCTGTGGTACAAGTCTACGTGGTGCAATTTACGCGGTGCAATCAGGCAGTCACCCGCCGTCACGTGGACCGGCGGCGACCCCGCCGCCAGCGTGCAATGCTGAACGCTGCTGGCGACCTGGAGTCGATCGATGTTGAAGGATCTGACGTTTCGGGAACGGCTGATCGTTCAAGGCTGAACGATCCTCGCGGTGTCGGGAGCCATGGTCGGGGGGTCTTCACGACACGGACCTGTTGTACTTGCGAGAAGGGACCTGCGCAATGGCCGCAAGCGGTGATCGCAGTAGCCACGGCGTTGGGCTTGGGGCCGATGCTCCGGGGGCCGCCTCGGGTTCGGGAGCGGCTTTGGTTTTCGAGCTGCTCCTCAGACCTAGATCGGGGAATCGATTCGTGGCCGAGGTTCGCCGTGGCGAGAGCGCCCCCGCCGTTCCTCACGACTTGGCGTTCCTTTCCTTGTGGCAGTGCAAATGACTGCAGCAGGCTCGATCTGCACGGCGGGGGGCAGTTCTCCAGATTTCTCGCAGGCACCGCGTCGTTGTCGGGGAGGAGTGTCGAATCGGTCTCGCTCGGTGTTGTCGGGGAGGAGTGTCGAATCGGTCTCGCTCGAGGGGGGGTGGGCGACGCTGAGTCTGCAGTCGGGACCCTTGCTCAGCGTGCCGCGCCGCCAGTTCTGGCACGCCGCGCCTCGACGCGACGCACCGAGCACCTTCCAGTCCCCACGCGTCCGCGCCCCGAGCTCCTCCTGGCCCCCCCCAAACCCCGCGAAGCAGGGCGACACACCATCGGCTCGCAGGTCGCCCTTCGCGCGTCGCAGGGCGGCCGCCGCCGCGAGGCGCGGAGCACGAGCTCCCGACAAAAGTCAGGAGGGGAAAAAAACACACAGACACAATTAATCGTTTGTCGATTCCCTAGAAAATATGTGAAAATATGGGAAGTGGGGGGGAAGACAAAAACCCAGAAAATATGGGGAAATGTGGGGAATATTTTTATTTGTGTGTATTTATTTGTGTGTCCCAGGGCCCCTTCAAAAAGGTCGCCCGCGGGTGCGCCCCCGCCCGCCGCCGCCGCGCCGCCTCCTGGCAGGCGCGGGGCCGGACGCCTTCTTCACCTTCGAGACGAGCATCGGCCTCGGGGACCCCTACCAGGAGCGGGGCGGCGCCCGCTTCCTCCTCGTCGTCCTCCTCCTCCTCCTCCCCCTCCCCCTCCCCCTCCCCTTCCTCCTCCCCCTCCTCCGCCTCCTCCTCCTCCGCCTCCCCCTCCTCCTCCTCCTCCTCCTCCTCCTCCGCCTCCCCTCCTCCTCCTCCTCCTCCGCCTCCCCCTCCTCCTCCTCCTCCGCCTCCCCCTCCTCCTCCTCCGCCTCCTCCTCCTCCTCCTCCGCGGCACAGGAGAACCAGGGAAGCGGCGCTCCCGGGGGGGTGCGCGTCGCCGCCGATCGAAGAAGCAACCGCTGCATGAACAGAAGCACGCGGAGCGCGCCAGGGACGGGGGGGTTTGGCGCCGGCCCGGGACATCTGCGCTGAGCTCCGAAAGTGTGTGCTCATGCAGGCAAGCGTCTGATCGAGAAGCTTCCTCCGCCAAAAGCTGGGCCAGCGCTTCTCAACCGACTTGCCAGAAAGCTGGCCCGGTTCCTTGAGCGCGTTTGCCCCTCCAGCGTTAACGCGAGAACCTGGCCCAGGCTTTCCATAAGACATGTCCGGGAAGGTTGCCAAGATTGCTCAACTGTGAATTTGTTTTTCCTTCTTCCTCGTCGTCTCAAGTCCCGTGGAGGCTGAGCGGGTGGGTCGGGCTGCTGCCCTCTCAGTGCCCCGTTCCCAGACCCACGACATCGTGATCTTTTCACGACGCCGACTCCTCGAGGTCCCGGCCCCATGCCCCGGAGACCGGCGTTTCGTCCCGAGTCGTTTCTTGACGGCCTCTGGAGGCCCGGCAAGGGCCTCCAGAGGCCGAACATAGCGAGAAGCCCTCCGTCGTGATGTTTGTGTGCGCGCGAGGGGGTCGGGGTTCGCCGCGTGCCCGGTGGTCCTCTGCCGCCCAGGGGGCCGCGGCCCCTCCTCTTGCCCAGGAGGGCGGGCCGAGTCGCCGCCTCGCCCATGCCAGGGCGGGTGCGCGGGCAGCGCTGCGCGCGGGGTGCTCGGCACGCGAGAGGAGGGGGGCCAGAGATCCGACGCTCCCCCAGAAAATTGGAGCGGGCGTTTCTTTGTTGTTGTTGTTGTTGTTGTTGTTGTTGTTGTTGTTGAACATTATTTATTCTAAAGAATAATTATTGTTGGGCCCCCTGGTGCGCGCCCCCCCTGCGCCGCCTAGGCCGCAGCTACATTTTCATCATTTTCGTGAGGAAGCCTCAGAAAAGAGGGTGTGTACAGGATCCGGTTGTTTTGTTGTAATCCGCTTTCCCTTGCAAAAAACAATAGAAAATGACATTTCTTGTTCTAATATAATCAAATTTCAAGAATCCCTTGCAAAAAATAAGGTAAAGTGGACATTCGCGCGCGCAAGACGAAATCCTTCCAAAACCTTAGTGTTCGCAGCGATTTTAACATAAAAACATCAAAAAACCAATGGTTTTTCAACAAAAAATTGTCAAAATCTCATCCCGCGCGCTCTTGCGGATTCGTAGGAAACCCAACACTTTTTAAACATTTCTGTCAAACGGGCTTTTGCGAGCAACTTTTTCGAACTTCTGCGACAACGGTTGCGCACCTGCCAGGGCCATCATCCCTGTCAAATAATACCATGCGGGACACATTCGTTTTTTCTTCGCGCGCGCACGCCGTCGTCGTCGGCCGCGGGGCCCTGAATAGTAGCCACGGTCGTCCGCATGCCACGAAGTGAAGTGTCCGAACGTCATAGGGCGGGAAGCTGGGTGTGGGTGGTGGCGAAGAGTCGTTTGGAAATTTGGTAGAGCTTGAACCGGCCCCCCCACAAAGTGGGGGTATTGCCCGCCTCCTATGAAAACCCTGGCACTGGTGAGAACGGAGTGTCCCCACGTGCTAGTAATTGTTGAACATTATTACTTCTAAAGAATAATTATTGTTGGGACCCCTGGTGCACGACCCCCCTCCAAAACCTAGGCCGCAGCTACATTTTCATCATTTTTCGCGAAAGCTTCAGAAAAGTGGATTGGTCCGGATCCGGTTGTTTTGTTGTAATCCGTTTTCCCTTGCAAAAAACACTATAAAATGAAAATTCTTGTTCTTACTTGATCAAATTGCAAGAATCCCTTGCAAAAAATAAGGTAAAGTGGACATTCGTGCGCGCAAGACGAAATCCTTCCAAAACCTTAGGTTTCGTAACGATTTTAACATAAAAACATCAAAAACCCAATGGTTTTTTAATAAAAAATTGTCAAAATGTTCTTCCGCGCGCTCTTGCGGATTCGTAGGAAAACCAACACTTTTTAAACATTTCTGTCAAACGGGCTTTTGCGAGCAACTTTTTCGAACTTCTGCGACAACGGTTGCGCACCTGCCAGGGCCATCATCCCTGTCAAATAATACCATGCGGGACACATTCGTTTTTTCTTCGCGCGCGCACGCCGTCGTCGTCGGCCGCGGGGCCCTGAATAGTAGCCACGGTCGTCCGCATGCCACGAAGTGAAGTGTCCGAACGTCATAGGGCGGGAAGCTGGGTGTGGGTGGTGGCGAAGAGTCGTTTGGAAATTTGGTAGAGCTTGAACCGGCCCCCCCACAAAGTGGGGGTATTGCCCGCCTCCTATGAAAACCCTGGCACTGGTGAGAACGGAGTGTCCCCACGTGCTAGTAATTGTTGTTGTTGTTGTTGTTGTTGTTGTTGTTGTTGTTGTTGTTGTTGTTGTTGTTGTTGTTGTTGAACCTTAATTACTAAACAATTATTATTGTTGGACCCCCTATATTCGCCCTGGCGCTCTCGCCGAGGCGCCGGCCGCATTTCCTCTGAAATTGAGGCTCACGCTCAGGCGTTTTGGGGTTCCGCCAAAACCGGCCCCCCAACAACAACAACGCTCCGGCTCGAGACTTCCTCCTTTTTTACTCGGGCTCGGTGCTCTTGCTCGCCGCCGAGAGCGGCTCCCGGGCCGGACGCCCGGGTCGGCGCCCGAGCCGGCGCCCGGGCGCCGGAAAATCGAGTTCCGAGGCGGCGCCGAAAAAAGGCCATTCCAATACACATTTTTCTTTCGAAAATGCTGAATTTCTGCTTCCGGCGCCCGGGAGGGAGGCCGTCCGGGCCGATTCCGGAGCTCGGGCCGGCACCCGGCCCGGCTCCCGGGCCGGACGCCCGGGTCGGCGCCCGAGCCGGCGCCCGGGCGCCAGAAAATCGAGTTCCGAGGCGGCGCCGAAAAAAGGCCATTCCAATACACATTTTTCTTTCGAAAATGCTGAATTTCTGCTTCCGGCGCCCGGGAAGGCCGTCCGGGCCGATTCCGGAGCTCGGGCCGGCACCCGGCCCGGCGCCCGGCACCCGGGCCCGGCTCCCGGGCCGGACGCCCGGGCAGTTCCGATCGCGCCGAAAAGAGGCCATTCCAATACACATTTTTCTTTCGAAAATGCTGAATTTCTGCTTGCGGCGCCCGGGAAGCCGTCCTGGGCCGATTCTGGAGCGGCTGTGGGCCGGACGCCCGAGCCGGCGCCCGTACGTGGTGCTTCTCTGCTTCTGGCGCCTGCGCAGCTTCCCGAGCCGCTTCTGGAACCATATCTGGGCCGGTCCAGCGATAGGTTTCCTGGATGTGCTGAACCATCCAACTTTTTGAGACTTCTGCGTCTCAAGGATAGGGAGAGAAGACATTAAAGGAGGATCAAAAAGCAACGTCGCTATGAACGCTTGGCTGCCACAAGCCAGTTCTACTTACTTGGACTACTACTACTACTACCGTTACCACTACTACTAGTGCTACAGCCGCAACAACAATATCATCGACTGCTGCTACTACAACTACTCATCCTTCCTCCCCCTCCTCCCCCTCCCTTCTCCTCCTCCCCCTCCCTAGCTCTCTCATCTCCCCCTCCTCTTCCTCTTCCTCTCCCTCTGAGATGCGGGGCATGCGCAAGGCGATTGCGAAGGCGATGTGCCGTCCGAGCTATGGATGTTGAAGTTCCTCGGAAGAGGTGGTGGCCAAACCTTCTTGGGCGGGATATCTGGGTGAGGGAATATCGGATCCCGCATGCCAGAAAAATCCCCCATGATGGGGTGTGTTATCCAGATGGATGCATGTGTCATGTGGAAGCATGGCGCATGAGGGTAAAATGATTGTTGTTGTTGTTGAACATTATTTATTCTAAAGAATAATTATTGTTGGGCCCCCTGGTGCGCGCCCCCCCTGCGCCGCCTAGGCCGCAGCTACATTTTCATCATTTTCGTGAGGAAGCCTCAGAAAAGAGGGTGTGTACAGGATCCGGTTGTTTTGTTGTAATCCGCTTTCCCTTGCAAAAAACAATAGAAAATGACATTTCTTGTTCTAATATAATCAAATTTCAAGAATCCCTTGCAAAAAATAAGGTAAAGTGGACATTCGCGCGCGCAAGACGAAATCCTTCCAAAACTTAGTGTTCGGAGCGATTTTAACATAAAAACATCAAAAAACCAATGGTTTTTCAACAAAAAATGTCAAAATCTCATCCCGCGCGCTCTTGCGGATTCGTAGGAAACCCAACACTTTTTAAACATTTCTGTCAAACGGGCTTTTGCGAGCAACTTTTTCGAACTTCTGCGACAACGGTTGCGCACCTGCCAGGGCCATCATCCCTGTCAAATAATACCATGCGGGACACATTCGTTTTTTCTTCGCGCGCGCACGCCGTCGTCGTCGGCCGCGGGGCCCTGAATAGTAGCCACGGTCGTCCGCATGCCACGAAGTGAAGTGTCCGAACGTCATAGGGCGGGAAGCTGGGTGTGGGTGGTGGCGAAGAGTCGTTTGGAAATTTGGTAGAGCTTGAACCGGCCCCCCCACAAAGTGGGGGTATTGCCCGCCTCCTATGAAAACCCTGGCACTGGTGAGAACGGAGTGTCCCCACGTGCTAGTAATTGTTGTTGTTGTTGTTGTTGTTGTTGTTGTTGTTGTTGTTGTTGTTGTTGTTGTTGTTGTTGAACATTATTTCTTCTAAAGAATAATTATTGTTGGGGCCCCTGGTGCACGACCCCCCCCCGCCGCGCCTAGGCCGCAGCCACATTTTCATCATTTTCGTGAGGAAGTCTCAGGCAAAACGGGGTATACCAGATCCGGTTGTTTTGTTGACGCCCGCTTTCCCTTGCTATAAAATGAAATCTCTGTTCTAACATAACCAAACTTCAAGAATCCTTTGCAAAAAATGACACGAAGTGCACACTCGCGCGCGCAAGATGAAATCCTTCCAAAACCTTAGTTTTCGTAGCGATTTTAACATAAAAACATGAAAAACCCAATGGTTTTTCAAAAAAAAAAGTTTCAAACATTCATCTTGCGCGCTCTTGCGGATTTCTGAGGAAACCCAATATTTTTTCAACATTTCTGTCAAACGGGCTCTTGCGAGCAACTTTTTCACGTGCTTCGAACTTCTGCAACAACGGTTGCGCGCATGCCAGGGCCATCATCCCTGTCAAATAATACCATATTGGACACATTCGTTTTTTCTTCGCGCGCGCACGCCGTCGTCGTCGGCCGCGGGGCCCTGAATAGTAGCCACGGTCGTCCGCATGCCACGAAGTGAAGTGTCCGAACGTCATAGGGCGGGAAGCTGGGTGTGGGTGGTGGCGAAGAGTCGTTTGGAAATTTGGTAGAGCTTGAACCGGCCCCCCCACAAAGTGGGGGTATTGCCCGCCTCCTATGAAAACCCTGGCACTGGTGAGAACGGAGTGTCCCCAGTCTTAAATGATTGTTGTTGTTGTTGTTGTTGTTGTTGTTGTTGTTGTTGTTGTTGTTGTCATGTTCGGCCTCTGGGGGCCCTCGCCGGGCCTCGGGAGCGTCAAAAAACGACCAAGGACGAAGCGCCGGTCCCAGGGCATGGGTCCGAACCTCTGGGGCCCACGCACCGGAAAAAATGGAGCAACCCGATGACTGCGTGGGGGTGACAGGGGGGTGGTCCGGAACCCGCCGTGTGTCCGATGTAAGGTTCCAGTGTAGCTGAAGTGCCCCCAGCCCCTAGCCCAAGGTGCCCCCAGGCTTTCCAAGGAGGCTCCTACGGCCTCTGGAGCACCCCTCACGAGGCCCATGGGGCTCCAAAGTTGAGCGGAAACCGGGAGCACCGTGAGCCAGAGGCAGATTTCAATGACCCCCGAGATGGGCTCGCGCAGACGGGCTCCCAAGAGATGGCACAGCCTTCGGTTTCGTGTGAAGGCGCGGTGCAGGTGCGCCGTTGCCGTTCTGGGCTGCAGTTCGCCTCGCACCGCTCAGACCAAATCGATGGCCAGTCCCCGCAGAGAATCTGGCGAGGGGGAAGGAGGAGGAGGAGGAGGAGGAGGAGGAGGAGGAGGAGGAGGAGGAGGAGGAGGAGGAGGAGGAGGAGGAGGAGGAGGAGGAGGAGGAGGAGGAGGAGGAGGAGGGGGATGGGGAGGGGAAGGAGGAGAAGGACGGGGGAGGGGGAGGAGGGGGAGGGGGAGGAGGAGGAGCAGGAGGAGGAGGAGCAGGAGGTGGAGTAGGAGGAGGAGGTGGAGGAGGAAGAGGAGACGGACCAGCGTGGTGGCTCAGGCAGTGCAGGCTCGCTCTTGGGGATGCCGGGTCGGCCGCAGCCATACGTGCACCCTTCGAGATTGTGCCCTCTTGAGTCGGCACGCACGCGGCTTCCGTGCCAGATTCGTGACGCTGCGCCTTCCACCACTGGTCCATCCAGAAACGATACCCAGCTGAGTTGCATTTAGCACGGAAGTGTGGGGTCAAGTTGTGGGTCAAAGCGGGGGGGTGGCAGCCGTCGAACCGAGGCGCGGGACTGGCTTGAGCGGATCCAGGAGTCAACCATCAATATTTTCGCAGATTGTTCGATGTGGGAGCCTCTTGGAAGTTTGGGCTATTTTGTAGGACGTCGGGCACAACAGGGGGCGGGCTAAGCCCTCCCTGTCTAATCCTGCAGCAACGCGTTTGGGGACCTTCCAGAGGCGCTCTTGGGGCACTCTTGGGGGGGGGGGGCACTCTTGGGGCGCTCTTGGGGCGCTCTTGGGACCGCCTTGGCGCTTTTATCGTCCCCTCTTTGGGCTCTCCTGGGCGATCTTGCGGCCGCAAAAAGCACGTCGGGAACGAACCGGGCGAGAAGGCACAGGCCGTGGACAAGCAATACACGCTGCTGAATACGCGCTGGGCCGCTCCCGAGGCGCTTTTGGGGCACTCTTGGGGCGCTCTTGGGGGCGCCCTTGGGGCCGCCTCGGCGCTTTTATCGTCCCCTCTTGGGGCTCTCCTTGACGAACGAACAACACACATCCATACCCACAGGGGGGTCGTTGGGAGGAGGACTGGCTATGGGTATGGGTGCGGGTTGTCAGACCCTGGGGAACGCTCCCCTTCGAGCGGGGGCCCCCATCCGACAACACGCGCCCATAGCCCGCTCCGACCCCCCTATGGGTATGTGTGTGTTGTTGGTTCGTCACTCCTGGGCGCTCTTGTGCGGCCGCAAAAGCACGCCGGGAGCGAACCGGGCGAGAGGGCAGAAGCCGTGGACAAGCAGTACGCTGTGTTGCATACGCGCTGGGCCGCTCGGGGGGGCGTCTTTCGGAGGCTCTCCGAGGCCAGCTGGAGCCGCCTCGGGGTCTCGTCGTAGGCATGCTGGGAATTCATCCGGAGCCAGCTTGGGCCATCTGGTGTCATTCGGGGGTGGAAAAGAGGGGGGGATGACTAGGGGGGGGGATTTCATGGCGCGGGCCATGATTTTTCCTCAGATTTCATGGCGCCTCTTCTTATTTCATTACGTCCCAGGCCCCCCCGCTGGGCCGCGCACATGCCGCCGGTCATGATTTGCACCCCCCCCCTCTTGGACACCCCCCTCTTGGCCGCTCCCGTGTCGTCGTGGGCGCCATCGGAAGGCATCTCGGGCTGTCCCAGAGCAACGCTGGTTCATTCCTATCCCAAGGTTGTGCCTGACCGAAGAAGAAGACGCCCAAACTCTTTACACCCCTTTGGGAGCTGTCCAAGGAGCAGGAGGAGGAGGAGGAGGAGGAGGAGGAGGAGGAGGCGGAGGAGGAGGAGGAGGAGGAGAGGAGCAGGTGGAGGAGGAAGAGGAGGATATTGATTGTTTCTTATGCAGATGTGGTACCACTTAGCGTCCCTCCGTAAGAGCCCGAACAGTCGCCTCTCGGGGCCCTTTTCGGACGCCGCTGTGGCGTTGCTGGTCCCTCTGCGAGCGGTCTTGGTGCCCTCATGGCTGCCTCCCTCCTCCTCCCTCCTCCGTCCTCCCTCCTCCTCCTCCTCCTCCTCCTCCTCCTCCTCCGCCTCCTCCCTCCTCCTCCTCCTCCTCCTCCTCCTCCTCCTCCGCCACCTCCACCTCCACCTCCACCTCCACCTCCAACTCCACCTCCACCTCCACCTCCAACTCCACCTCCACCTCCACCTCCACCTCCACCTGCACCTCCTCCTCCTGCTCCTCCTCCTCCTACTTATTCAGAAACGAGGTGGTACCAGTCAGCGTCCCCCCGTCGGAGCCCGCACAAGCGCCCCTCGGGCCCCTCTTGGGACGCTCCTTCGGTGCCCTCTTGGGCGCTCTCGGGGCCGCCTGGGCTTCCTTTTCGTGGTCCCCTCCCGAGGCTCCGAGGCCCTGGAAGCCCACCGGAAGCGCACGGGCGAGAAGACAGCCGTCGCTGACACGCACTATGAGTTTGGCCTTCAGAGGTTTCGTTGTGAGGCTTCGTGCCTACTTGAGCCCGTCTCGGGGTGGTCGTTGAGTCTCTTGCAGATACCTTAGAGGCCACCAGTTATCTTGGGATACGGTGGGGGCGTTCGTTGAGGAGTGTGCCCAGGGGGCTTCAGACCCTGGAGGATTCCTTATCCCATGAGGTCGGTAGTGATTCCCATGGCCGATCCACGAGTGGCGTTCCACCAGCTTTCAGACTTATGATGTTCCAACCTACTTTAGCCTTGATCACTACAAATTATTTCGAGCCCCACAAAAATACCGAAACTCGATGATTTTCGCGTGTCGGGCCCTGGGAGACACTCGTCCGACACTATTTCGACATTCTTTCGACACTCTTTCGACACTTTTCCGGGGGCTCGAAATTATTTATGGGATGTGGTCCTTAAGTAGGATGCGGCCAACATAATTCCAGACCCTGGATTCCTTATCCAATGGTTCCTTATCCAATGCCCTCACCGGAGCCGTTTCGGCGCGAGCTGGAGTTCTTGAGCTGGAGACAGCTCGCGTTTGTGCCCACTTACTTCGAAGCGGCGTAGTGGGCACGAGCCAACTTTCACGACGACGGCCCCACCCGTGGCAGCCCGCGGGCCATGGCGCCGGCACAATCGGACACTGGCATCATCTCAGGCGCGTGTAAGACACCCCTCTGGTCTTGCTCCTGCGGCTGTGATGGCAACTGGGCTTCCAGGACGCGCTGCCGCCAGTGCTGGAAGGCTGCTCCCTCCCACGTGGTGCAGGCAGCCAAGCTCTCGGCAGCAGCAGCCAACGGGCCAGCACCCAGCACGTCTCGCCCGCGCGGGGCCTGGGCTCAGGGCCCGCCAGGACAGGGACAGCTTCTGGCGCAGCTGCAGCAGCTGCAGAAGCAGGTGGCAGAGCTCAAGGGCGAGGCCCCGCCCCCGTCGGAGCCCTGGAAAGGGCGCAAGCCCCCGCCCAGGAAGTCGGCCGAGGCGAGTGCTGGCATCTCCTTCAAGGACGTACGCACCTTCTTGGCGAAGGAGGGGCTTGACACCAGCGCGGTGGAAGAGGCAGAAAAGGCTGCGGAGTCGAAGACGCTTGAGAGCAAACAGCCTACTGCTCAGACGCAGCGCTGGAGGGTCAAGGCCATGCGAGACAAGATCAAGAAGCTCGAGGCCCGCGAGTCAGCCATCTTGGAGCAGCAGGCCGCTCTCGACCAGGAGCTCCTGGAGCTCAGGGCTTCGCTCGGCGACGAGAACCAGAAGCTCTCAGAGGGGGAGGCCAAGTTGGTCAAGTTGCAGGCCAGCGAGTTCCCCGACCCGATTCTGGCAGTCGCAGCTGGACTGGATGAGGACGTCGCCGCCAGCCAGGAGGCCAAGGACGCCCTCGCGGTCCTGGCCCGCCTGCAGAACGCAGCCAGCGCCAGCAAGAAGGCTGCTGCCGCTGCCAGGGCCGCTGCTGCTCCTCCTGGTCCTGCTGCTGGGGAGTCAGACGCAGGCGGCGAGCACAAGCCCGTGCCAGAGTCAGACGACATCGACATGGAGCTGCTGGGAGGAGAGGGCTGGGAGGAGAAGCGCGAGGAGTGCGCTGCAGCCTCAGCAGCCCTCCGTGAAGCGACCCCCGAGCAGCGAGATGAGGCCAAGCGCAAGTTGCGCGATGTCTTGGACGCGCTCTGGGCAGCAGGCAAGCGGCCTCGGCATCTTTGACCCCAGGTACAACGGGAGCCTGGAGGAGCAGCGTGGCCAAGAGACTGGCGGTCCGCAGCCCAGCCGAGGGCCCATATGTAATAGTGGGTTGCTCTTTCAGGATGGCGCGGCTGCAGGCTCGGGCGTGAGTCCCCCCTTGGACCTCGTATGCACGGCGAAGCGCCGTCCCCAGCCCAGGGCTGAGGAGGCAGGCGCGGTGGTGCCCGCCGCGGCCGCATGGCTCCAGCTGGCCAAGCTGGTGCGGCCTTCGGCGCAGCAGGGCGCCAGCTTCCTCAGCATCAACGGCTCCACTTGGGCCGAGTCCCAGACGGCACTCGAACAGCTGCTGGACGAGAAGGTCAGGGACGACGTGTACCTCATCCAGGAGACCCGCTTCACCTCGGCGTTGGCTGAAGGCTCGGCCCGTGCCTGGTGCAAGCGGAACGGCATCGACGCGGCCTTCGGAGAGTGCCGCAGCACAGGGACGGCGGTCCAAGCCGTCTCTTCTGGGGTCGCCGCGCTGGTCGGCGAGCACCGCGGAGTGGCCTCGATTGACCAGGTCTGGGGCCAGCACGCCCCAAGGATCGTGGCGAGGCGCGTCGCCTTCGGGGACCTGGTCGTGGTGTGCGTCAGTCTGTGCCTGCAGTGCTCGGTCAAGCTCAGTGGGACCAACGTGGACCTCTTGAGCGAGCTGCAAGGTTTCCTCCTGGGTTTGCGGGGGCCCTTCGTAGCAGGGGCGGACTGGAACTTGGAGCCCAGCCTCCTCAGCAGCTCGTGGTGGCCACGCGCGGTGGGGGCGGTGATATTGGCGCCTGACGAGCCGACCTGCGGAGATAGCACATATGACTTCTTCGTGATCTCGGACGTCCTGGCGGGGCTAGGGCCGAAGGTGTCGGTGCTTAGACAGGCGACCACGCACCCGCGCGTCCCCGCAAGGCTCACCTTCGAGAAGCTGAGCAGCCAGGCAGGAGTCTGGGTGCAGAAGGGCCCCAAGCCTTTCGAGCTGCCTGCGGCCAAGCAGGAGGGGATCCAGCCTGAGCCAGAGGAGGGGGACTCGCTGACGGACTGGAAGGCGCCGCTCCTGGATGAGTGGGGGCCCAAACAAGGCGATCATCGAGTTCTTCGACCAGGCGGAGGAGCGCCTGATACACCTCCTCGGCATCAAGGACGGCGCCGAGTACAGAGGCAGGGCGCAGGGGCTTAAGAGGGTACCCAAGCAGCTCATCCACCTCCTGCGCTCGGAGGAGGTGCGCAGGACCAGCCCGCTTACCCGCTGCTGGATGACTTTGGGGCGCCTGGCCACTCAGCTGGCGGCCGCGGCGTCGGTGCCCCACCCCTCGCCTGGGCACCACGAGCACGTCAAGCGTCTGCAGGCGGCAGCACTAGGCTTGGTCCCCAAGTTTGAGGCAGCGGGCTGCGATATGTTCGGCGGCACCAAGATGGCGACGATGATGGCGGAGATCTCGGTCAGGTCACAGCAGGGCGGCATCTTCCTCCATGCCATCAGCGCCGCCATTGATGTCAAGCGCAGGGGGGGCGTGAAGCTCGCCAGGCAGCGCTGGAAGGAGTTCATGGCCGAGGCCCTCAGTGGGAACGGGAAGGGCGCCCACGCGATCAGCAAGCAGGCCGACCTCGAGACCTGCTCCATCCTCGGCCCTGGCGAGGGCGAGGCCCCCCCAGTCCCGCTGGTGGGGCAGCAGGCCCTGGACGGGATCCTTCAGGAGTGGAAGGCGCTCTGGCACAAGGAGGGCTCCGCCAGCGTCCGCCCCGAGAACTGGGGCGAACCCTTGGGTCTGGACGCCATCACGGCGGAGGAGGTGCTGGCAGCGGCGAAGACCTTTCCCAGGAAGACGGCTCTGGGATGGGACGCCTTCCACCCCAGGCTCATCCTCAGCTTAGGCAGGGTGTACGCAGACAGGCTGGCTGAGATCTTGACAGCCTGGGAACGGCACCCCCAGCCGTCGGAGCTTTTCACCACGATCATCGTCTTCCTGGGGAAGCCCGATGGGGGCCGCCGCCCGATCGGACTCCTCTGCATGTGGCTGCGCATCTGGAGCCGGATCAGGCGCAAGTACTGCGCGGGATGGGAGCGGGACCACAAGCTCCCCGAATACTGGGGGGCAGACTCGGACACCTGCTGCGACAGGGCGGCCTGCATCCACAACCTCCTGCTCGGCCTGGCGCGCGAGAAGAACTTCGAAGCTGCGTCGGTCTACTTCGACATCAGCAAGTTCTACGAGCAGATCAGCCACGGGCTGCTCCTCGAAGCGGCGCGGGGCTGTGATTTCAACACTGGGTTGATCCAGGCGCTGTGCGTGCTGTATTCGGGCCCCCGCAGGGCCAGGGCCGACCAAGCCCTCAGCGAGCAGCTGGTCATCGACGACACCGTCATTGCTGGATGCTCCTGCGCGACGACCATGGCGAGGATCATGCTGTACGACCTCCTGCTGCAGTCGAGGAAGTTGCTGCCTATTGGCAGGGTGGTCAACGTGATTGACGACATATCGGGGCACGCCATCGGCACGCGCGGGCTGGTCGTCGAGCAGATCGCCAGGTTCGCGAAGGGCATCGCCACCATGCTGGGCGACAAGCGGCTCCCCATCAACTGGGGAAAGACCCAGGCACTGGCCTCCTCGGTGAAGCTGAGGAGAGAGCTGCAGCAGCACGCCGACTGGGTCCTCGCAGACGAAGCCTTCGTCGCTGGCCACCGCGACCTTGGAGGCGACGCGACGGCGGGCAGCCACCGCAGGGTCGGGGCGCAGGTGGCCAGGGAGCTGGCGGCGCTGCGGCAGGGCAACAACCTCACCAGGATCTTCGGCTCGGGGATGAGGCAGGCCAAGATCCAGAGGGCAGGCCCCGCTGCCAAGGCCCTGTGGGCCTCGGCCATCAACGGGATCCCGCCTGGGCGCATGAGGGCGCTCAGGATATCTGCGGCGAAAGCCGCCTGCAACCTGCCGACGGGCGCCGCGCTGACCTTCTGCTTGCAGTGCGCGCCCCAGGGCTGGAGGCAGGATCCGCTGGTGATTGCGACGGGCATGGCTGTCCAGGCTTTCGTGGCCATGAGCTGGTCTGGCCAGGCCCCTCCTGCCGCCGTGCAGGCCTGCCTCAGGGACAGCAGCCGTCTGGCCTCGCTGCAGAGGCCGTGGGCCGCGGTGCGCGACCCCGCCTCGGCGCTGGTGCTCGCGCTAGGGCGGGTCGGCTGGGGTATCAGAGCTGGCGGGCGCGTCCTGACCGACAGGGGGGGCAGCGAGTTTGACGTCAAGAGGTTCTCGCCCGCCTTCCTCGCCGCCAGGGTCAAGGAGGACGCGCGTCAGGCGGCGTCGCTCGAGGAGTACGTCAGCAGGCCCGAGACCTTCTGGCAGTGGCGGCTGCCGCCGTGGTGGACGCCGATCAACCAGCTCCTCGGCGCCGAGGAGTCGGAAACCTAGACGGCTCACCACAAAGGGTGCCTGAGACGCTTGGCGTCGCTGGCCAGCTGGCCCCAGGCCCGACTGGCGAGGCATGGGCGTGAGATTGACCCGTTCTGCAGGCTCTGCGGCGCCGCCCCTGGGACGATGCACCACAGACACCACGCGTGCCCAGCCTGGGCGGCCTGGAGGCGGGACTACTGCCCGTACCAGGTGAGTCAGGCAGCGGAGCAGGCCCACCGCATGGGGCCCCCCTTCGACGAGCTATTCAGTCAGGGGCTTTTCGCCGACATCAGCCTCCTGGTGGCCAGGCCAGCCTGGGATGCCAGCTGGGCGCGGCGATCCTGCGGGTGGGGGGGCGGCATCCTGGTGGTGCCCGACGGTTCCTTTGTTTTCACCGACGGCTCGTGCCTGAACGGGGACTTCCCGCACGTCAGGAGCGCTGGCTGGGCGGTCATCGTGCACGGTCCCGAGGGGAGGCTCATCGCCGAGGCGTGGGGCGCAGTGCCCCCCAGCGACCTCCCGTCGCAGACGGCCAAGGCGGGAGAGGACTACGCTGCCGCCATCGGCCTCGCCGACATCATCGGGAACTACACGCTGCTCAGCGACTGCCTGAGCACGGTGAAGGCTGCGTCTAACCTGACCAAGGCCTGCGGCCCCAGCTCCCTGCACGCCCACGTGTGGGCCAGGGTGGGCGATGCAGCGGAGAGCGTCATCATTCGCCACGTGCCCGCCCACCGCACCGAGGCCGCGGTGCAGGACGGGGATCTCACCCTCTTCGACCTCGTGGGCAACAGGCGCGCCGACACCAGGGCAAAGGAAGGAGCGGCATTCCACGCCATCGCGGAGCATGACGCCCTGATGTTGGAGGGCTGCCTGGCTCGGGCGAAGGAGGTGGCCAGGTGCGCGGCGGCCCTGGAGGTGCACATCGCCGAGTCGGGGCTCAGGGATGCCTGGCCGCTCACCGCCTTGGACCTCGTGGACCTGGACCCCTTCGCTCCGTCGCCCGCCCTGGAGCCGCTGCTGGAGGCCGAGGAGTCGGCTGCCCGTGGCCCTGGCGGACTGGCGGCCCTGGGGGCGGCAGCAGCGCTGGCGACGGCAGCGGCGGCCAGCCAGGGAGCCCAGGCCCAGGTCCAAGTCGACACGAAGGTCCGCGAGAGGAAGGAGTCAGGCGAGGGGCCCGTCGGGCCCAGTGAGCCAGTCGCTGATGCGTCGAGCGCGTCGGCGGCCTTGCTTCGTGCGGTCCAGCGCCGCCTCGCAGAGAAGGCGGAGCGGGCAGCGCCCTCGGCCGCGGGCGCTCTGAGCCCGCCCCCGTCGGCTGCGTCGCAGCCCCCTCTCCCTCCTTCCCCTGCGGCCTCCCCTGCTGCTGCGGCCGCCGCTCCGCCTCCGCGAGCCCTCTCAGGCCCAGCTGGCCAGGGGAGGACCCCAGGGCCCCATTTTGAGACGCCAGACTCTGGCCAAATGTCGGGGGTCTCTATTTCGAGTGTTTCGCGTGCTTGCCCGTCCCAGGACGATCCTGTCGAGTCGGGAGTCTGGGAGGTCAACGGCCACCGTCTTCGTGAATCGCGCGTTTCTGGCGGTGACGGCCCTGAGTTTTTGGTGTGTGTGGCGTGCTGGATGTATTGCTTGAAGCCCCAGTACTGCCACAGGGGCCTAGCCAAGGCCTGCAGCGGGGCACAGCGCGCTGACGACCCCAGGGCCAAAAAGGGCTCCAGGGCGCAGGCGCGAAACGATTTCGCGAAGTCGATCCTGCCTGGGAAATCCAAGCAGCCGATCGACCAGCTGGCTCGGCCCACAGCGGCCACCCGAGCCAGGTGGGCCGAGGCGCTTGGCTCGGTCGCGGGCACTGTGGGCACGGAGGACCCAGTGGCCCCTGCAGGCTCCAGAGCCCCCGCCTTGGAGCCCCCAGAGGTGCGGGATCGGGCACCCGCCCCGCCTGCCCCAGGGAGGCTGTTTCGCCCAGGTCTCGAGGGAGCCCTGGGCGCTTTCGGCTTTGCCAGCGCTGCTGAGGCTCAGGAGCGAGGCAGGGCCGCCAGGGCGGCCAGGATGGCGGACCCCAGGCCAGTGGTTGGTCTGAGCGCGGAGTGACGGTCGCGCTTCGGGGTCTGGGCCTGGTCGGCCGCGGGCCCGTGCAAGCTCTGTTTGCGGGGCCGTAAGACGGCGTCCGAATTGGTTTGTGCATGATAAGCCCCAGGGTGATAGGATAAAAAAAATGCCCTCACCGGTCGGCGCCCGCCCGCTGCCCCACGGCGGCCGCTGGGCGCCTCGCCCGCTCTTGCGGGCCCCGGCGGCTCGATGGAGGCCTTCGTGCTCTTCACTGCAGTGACGGCGCTTGCGGAGGATCGCTGGGCGCGGGCGCGCGGCGCTGGATGGCCCGCCTTCCTGCAGCTCGCCGCCCCCCCGCTCCTGCCCCTCGACCTCTCGCTGCTGGAGATGCTGCTGGCTGGCCTCGACCGCCCGGGTGCGCTGGTGCCCTCCCGCCTGGCTGCTGGGCGCGGCACTGGCCACCCAGGGGCGATGCCCCTTTTTCCCAGGGAGTGGCTTCGGTGGACTGCCCCCTTTTGGGGGCGGCACGGCCTGGTGGGCGTCGCGTGCGGTGACGCCCCAGGTGACGCCGCAGACCTGGATGTGCGCGCGGGTCGGGCCGCGTCGCAGCGGACGCTACGGGAGGGCCGCGGGGACTGCTGAGCGGTGGACTGCTGAGCGGCGCCGTGGGGCTCGTAGTGGTGCGGTGGCCCAGGTCTGGCTATGCCCAGGTCTGGCCACCGCGGTGCCGTGCTCGTGGGGCGGGCCGTCGCCGTCGTGTCGTCGTCGTCGTGAATGCATGCATGACCACGTGGGTTCGCCTACTCGAAGAGTTATAAAAAATGCCCTCACCGGCCCTGGCGGCGGCGCGGGACCGCGGGCGCGAGGCCCGCGCCGAGCGCGCCGCGGCTGCGCGCGGGGCCCGTGGACCCCGGGAGGACGAGCATCGCCCGTCTTGAGGTGCTCGCTCCTGGGGGCCCCGCCCGCACGATGCATGAGGAATACATGCGAGGGCGCTTGCGCCCGCGAGTATTAACAAATTGCCCTCACCGTATCGTGTGCCAGCTTCGGGGCCGGGGCCTGAAGCCATCTTCGAGGCATACCCGGCCACCTTCGACCCTCCGACCCCTCGCGAACCTGTCGTCCCGGCCCACGGGGGGGACTCCCCCCAACAGGCGACGGGACCGGCGTGCCGCGGACTCCAAGACGATCCGGCAAGACAAGGCAAGGCAGGGCAAGATCAGTCAAGACGAGAGAAGAACTGGCAATATACGCCAGTCTAGGCCTCCCAGACGGGGTCGGAGTAGATGGGGTCGGAGGATCGCGCCGCATCGCCGATGCATCGTCGATGTGGCTCGATGTTGAGCCCGGTTGGCTTCACGTCGACGTCGCCGATGCATCGCCGATGTCGACGTTGCATCGCAGGTTCATCGCCGATACATCGCCGATACATCGCCGATGTATCGGCGATGCGGCGCGATCCTCCGACCCCCTCCTACTCCGACCCCATCTAGGAGGCCTCTAGCCAAGACAGCTTCCAGGTCGGCGCAAGACGGCCCCAAGAGGCCCGAAGAGGACCCCTGCGACGCCAACCTATGTCGAACATATTTGGAACATCCCTTGTTTTTCTGTATTTCCTTTTTTTTTCGATTCGCTCATAAACGTGATGCCCATACGCGCGACCCTTCGACATTGAAGGTTGACGGTTATAACGTCCAAGGAGATCCGAACATGCAACTGTACATATATATGTATATGTGTATGTATATTCCATTCCGACGCGGGAAGTTCTGCAGTGAAAGAACATGCGTTCCTTCCAAAGAATCGCCCGCGAGGATCAGCACATTCCGCACGCAGCCGCTGTATGACACTATGTATAACTTTCATTTTTTATACCTAATTTCATCTTTTGTATTTGCAGGTGCATCACCTATTAATAAGATTATATTTGTTTTTTTGTTGGCCTCATCGCCGCACACGCACTGCGCCGTCAACACAAATACAGACACCAATATTTGAGGCCTTCGCTGCTCCGATGGCCTGCGCACTTTGGCAGTCCCATGCTGCCCTCCTGTCCAAAGCCACGTTTGTGGCATGATCGGCGTGCGTATTGAAAGACCTGCTGTGCCCCTCGATGAAGTCAGCCGTGTCCAACCGAGGTCGGAACACACCATCCAACATACAGTCAGCGCGCCTAGTAAGGACGCGCGCCTTCATCTAGGGTACCCTGGTGTCCTTGCACCTGCGGCTCGTCCTTTGCCGCTTTCACGGGTCGCCCGCCGCACGAAAACTCCCGACTTCGGCTTCCAAGGGTCTTGCGTCCTTGCCACCCGTCCTCAATACACGTTTTGGCTGTATATACAAGCACACAGGCCACCCTGACACATGGAGGTCTCAAGCTATCATTCGTCAGTTTCGCGCCACCATCAAAACTGTGCTCCAGGCACTGGCAGTCCGTTTGGATCCACACTCTCTTTCCGCCCTCGTCACAAGGCAGCTCCTAGGGGTTGTCTGGCATTCCGCAGGCCAGCGTCTAGCTGCACAGTTGTCCGCGCATCGTAGGCCGTCGCAGTGTCCGCGGCAGGAATGGGATGACCCCGTTGTCTACGCAGTTCTTTTTCGAAATTCGAGAGCGCTCCCATCCATTATTCTTTTGTGCAGCATCTACTGAGTTTGTCGTGCCAATGTCTATGTGCTGTTTTTCTCCCTCGCCTTTTCGCTCCCGAAGAGCTCCTAGAGGCCTCCAGATGGCTTCCGAAAGGGCCCAAAGGGAACCCACTGGACGGGCCCTGGAGGGGCCCAAGACGGCCCCAGATACCCCCGAGAAGGCGGACCCCAAGAAGGCCCGACGTCGATCCAAATTCTTGAAAGGCCAGCAGCGTCAAGTGTTCGTAGAGCGCCAAGACTGCCCTAATAGGCCCCCGGGGCTTCCAGAGGGGCCCCCAAGATGCTCCCGCGCGCCACCTCTGCAGCCATTTTGGCTCTGGCTCCAGCCAGCTTGGCGCAGGCTAGTTTTTTGCCCAGCTCCTTCGAGCGGGGTTGTCGAAGCAGCGGCGTCATGGGCCGCTACAGTAGCCGCAGCCGCTCCCGTGGCGGAGGACGTGGTGGCGGAGGCGGCGGCCGGGATCGCATCCAGCAGATGGTAGACGAGCGGGAAGCGCTCCGCCGCGACCGCGACTATGACAAGGCCGACAGGCTCCGCGACGAGCTGAAACGCATGGGCGTGAACATCGACGACACAGACAACACATGGCGCGGCCCTGACGGCATGGGGGGTGACGTCAGGAAGGGTGGTGGAAAGGGAGGCGGTGGCGGTAGCTATGGAGGCGGTGGAGGGCGCGGAGGTTACGTCGATGACCGCGGCGGAGGACGTGGTGGCGGCGGCGACCCAGACCGCATTCAGCAGATGGTGGACGAGCGGGAAGCGCTCCGCCGCGACCGCGACTACGACAAGGCCGACAGGCTCCGCGACGAGCTGAAACGCATGGGCGTGAACATCGACGACACAGACAACACATGGCGCGGCCCTGACGGCATGGGGGGTGACGTCAGGAAAGGTGGCGGCAAGGGCGGCGGTGGTGGCAGCTATGGAGGTGGCGGAGGGCGCGGAGGTTACGACGATGGGCGCGGCAGCCGCTACGACAACAGCCCACCGCGCCGGGGCGGCAGGGGTGACGATCGCGATCGAGGCGGGCGCCGTGGTGGCCGAGACTACTCCGAGAGCCCGCCTCGTCGTGGCGGCCGGTACTGAGAAGTGATTATGACGATAACCCAGCTTGCGCAGTTGGCATGGTTCGGTAGCAAATCATTGGAGCCTTGTGTACCCTCCTAATTCCGTCTCTAGAGTGCACTTGCGTCGATAAGCGTCTGGTAGTCGATGGGATAGCGCCGTCGACTCAGCGTCGATCAGCGTCAATTTACCGAGCGTCGGTTTAGCGTCGATTAGCGTCCACTCGCGTCCACTCGCGTTCATTTGTGTCGGTTCAAAAGAGCCAGCGAGATGGTATGGGAGGCTCCCATGAGTTGCCACCGAAGGTCGAGGGATGCGTAGGGCAAGTATTCTTTCTTGCAATGGTTTTGCGAGGCATGCGGGTGTGGCAGGGGTGGTGTTGGAAGCGACCGTTCTCACTATTTGGCGGCGACGGTTCCAGAGCACCGCGAAGTTTCTCGGTTGTGCTGGTAGACAAAAAGTGGGAGGCTCCCACGCGGCCCCTAAGAGGTCCCCGAGATGCTGCCGAGCGGTTCCCGAGCGGCACCCAAGCGGCCCCCGAGAGGCCCTCAGCAGACTGCGCTTGGAGGGAAGGATTCCATTCGTCTTGGGTGAGGTACTTCCGTCTCGGGCCCGGCGGTGGCGCATTCGTTAGTTCGTCGAGGCGAGGTTGATGGTCAGTTATTTTCCCGCGACAGTGTAGCTATCCACCGTTTGGTGTTGGGCTCTTTATCCAGCGATTCCTTGTGAGTGCGCATCGCTGCGTCTGGCGCGCAGCACCGCGTTCACGACGGCCGAACGGCGCTGTGCGCGTACGCTGCGGCGGCTGCTGCTCATCAACGTTGTCTTTTGTCGATCAGGTATCCGTAGCCTCAGCTGTCGTAGTTGAGCCTCAGTGAGGGTGTGAGGGTTCCATGCCAAGTATCTGATGCGTCCCTTTTTCCCTCCCTTCCTTGGAGGTGGGGACTTATTCACAACCACCGTCTGGGGGATCGATGTTCAGTGACCTCGGCAGGCGGCTGATATGGACCCGAAAATGAAGATGGATATGGATATGGATCTATATATATATATATATATATATATATATATATATCTGTAATATATACTATATATATATATATATAGATTCGTGTCTTGGGGGTGGCACATGTGTCTCTATCCACCGCCTGCCGAGGTCCCCGAAGCTCGATCCCCCAGGTGGTGGTTGCGGAGAGATCCCCAACTCGCAGTTTCGGGCCGCACGAAAGGGTAGACTAGGGAAATGGGGGGGACGAAACCTGCTGCATGCAGCTGGTTTCCGCCCCTTCGTCGGGCCCATTCCTTGATGCATGGGCGCCTCCCAGCACCAGGAAAACCAGCTACGTGCGCTGACTTTCTACCCTGCCTTAGTGGGCCCCAGAAACGGCAGGGCCGTTGTTTCACCGTTTCCGAAAAAAGTGTCTCTTGAAAATGGAAGCGGCACAAAAAACTGCGACAGGAAACGGCCAAAACATGGCTCCAGGATTGGGGCCGGAGCCAGGAACGGCAACAACCGGCGACGGAAGCGGTCACAAAAACGGCGTCGGAAGCGGCAGCAGAAGCGGCAAGACGGAAACGGTAACAGAAACGGCCCTGTCTTTGGACGCCCGAAATGGGTACGGAAAGAATGGGCACAATGCCCAACAGCAAATGTTGTCCCGAACCAACAGCGGCCGCTGTTGGGCAGGCGGCCTTCTGTCTCAAATGAACACAGGCCGCGGCGGCGTGGACAGCGAATCCTGTTCGAAATGAACAGGAACTGCTGTTGGGCATCGTACCCGTTCTTTCCGTGCCCATGTCGGGCGTCCAGACTGTCGCTCCCAGGGCCCACCTCGAAGTGCACCCTGCCCGTTGCTGCCTCCCGCCCTCTGCGGCCTCCGCTCCTGGCAGGGGCCGGGGCGCGTGCTCCCCGGAAGAGCAGCCACCACCGGCTGGCCAGAGGGGGTGGGAGGTGCGGAGGACAGCCGGCGCGAGCCAAGGCCCTCCGAAAGAAGGGGTACGATGCCCAACAGCGGATCTTGTTCGTTTTGAACAGGACTCGCTGTCCACGCCGCCGCGGCCTGTGTCCATTCGAGTCCGAAGGCCGCCTGCCCAACAGCGGCCGCTGTTGGTTCGGGACAACATTTGCTGTTGGGCATTGTACCCTTTCTTTCCGTGCCCATTTCGGGCGTTCGAAAATCCAAAAACGAGGGGGGGAAGTGGGAAGGAGGAGGCCTTCGCGCGAAGGAAAAAACAGCTCCGCGCGGATGTCTTGGATCGGCGCCTGGGGCCTCCTCGGCGGCGCCTCCGGCGCCGCTCCTGGCGCGCTCCAGGCGCCAGGGAGGGGGGCCTGCGCGGATCCACGAAATGCGCGCGGAGCGCCAAAAGTTTGTGTATATGCAGTGTTTTTCTTCTTCTATTCTCAGGAGGCTCGGGAGTCCTCCAGCCTCCTGAGAATTTGTCTCAAGCCTTCCCCGAAGACGCAGAAGAAGACTTCGCGGATGGCGCGAGGGCTTCTGAGAAGTCCTGCCGCCTTCTGCGAGGACCTTCTCCTTCTTACTCCCTTCCATCGCTCGCCGCCGACCGGGGACTCTCGCCAGGCCTCGAGACCGTCAACAAACGACTCAGGTTGAAAAGCCGGTCCTTGGGAATGGGTCGAGACCTCCTGGGGGGTAGACGTTATGAAGAAGTCATGACGTCTGGCGTTATGCAGCTGGGGGCCGAAGGGAGAGGCGTGGGCTCGTGTGGGGCTGGCTGCCTCACCACCCCGGAGGCTCTGGCCCGGCGACCTCTCACAAGATCGCACCGCATCGCCGATGCATCGACGATGCGGCTCAGTGCGGAGCCCGATGTTCTCCACGCCGACGTCGCCGATGCATCGTCGACGTCGCCAGTGCATGGGCGATGCCTGGCCGATGCATCGCCGATGCATCGTCGATGTATCGGCGAGTGAGATCCTCCGAACACGTCTACTCGGACCCCATCCAGGAGGCCTCTATCATCATCGGGGGGGATGGGGCGCGCGCTGGGCTGCCGCCTACGTCAAGCAGGGGCGAACCGTGTCCTGGTTGGCCTGCAGGCTCACCAGAGAATGTTCTATGAACTTGCTTGGTTGCCTGCACGAGGTGTTCTCGGATCCTTTCTTAGATCATTTCCGGCTGAGGTGTCTTGTTTCAACGCCTCGGGCTTGTGTTCTAAGGACCTTGCTCTTGCTTTCAGTCAAGGGCAGGAAAAACGCACCTGTCCTGGTTTACGAGGCGCTGTGCGCTGAAACTTCCGTGGGCTGACAGGGCAAACCCTGCGTGATGCGCCGCGTCCTGGCGGCTCTAGGCTTTGGGGGTTCCCAGGAGGTTTACAGACCACGCACTTATAACCCAGGGTAGGGTCGTTTTTTTCATCCCTCAATTTAAGAGCATTCGTGGGTTCTAAGAACATGTCGCGTCAGGCCTCTGGGAATGCCGGGACCGTCGGCCCCTGCGCAGCTGTGGGGCGCGGCCGGTGCGCTGGCGCACCTCCGCGAGCGGAGGCGGGTGCGCCCCGCTGGGCACGTGGTCTGGCCAGGAGCTCGGGGCGGGCACGGCCCCTGGGCGCAGCCTGGGCTTACCAGCCTCGAGCGTATCCCTATCCCTAAGATTGACACGCCACAAGGCGATGACAATCCTAGGGATTCGCCCTCAAGAAATCAGGGAATCCTTAAGATTTGCATCGTGATGAGGAGGTGCCCAGCAGAGGGATAGGGATCTGTTCCAGGCTGGTCATTTTCGGAGGGGGACAAAAGGCACCCATACCGCTGCCCTTCACAGACCTCCTCGCGCTGTGACAACAGAATCACGACGGGCGGCTTTTCGCTAGTTTCGGCCGTCGGCGGGCCTCTCCTGGGCCTCGGGGCCGTCAGAGAGACGGCTCGGGATGAAAACCTGGTCCCGGGGAAGGGGTCCAAACCTCTGGGGGTCGACGCTGCGAAAAAAGCCACGACGTCGGGGGTCTGGGTACCGCTGCCCTTCCTCGTTATTCCCTTTGCGGGCCTCCTGGGGGGCCTTCGTCGCCACCGCTGGATTCTCCTCGAAGGCTTGGGGTCAGGACGCGCCCCGGGGGAGGTCTGGGGAGCAGCGGTACAGTGGAAACCCATGCCAAGAAACACCCTGCTTGCCTCCAGGGTGCCCTGGGCTTCTTGGGTAGCGTGACGCTCCCGCACCAGGAATCGGTGGACGCCCTGGGGTCTCGGGGTTGGGCTTATCCTGGAGGGTTTCCTGTGGTCGAGCTCCTGCAGTATCGGTTCCCTGTGGTCCCCCCCCACCTGCCCAGCGCGCGAGGACGCGAGCTACGCCATCAAGAAGGGGAGGGTGCAGCACCTGAACCCCGAGGCGGCGTTCATGCCGCCCGGCAAGGCGGGGCGGCCACCCGCCCCCTTGCGCTGCGCCCCCCTGTTTGTCTGGTCTGTGCAGTGATCGGGGGTGGACAGATACCCCAACAGTGACACGTCGATTAGTGAGTTGTCCGTTTTCGGTTCTCGAGATGGCGCCGTGGCCGTTATTTTCCAGGCTTGCGCCCGCCAGGTTTGGGCCTCAGGTCGTTTTCACCAAACCACGTTTTACTAAAGGGGGGTCTGTCCATCCCAGAAGTGACTGGGGGAGGCGGGCCGTCGCCCCATCCCAACATCATAGGGGGGGTGCGGAGGCCCTGGCGACGGGAAGGGGTGGGCACGAGCGGGCAGCACAGCCGGCTCAGACATCAAGAGAGGCGTCATAGCCTCAACATCGACATTCTGGGATTGATCCACTCACAGATCCAATTCTAATGATTGCACCATTGACTTCATTCCATGCGCAGCATGCTTTCCCCTCTCGTTGTGAAACAATCGCGACGGGAGGTTTTGTTGCCAGTTTCGGCCTCCGAGGGGGCTCTCGCCGGGCATCGGGACCGACAACAAAAACGACTCAGGATGAGAAACGGGTCCTGGGGAAATGGTCGAGGCCTCTGAGGGACGACGTTATGAAACAATCATGACCTCGGGGGTCCGGGTCAGTCGCGGCCAGGCGCTCATATTGAACACTACTATCTGGAAACATTGATGGAATTACTACGATCTGAATGGGAACTCCATCGGAAATCACATTTGATGAGCTTGCAGAGGTGCGGCACCAGGCCTTGTCGCCCAGGCGGGGCCCCAGGCGGGGCCCCTCGCAGATCGATCTCTGGCTCGACACGTGCCGCAGGAGGCCGACGCCAGAAGGACGCCATGGGCACAAGCTCGTGGCGCTCCGCGCGGACTTCCTGGATGGCGCTGCTGCGTCTTCTGCACACGAGGGAGGCCCCCCGGACATCAGGCGTTCCGATCTTCTCAGTGCGCGGCTCAGGAGGGGAAAAAACACAGACACAATGAATCGCCGATTCCCCAGAACATGTGGGGAAATATTGGCATTCGGGGGGGGAGACAAACACCTAGAAATGCGGGAACATATGGCAATCCTGTTATCTGTGTGTCTTTATTTGTGTGGCCCAGGGCCCCTTCAGTGGCCCCCCCCTCTGGATCCCTCGACCCCCTGCCCCAGGGCCCCGGCCTCTCGTCCCCCCGTCGCTGTGTTGACGGCCGTCGCCGTTTCGCTGCCTCCGTCTCGTTGTCGTCTCGCCGCCGCCGCCGCCGCCGCCGCCGCCGCCGCCGCCGCCGTCGTCGTCGTCGTCGTCGTCGTCGTCGTCGTCGTCGTCGTCGTCGTCGTCGTCGTCGTCGTCGTCGTCCCGCCCGCCCGACCCGACCCGCCCATTAGGGTCAGCCCGCCTGGCCCGACCCGCCCGTTGCGGTTCACGCGTGCTCGCTCTTGTATGTGGACTAGCCAGAGGCAGATCATGACGGCAAGCCGTCCGCCTTGATTTTTTCGAGGATCGGGGCTCAAGAGACGGGGGTCAATGCAAACGAGCGTCAGTCAGAGCGCCAGACCGTGCAGGATCACGCAGGGCCAGGGGCGCACTGACCCGGGTTTGGGCGCAGGATCCTGCAGGATCTTGCAGAGCCTGGTCCAGAGTGACCCAGGTCAGCAGATCCCCGCGTCTTTTGACGGTCCCGAGGCCCGGAATGGACTCCAGAGGCACATGATAACGGCAATTGGCCGCCTTGTTGAGGGGCCAGATATTTGGGTTTAGAGCTCTGGCTTCAGGAGGGGAAAAACACACAGACACAATTAATCGTCGATCCCCCAGAAAATATGGGAAAACATGGGAAATGGGGGGAAGACAAAAACCCAGAAACTATGGGAACATATGGGGAATATTTTTATTTGTGTGTATTGATTTGTGTGTCCCAGGGCCCCTTCAAAGTCGTGCTTCCTCGCGGCGGTGTTTTTTTTGTCTCGCGGCGGCGGCCCCATGAGGCCACCGAGAGCCTGTGACGGCCGCTCGTGGAGGGAGCCGATGCGAGGGTTATGTCGGGCGTGTCCCCCTACAGGGGGATTTTCAACGAAAATGAAAAAATACATCCAAAATACCCCGAAACATAGTCCCCAGACTATTTTTGGAGTATTTTTTTTGTATTTTTCATTTGTCCCCAGAGTCTAAGATCGATGCCGAGTCTAAGATCGATGCCGAGTCTAGATGCCCAGACCCCCGACGTCGTGTGTTTTTGCAGCATCGACCCCCAGAGGTCTGGACCCCTTCCCCGGGACCGTTTTCTCATCCCGAGTCGTTTCCTGGCGGCCCCGAGGCCCGGGCGAGGGCACCCGGAGGCCGAAGTGAGCGCAGCGCCTCCCGTCGCGATTCCTGCACCGCGCGAGGGGGTCGGGGTGGGATGCCCCCCCTGTCGGCGTCGCCCCAACATGCTACAGTGGGGGCGCGTGCCAAGAAACCAGTTGGATTTTGCCAGGGTGCCCTGGGTTTCTTGGATCCTGATGGGCTCCCAATCAGACCTTGACGATTTTCGATCGACACATGTGGATTTTCACCGAACGAATCGCGTATTTCAGGGTTGGGTTTCTTGCGGAGGTTTCTTGTGGCCGAGCCCCCACTATAGTGCCAGGTGTGCGTCGCCCCCCCCCCCCCAAGGGCCAGTGGGCGACGCGCGCACCTGGAACTCCTATAGTACGCGCTCCGTGGGGGGCGCTTGCCGGCCATGCCGCTGTGGAAACGAGCTGCGACAAGAGTCAAGGGCATGAAAAACGCCCCTACCCTGGTTTACGAGGCGCTGTGCGCTGAAACTCCTGTGGGCTGACAGGGTGAACCCTGCGTGATGTGCCGCGTCCTGGCGACTCTAGGCTTTGGGGGTTCCCAGGAGGTTTACAGACCACGTGCTTGTAACCCAGGGTAGGGTCGTTCCTTCATCCCTCAACAGAGAGGCAGACTGTATGCCCAGGCCGGCAAGGGTATGCTACAAGATGGCTATACGACAGTTTTGGGTCGGGCGCACCGCCTCCAAGGAGGACACACAGTACGTACTCGTACGTGGGGCGTTCCGACACGGGCCTTACCTTCGAGGGCCGAGGGAGTTGCCATCCCTTCCGCGGCGGACGGCGGCGGAAGGTCGACGGAAGGCGGCAAAAGCAGAACGAGGCCGCCTCCGCCGGCGGACGCCGGCGGAAGTGCCACTCCCACAGGGGTGGGGGCGGAGCCGTCCCCGCAAGTGCCACTCCCACAGGGGTGGGGGTGCGCGGGAGCGGGGTTGAGGCCAGTCGGGCCTGCCGCTCCGCACCCGCTGTCCGTTCCAGGGCCTCGCTTCCGATTTTGAAACGCGCCGCGTCGTTTTCACGGTAGTGCTGGTGCCCCGGCTAAATTTCCGAAGCGAAGCGTTTTTCGGGAATACAAGCCCGAGTTACCCCGGGCCCGAGTTACCCCGGATAGTCCTTGTGCGTCCCGTCGCGTGCCACGGCCCCAGCAGCGAGTGCGCCAGCGCGGCACGGCGTGCCGCGCCCCGCCATGGCCGCGGCGCCCGCCGCCGGGGCGCCCCCGCGGGCACGCCCCCGTCGCGCGCATGGCGGCCGGGCCCGGCGCGCACGACGGCCTGCAGCGCACCGAGAGCGGGGCGACGCCCGGCTCGGAGGAGAGCGGCCGTCGGGGAGCAGGAGGAGGTTGGCCTCGGAGGAGGAGGAGGTGGTCTCGGAGTTGAGGAGGAGGAGGAGGAGGAGGAGGAGGAGGAGGAGGGGGAGGAGGGGGAGGAGGAGGAGGCGGAGGAGGCGGAGGAGGAGGAGGAGGAGGAGGAGGCGGAGGAGGTGGTCTCGGAGTCCCCCCGGGTCTCGTGGTCTCGGAGGAGGTCGGCCGTCCCAGACCCCGCCGCGCTGTGAAGAGACCGCGACGGGAGGCTTTTTTCTTTTGCCATTGTCGGCCTCTCGGGGGCCAATGCCGGGCCCTGGGGCCGTCAACAAACGGCTCGGGAGGAAGAGGAGGAGGAGGAGGAGAAGGAGGAAGAGGAGGAGGAGGAGGAGGAGAAGGATGATGATGATGATGATGATGATGATGATGATGATGATGATGATGAGGAGGAGGAGGAGTTTGAAAAACCGGTCATGGGGAAAGGGTCCAGACCTCTGGGGGTCGACGCTGCGAAAGAATCAGGACCCCGGGGGGGATGGGGTCTCGGAGTCCTCCTGGGCCTTAGTGGTCTCGGATGAAGAGGGTCGGGGAAACGTAAGACTCGAGTGCGCCAGAACTCGGGCTTGCCGACTCTCTTGGACGGTCGCGTCCTGGGCTTTGACGGTCCACTGTTCGTGGGATGTTTGAAGCGGGAGTTCGCATCAAATTTCAGGTTTGGTCATCTTCCTGATGAATGCTGCCAGGTCAAACCGAGTCACCCAGTCCCGGGTCGAACGTCTCCCCGAGAGGTGATGGCCCCGGCGTTCAGGAGGAGGAGGAGGAGAAGGAGGAGGCGGAGGAGGAAGAGGAGGAGGAGGAGGAGGAGGAGGAGGAGGAGGCGGAAGAGGATGAAAAGCCGGTCCTGGGGAAGGGGTCCAGACCTCTAGGGGTCGACGCTGCGACACAAATCAGGGCCCCGGGGGGATGGGGTCTCGGAGTCCTCCTGGTCCTTAGTGGTCTCGGATGAGGAGGGTCTGGGAAACGTGAGACTCGAGTGCGCCAGAACTCGGGCTTGCCGACTCTCTTGGACGGTCGCGTCCTGGGCTTTGACGGTCCACTGTTCGTGGGATGTTTGAAGCGGGAGTTCGCATCAAATTTCAGGTTTGGTCATCTTCCTGATGAATGCTGCCAGGTCAATCGCGACGGTCACCCAGTCCCGGGTCGAACTGTCTCCCCGAGAGGTGATGGCCCCGGCGTTCAGGAGGAGGAGGAGGAGAAGGAGGAGGCGGAGGAGGAGGAGGAAGAGGAGGAGGAGGAGGAGAAGGAAGAGGATGAAAAGCCGGTCCTGGGGAAGGGGTCCGGACCTCTGGGGGTCGACGCTGCGTCACAAATCAGGGCCCCGGGGGGATGGGGTCTCGGAGTCCTCCTGGTCCTTAGTGGTCTCGGATGAGGAGGGTCGGGGAAACGTGAGACTCGAGTGCGCCAGAACTCGGGCTTGCCGACTCTATTGGACGGTCGCGTCCTGGGCTTTGACGGTCCACTTTTCGTGGGATGTTTGAAGCGGGAGTTCGCATCAAATTTCAGGTTTGGTCATCTTCCTGATGAATGCTGCCAGGTCAGAGTCACCCAGTCCCGGGTCGAACGTCTCCCCGAGAGAGGAGGAGGAGGCGGAAGAGGATGAAAAGCCGGTCCTGGGGAAGGGGTCCGGACCTCTGGGGGTCGACGCTGCGAAAGAATCAGGACCCCGGGGGGATGGGGTCTCGGAGTCCTCCTGGTCCTTAGTGGTCTCGGATGAGGAGGGTCGGGGAAACGTGAGACTCGAGTGCGCCAGAACTCGGGCTTGCCGATTCTCTTGGACGGTCGCGTCCTGGGCTTTGACGGTCCACTGTTCGTGGGATGTTTGAAGCGGGAGTTCGCATCAAATTTCAGGTTTGGTCATCTTCCTGATGAATGCTGCCAGGTCAAACCGAGTCACCCAGTCCCGGGTCGAACGTCTCCCCGAGAGGTGATGGCCCCGGCGTTCAGGAGGAGGAGGAGGAGGAGGAGGAGGAGAAGGAGGAAGAGGAGGAGGAGGAGGCGGAGGAGGAGGAAGAGCAGGAGGAGGAGGCGGTTAACTGGAGCTGAAGTTTCCACTCGAGCAAATAACGCGCGTTATGTTGCCTCCAACCCACTCACCCACCCACTTGATGACATCACGCCCTCCGCTTCATCCAACCCCTGGTGCAGCAGCGCCTGTTGTTCGGCTCGCTGGTATGTTGTTCGTAGTGTGCGCGCAACGTGTTATGTTATGTTATGTGCCAGCAGACCCACCCACCCAGCCACATAGCGCGAGTTATGTGGTTGAACGAACCTGAGCTCCTGGTGCCTACTCCTCTTGGTCTCGGAGGAGGAGGAGGAGGAGCAGGGCCTCGGAGTTGAGACAGCGGGAGTGGTCGAGGAAGAACACAGACATCAACGTAAGTGTGCGGCTGCCCGCCCGGATATCTCAGACCGGCTGTCATAAGATCGAGCTTGACGCTCATGCAACGTACCATGATTGGACTCCCTCCATGCCTCGCCTCACCGCGGCACGGTGCTTAGGTTTTCGGCGCCGGAAGCTGGAAACACTGTGTGCCGTAGCACTGCCGGGTCGAGGATCGACGACGCCTCAGAAGATGCCAACGCGGCACAGTGCACAGTAGTCATCCGCGGAAGTCTCGGTGGGGGAGCTGAGACAACGGTTGTTGTTACAGAAGAAAGCAACGTGGATTTTTTTGTATCAGTGGTTCTTGAATCTTGCGGTCCGCTCCCATCTTCTCCCTCCCCCCCAAAAAAACATGGATTTGTTGTATCGGCTCTGCGCTCCCCTGGCGGCGCCTCCGGGCGCCGCCCCTGGCGCGCTCCGCGCGCCAGTGAGGGAGGCCCAGGTGCCGATGCAAGAGATGCGTGCGGGTCGTCGAGAGGCATTGCGTTCCGGCGTTTTTTGGTTCCTCTCATACCGCCAGTCAGAGGAGGGGGGGGGAATTGAGCCTAGGCCTCTCAGATGGGGTCCGCGTAGGTGGGGTCGGACGATCGCGCCGCATCGCCGGTGCGTCGGCGATGCGGCACGATGCGGAGCCCTATTTTCTTCACGCCGACAGCGCCGATGCATTGTCGACGTCGCCGTGTATCGCCGATGTAACGGCGATGCGGCGCGATCCTCGGACCCCATCTACTCGGGCCCCATCTAGGCGGCCTCTAAGGATATCGTCAGTGAGAGGAGGGGGATTTGAGGCAACGGTAGTTGGCCTGCGGGGGCCCCTTCGTTGTCACGAGATGTTTCTTATTTGCTCTGGCGCGTGGCGTCCCCCCCTCCCACACGTGGGTAACGGCAGCGATCATACGCAGTGTGGGGGGGGGGCCTTGACTCCCCCTCACACATGCTGGTGCTCGCCCGCATACTTTGGCTATCGCAGCGCGTTTCCGCCCCAACGTTCCCCACCCCGCCCAAGCGATACTGTTACCCGAGGCCCCCGCAACCCCTTCGGGCAGCGACCGTTACCGGGAATCTAGCAAAAAGCGCAATCTCCGCGGCCGGTCGCAGCTCGAACCCCTGATGCGTTCGGATTCTGGGAGGAGGTTGGGGGACCGAGTTTGAGCTGCCGTTGTCTCAACTCGCCTTGCCCTCGGAGGGAGGAGGTGCGACACCAACACCACCAGGGGGGCCACCTCCAGCGAGGAGGTCCACGATGCCTCCCCGAGCTGCAGGCGGGGACGTCTCGAGCGAGAGGGGGAACCACACCACCAGGGAGACCCCCCCCGCCCCTCGCATCTCCTCGCCCTGTTGGTGTTAGTCCCGCCTTTCCTTGTTCCCATGCCCCGAGTCTTATGTCGGGCGTGTCCCCCATACAGGGGGATTTTTGACGACAAATATTTTAAAAATTGTCCCCTGACTATTTTTGGAGTATTTTTTGATTTTTGTGGGGGGTATTTTTTTATTCGTCGAATATTCCCCTGTAGGGGGACAGGCCCGACTTAACCCGAGTCAGAGAACCCAGGTCTCTGGCGATCTGACTTTCTCGGTGCCTGCGTTTGTCCTGGACCTCGGCCCTCGGGGGCCCTTTCGGGCCCTCCGGGGGCCATCGGGACGGGACCCTGGACGCGACGTGCCGCCCGGGGTGTGGGTTCGGGACCTCTCAGCCACGCGCAGAGGGGGGTGGGGGGAGGGGGGAGGGCTTCTTAGAAGCACCCCTGCTTCTTAGAAGGCGCGGCCCTTATCTGTCAATGTGAGGCCGGCGCCTTCTAAGAAGGAGCCTCCTTCTAAGAAGCCCTCCCCACTCCCTCCACCCCCTGTGGCGCGCCGCCAAACCTCGCCGCGGACTGAACAAATGACACCGTCGGGTGTCTCTGGAGAGGAGGAGGTGCCGCTGCTCGTCCCGGAGAGCCCTCGTCGACACAGCCGGGATCGCGTCGAGATCTGGGCCAGAACGCACCTCGGGGGGGGAGGGTCGGGGGAGCCGCGGCAGCGCGCTCCCCCGCTGCCCCCCCCCCCCCCCCCCGCCCTGGATCGGCGGCGCGCACGCCCGGATCTCCAGCGGCACGGCCTGTCGGTCCCCGCGTTTCTCCGGGGAGTCGGCCTCTCAGGGCCCACCCACTCTCGGGCCCCGTGGCCATCCGACATGGGTGACATGGATCGTGGCGATCGAACAACACGCACCCATACCCAGAGGGGGGACGGAGGAGGCTATGGGTGCGTGTTGTCGGATGGGGGTCCCCGCTCGAACGGGAGCTTCCCCCAGGGTCCGACAACTCGCACCCATACCCATAGCCAGTTCCCCTCCTTTCGACCCTCCTATGGGCATGGGTGTGAGTTGTTCGCTCGTCAGATCGGGTGTGAGAAGCTGCCCCTGGGGAAGGGGTCGGGATTTCTGTGGCTGCGTACTGAAGCATCAGACCGTGGGTTGTCTGGGCAGAGTGGCCCCTCGCTGGTTGTTGTCCAGCCTCGGCGTGCGTTCCGGCAGCTGCGGCTGCATGTGAGTGTGACCCTTTGCCGGAGAGAACTTTGGTGCCCGGCTGCGCGCTTTCGGACGCTTGCGTCAGCTGCTGGAGGTTCTTCAGCCTCGGGGTGTGCTCCAGCAGCTGCGCCTCGCCGACAGCTTTCACTGGGGGTGCCCCGAGCTGCCGCTGGAGGCCTGGCGGTGACCCTAGGGGGCCACATGCGATACCTACCCCTACCCCCCACGATTTCTGAGGGGGAGGGTGGGGTTCACTTCGTTCGGGAGCTCCCGAGCGAAGTGAACCCCAACCTCCCCCTCAGAAATGCGCCGATCCTGGGCTCGGGTTATGATTCTCCAACCTACTCAAGCCTTGATCACCAGGAAGAATTTCGAGCGCCCAGAAAAGCACCCCAAAACTCAAGGGTTTTCGCGCGTCGGGCCCTGGGAGACACTGTTTCGACACTGTTTCGACAGTCTTTTGACACTCTTCCGGGTGCTCGAAATGGGATGTGGTCCTTAAGTAGGATGGGAACAACAGAAGGCCGTGTTCGGTTCGCGAGAGGGCGTCGCGGCCGTCATTTTTGCGGGTCCAGGTCCGTCGGTTTCGGCCCCGGGCCGTTTTCGCCAAGGGGGGGTTTATTAAAGGGAGGTCTGTCCACCGCCGATACGCGCATGCGCCGATCCTGGGCTCGGGATTCGTGCACTCGCGCTCCTGGCCCAGCCAGGAGGGCGTACAGGCAGCCCGCACAGTGAGGATGAGCAGGATGGGAAGCAGGGGCGAAGACGAGAATCCATAATCTGTGTGAAACTCTTGGGAATCCTGGGTTTGTGTCTATTCGTGTGTGTGTCCCTGGGCCCCTTTATAACCACACAGTCCACCCGCACAGTAATCGGGGGAGCGTAAGACCCGGGTTTGCCGGGACTCGGGTTCGCCATCGTTTTTTGACGACCGCGACTCGGATTTTGACGAGGAGGAGTTTTGTGGGATGTCTGCAGCGGGAGGCCTCGTCAAGATGCAGGCTCGGCCTCGTCATTTTTTTGACGACCTCGTCGGGGATTTCCGAGTCCCCCGTACCCAGGTCTTACGTCTCCCCGAAGTAAGGATAAAAGCAGCTTCCCGAGGTTGCCCCTGCATCCTTCCCCTTCGGCCCATCCTTGGCCGCCTCCGCCGGCCGCGCCCCCGCTCCCAGAGTGCTTGGCATCGCTCGGGCGTGTGCGTTTTTTTCCTTCGGCGAGGACCATCGAGGAGCATCCTTGATGTTTGGGCGAAAAAACGCGCACGAAACCAAAAAAAAAACACAGGAAATGGACGTCCAAGCGACGGCCAGAGTGTCGACATGGCCTCCAAGGCCCTGACATCCTGCTCGTGCGCCCTGATTCTGCGGGCTGGCTGTATCTCGGCGTCGCTCGGGCGCGCGCGTGTTTCTCTGCGAGGTCAGCGCCAGGATCGGTGGAAACGTATACAGTCGGGGCCCTAAAGAAGGAACGCTTTTCGTTGGGGAGGGGCTCGGTGTTCCTTGATTGTTTTACAGTTTGCCTCAGGTTTTCCTTATGTTTTCGATGGGGAAGTCGAAGTGTAACTTCTGAAGAAAAGGGGCCTCGTTCCTTATTTTGGGTTCCTTAGGTCAACGCCCCGACGGTAGTTGGCGCCCTCTTGCCCTCCCGCGACGTCCCGTCGGCGCGCACCACGGGGCTTCTTCTGCCCGCACGGGCCGGGGTGAGTGTGAGACTCGAGCTCGCCGCAATTCCGGCCGGCCGACGTGCTCCAGGGGTGGGGGTCAATCACCGCCCACAAAACCACCCCAACCCAACCCGAAGGCCCCAATGCGCCCTCGATTCCCAGTGTGCGGGGCGGGGAACATTTGGACAAACACATATATGAAGCCCGTACCCCCCACCCCAACCCAAAATTTGGGTGTTCGGGTTACGTTTGGGGTGGTCTGGTAGGTTGTCGTCAACGCAAGCGAGGGTCAGCCAGAGCGCCGGGTTTTGCAGGATCCTGCCGAGCCCGGGGCGCACCGACCCGGGCCAGGGCGCAGGAGCCTGCAGGATTCTGCTGGATCCGCAAAGCCTGACAGACCCGGGTCTGGATAAGTCCTGGTCAGTAGATCCCCGACGGTTTCGGGGCTCAAGAGACGGGGGCCCATGCAAAGGGGGGTCAGTCAGAGCGCCAGATCTTGCAGGATCCTGCGGAGCCAGGGGCGCACTGACCCGGGTTTGGGTGCAGGATCCTGCAGAAGCTTGCAGGATGCTGCAGAGCTGACCCGGGTCTGGAGTTGATCCGGGTCAGGAGATCCCCGACGCTTTTTGACGGGCCTGCCCTGGATTTTGACGGCCTTGTTTTCGTAGGGTGTCTGCAGCGGGAGCTCGCGTCAAATGTCACACTGGGTCTGGTCATCTTCCTGACGGCCCAGTCAGGCCAACCCACTTCCCCCGAACCCAAAGCCAGCTCGATGTGGAGTCCAATGCGCTCCGCGCAGGCGTCGCCGATGCGTCGCCGACGTCGCCGGTGCGTCGCCCAGGCATCGCCAAGGCATCGCCCAGGCATCGCCAAGGCATCGCCCAGGCATCGCCAAGGCATCGCCCAGGCATCGCCAAGGCATCGCCAGTGCATCGCCAGTGCATCGCCAGGACATCGCCAAGGCATCGCCGGTGCGTCGGCGGTGCGGCTCGAGCTGCCTGCCCCGGCTGCTGCCATCCCGTACAGGAGGCCTTGATCGATCGAGCAGCGGCGAAGCGTCCTGGTTGTGCGTAGGCACACCCGTCAGTGTTCTCTAAGAACCTTCTTGTGGTTTCTGCGGAGTGTTCTCAGAACAGTTCTGGCTGGGACTCTGTCTCGTGTTGGTGTATCGGGCTCATGTTCTAAGATAAGGACCTTGCTTTGGTTCTTCAAGCATCTTTGGGGGGTTCTGGGAGCATGTCGTGGTAGGCCCACGGGAATGCCGGGACGGTCGGTCCCTGCTCAAACCGACGCCGCGCACCACGAGGGTCGCTCCCGCCCACGCGGGCCGCGCACGCAAAGGGGGCCGCGCGCGCCAACACCTGCGCGCACACAGGCTGCCCGCGTCAGGCCGCGCGGCAGCGCCCCTCGCTGCCAATCTGCCGTAAAGCCGCGTCGGCGGCTCGCGGAAGCCGCCGCGTGAGGCCGCTGTGCCATCTTGCGCAATGGAGGATGACGATTAATAAATGACCAGGGGTCGTGTTCACGCGGCGGCGCCGGGGATGACGATTAGAAGAAACCAGCCGCGGGCTGGACAACTATTTTTTATCTTTCTCCTCCAGCCAGAAAATTGTGCAGAAATAGTAGAAACTAATTTTTTAATCGTTCTCCCCCATTTGTTTAATTAATCGTCATCCCGCAGGGCAGCTCCCCAGGCCCCCCCGAGGAAGGAGCAAATCATGAGAAGGGAGGTCTTTTTTGCCATCTTCGGGCATCGGGGGGCCCTCGCCGGGCCTCGGGACCGCCAGAAAGCGACGCAGGGTGCGACACTGGTCCCGGGGAAGGGGTCGGGGCCTCGGGGGGTCGACGCTGTGACAAAAGGGTGACGTGGGGGGTCCGGGTCTTGCGTGCAGCCGAGAGGAGCCGGTGTGCCGGCGAGAGAGGACCGGCGGGGTGGGGTCAAAAAGGGCGCCGCCCGTCCGGGCAGCGCGGGGTCTCGTGGGCCAGGCCTGTGCCGTGGCCCCGGGCTCGGCATCCCTGGGCTGGTGGCGGCCAAGAGGGGGGCGACCAGCGGCGCCGCAATGGGTGCTCACTGATAACGGGTACTTGTGGACAGCTCTTCCTGGCACTGCGGCGGTGCCCACAGCGGGCGGGGAGGATGGGGTTCGCCAGGTCGCTGGCCAGAGTGCCCGTGAGTGGAGTCCCCGCTAGGGCGCTGAGGTGACGACTTAGGGGGGGGGGATATCATGGCGGGGGCCCTGATACAGTCAAAAACCCTAATAAGGACGCGCGACTTTGCTCAGGGTACCCTTGCGTCCTTGCTCTTTCTTGCTCTTGCGTCCTTGAGGTTTTCGTCGTCCGCCGCCCCAAAAATCCCAACTTCGGCTTCCAAGGGTCTTGCGTCCTTACCGCGCATCCTTGTTAGGGTTTTTGATTGTATCTCCCCAGATTTCATGGCGCCTCCTAATCCACTACGTCCCCGGCCCTGCCTTGGGCCGCGCACATGGATGGTGCCGCCGGCCATGATCTGCGACCCCCCCCTTCTTGGACGCCCCCCTTCTTCGACGCCCCCGACTGGGGTACGACATCGCCCAACGAGTCGCGCCCAACGAATCATGAGCGTTCCGCTCTTTCCCTCTTTCCTCCTCCTCTTGTCTTCCCCCTCTGCAAATGTCACACTCATCGTAGTTTTGTTCTCCCAGGCCACAGTTCATCGCATGAGCTCGCCTGTGACAGGTTTGTTCGTGCAGCGTTAACTGGTCGAGTGGCGATCGTCTGCTTCACGCAAGGATGTCAGTCACGCCGTTTTGGAGGCCTAGAGGTTGACAGCAACAGCAATATCGGCGGTGTGCCTCCACCGAGGGAAGACGATCTCGATCTCGGTGATAGTGGCGATGCTCGGGCTCCCTGGGTGGTCAGCAGATTGCCACCAGCATCAACGATCCAGGATCATCTTCCCCTGGTTGAGGCAGCCCCCTGTGTTGGTTATGGTGCGCGTGTCCAGAGCCATGCCGACCGCACCCGAGCGACGCGACAGATACACAAACGGAATCGACTGCGCGGGCACTCGTGCGCGAGGCGCCCTCGCAGGTTCGCGCGCGTGGGCGCCCTGGTCTCCGCGCGGTGTGCCGCGCTGCCGGCCCCGTCGACTGGCTTCCGTGCCATTTCGCGTGGGAGCCGTCTGTTTTCGCTTCTCACCTGCCTGCGGCCTCTGTCGGGTCGCGTGGATCTGCGAGGCTGGCGCCGAGGTTCTGTCCGGGCCTGGTCCCGGTGTTGGGCCTGGTCCCAGAGGAGGAGGAGGAGGAGGAGGAGGAGGAGGAGGAGGAGGAGGAGGAGGAGGAGGAGCAGGAGGAGGAGGACGAGGAGGAGGAGGAGGCGGAGGAGGAGAGGAGGAGGAGGCGGAGGAGGAGGAGGAGGGGAGGAGGAGGAGGATGAGGAGGAGGAGGAGGAGAGGAGGAGGGAGGAGGAGGAGGAGGAGGAGGAGGAGGAGGAGGGAGGAGGGGGAGGGAGATGAAGGAGGAGGAGGGAGGAGGAGTGAGGAGGAAGCTGAGGAGCAGGACGAGGAGGAGGAGGAGGAGGAGGAGGAGGAGGAGGAGGAGGAGGAGGAGGAGAAGGAGGAGGAGGACCCTCGCGGATTTCTGGAACGCTCCCTGGCGGGGGAAGCTCGTGGGCCTCTCGGGGGCTCCGGGGCGGGGTGCAGACGCCCGCTTGTGGAAGATGTGCGGCGGGGGCGCCCGCAGAGCTTCGGGGGGTGGCGGGCTCGCTGCCCCCGCCAACGGGCGCCCGCAGTTGACCCCCGCTTCCTGGCCGGGCGGGGGGCCCGGGCCTCTCCAACAGTGCCCTGATGACATCCAGGGCGCTTTTGGTTGGGGGGGGGGTCGGTCGGGTGGGAGGTGGGGTGGGGGGGGGGGGGCATTGTTCGGCCTTGGGAGTTGGGGGGCGGGATGGGGCAGTTTGCGCCCTGTTACCACCCACCGAACCACCCCAACCCAACCCGCAGGCTCAAAGGTGCCCTCCATTTCCATTGGGGGGGGGCGGGGGAGCATCGGGAAACTACGTGTGGAACCTGTCCCCCCCCCAACCCGACATATTGGGGCCTTCGCCGCGGAAGCTGCTGCGGCGCCCGAAGTTTCGGGGGGTGGCGGGCTCGCTGCCCCCGCCAAGGGGCGCCCAGGCCTCTCCAACGCCTTGATGCCATCAGGGCGCTAGCTTTTTTCGGGGGGGGAGGGCTGGGGGGTCGGTCGGGGGGGAGGGGGGAGGGCATCGGCCTTCTCAGACCCCCTCGAGCAAGGACAAAGTCATGCTTTTTGCCATGTGCGGCCTCTTGGGGCCCTCGCCGGGCCTCGGGAGCGCGCAAAAAGGATTCAGCATGAGAAACCGGCCCCGGGGAAGGGGTCGAGACCTCTGGGGGTCGACGCTATGACAAACTCATGACATCGGGGGTCTGCGTTGTTCGGCCTTGAGAGGTAGGGGGGGGTAGTTTTCGGCCTCGGGGGGACTGGGTCGGGGCCCCAGGATCGTCACGGGACTGCCCAGGACGAACAGCAGAGCATGCCCCGGGCCTCGACAGCACTGCGAGCCCTCGCGCACCGAGCGTGGGACCCTGGCGGGGCCGAGCCAGGACCCGCGCGGGCGGATGTACCGTGGGCGCCCCCTCTCCCCCGGAGGAGCCTGATCGGCGTCATCTCGCGCAAGAACCCCGACTTCTGGGACGACTTCTTCGCCGGCCCCCGCGGCCTGGACCCCGAGCTCGGGCGTTGCTCGAAGTGCCCCTGACCCAAGGTGCCCCCCCCCTGGGTGTCCGAGGAGCCCCCCCCCCTCCCCACGGCCTCCAGAGCACCCTCCACGAGGCCCAGGGGGCCCCAGGGGGGCTCCCAAAGGGGGCGAAACGCTGGGGGCACTTTGGGCCAGGGAGTGACCTTCAGCGACCCCCGACGAGCGCATGCCCCAGAGCGTGGCCGACTCCGTGGCCCTGCGCCGCTCCAGCACGGCGCGGCTCCGCCCGCCGGCGGGCACCAGCGGCCGCCTCTCCCCCGCCGCCCCCCCGCCGGCCGCCGCCCCCGCGCCGCCGCGCAGCTCGCAGGCCGGGCCTGTGCCCGGGGAGCCGGCCCTGGACGGCCTGGACGTGGTGCGCCAGGTGGCACAGCTGGACAAGACGCGCTGCACGTACCGCGGGTACGTCTGCAGCTGCTGCGTGGTCACCGTGTGCACCTCCATGGCGACGGTGCTGCTGTGGTCCAGCATCGGCGTGGGCGGCCGGGTCGTGGGCGTGGGGCACGAGGTCGTCCAGTGGCTTGAGGACCACGACTTCCTGAGGGTGTACACGCTGGGCGCCGGCAGCCTGATCCTCGCCGCGCTCCTGCTGCTCGACTTCTTCAGCCCGCCCCACCTCCCGGGCTCCACGCGCAAGCTCTGGGAGGGCGACACCTGCGTGGGGCCCTCCCTCTTCGCCCTCGCGGTCGTCTGCTTCATCGCGTCTGGCTTCCTCATGGCCAAGGACCTCCCCAGCCTCCCCCTGCTCCTCACGGTGGCCCTCTCGCCCATGAGCGTGGCCGCGATCCGGGAGGCCACGCGGCCTGCCCGGATCTCCGAGCACACGAAGGACGCCGTGGTGCTGTCTGGGAATCTGGCCGCACAGATGGCGCTGCTCGCGGCCATCTCGGAGAGAGAGGACGACCTCATCAACTTCTTTCGCGGGGGCAGGGCGGGCTTTGTGCTGAGTTTCATAATGAGCTTCGCCTGGTGGCTGTACTGGGTGGTATCCACGCACCAGGTCACGCACTACGTCACGCAGGAGGGGCTGGACGAGGGAGAAATGGAGCTGGAATACTTTCTCTGGGCTGCGCCAGTGATCGTCGGCTGCTCCAACATGGTCTTTGGATTCTTCATGGGCCTCCGCCTCCTTATGCACGACACATACCTGGTCACCGATAGGCACAGGAACCAGCTCATCGCCTGCGCGATGAACGAGTGGAAGAGTCCCGAGATGTCGAAGAAGGCCAAAAGCATGGTCATGAAAACGATGCGTGGTCGCAGACGAAGGAAGATTAGTGAGGAGGAAAGGGAGCGCCAGGCGTCCGAGCAGTACACGGTGGCCGTGGAACAGATGTCGAAGATGGTGAAGGCGACCTGTTGCGTATTTTTTTTTGTCTTCGGCATCTTCTACATCGCCGGGCAGCTCCTGTACACCGACATGAAGATGGCCGCCACGTTCGTGGCGCTGGTCGTGGTCTTATTTGTCACCTTCATCTCGGAGAAGGGCCAGTTCAGACAGCGGCGGATCCGCTCAAGGTCGGTCCTCCGAGTTCTTCTGGGGTCTATCCTGGCTCGTCCTTCGATGCGTACAGACAACGCGCCTAGTAAGGACGCGCGCCTTCATCTGGGGGGCCCTCGTGTTCTTGCCTCTGCGGCCCGTCCTTTGCCGTTTTCATTGGTCGCCCGCCGCCCAAACAATCCCAACTTCGGCCTCCAAGGGTCTTGCGTCCTTGCCACCCGTCCTTGATGTACGTTTGGACTGCATCCCGCCGTGGCGACGAGGGGCCTCCGGGAGGCCACACGAGAAGGAAAGCGCCTGGGTTGGCCGCCGCCGTCTGGACGGACCCCCCTCCGACCATCGTGTTCATGTACAAGTCCTTCAAGCGCATCATGGCGGACATGGGCAGGCGCATGGCCGAGCACCCCGTGGGCAAGATGGTGCGCGGCGTGGCGGCCGCGAGCTGGGCGCGGGCGCTGCTCTTCTGGGGGAGAGAAAGAGTGACATACACATGACAACTCGGAGGTCCGCGCGGATTTCTCGGATCGGCGCTGGACCCCCCTCCCTGGCGCGCGGAGCGTGCCAGGGGCGGCGCCGGAGGCGCCGCCGGGGGGCCCCAGCGCCGATCCGAGAAATCCGTGCGGACCTCCGAGTTTTTAAGCTTATGCCACTTTTTGTTCCCCTATCCTCGCGTTCCTGCCCCTGGTCCCCCTGGTCGTGGCGGCGTCGTGGCTGAACCAGCGGGTCCGGCGGGCGCGGCGGCTCTACAAGCGCATCCCCGTGGAGCCGGACGCCTCCGACGAGCCCGTGCCGGCGCGCAAGGCCCTCCGGGCCGCCCGCGCGGGGCCGAGGCGTCGGTGGAGCGCGCCGCACAGCGCCGACGCATCGGCGGCGGGGCTCCACGTTTGAGTCGGGCCTGTCCCCCTACAGGGGGATTTGCGACGAAAAATAAAACAATACCCCCCAACATAGTCGAGCAATAATCCAAAACTAGTCCGGGAATCATTTTTTGAGCATGGGGGTATTCTGGGGGATATTTTTTGGTTTTTCGTCGAAAACCCCCCCTGTAGGGGACACGCCCGACATAACTCCACGTGGCGCCCGTTTTTTTTTTTTCATCCCGAGGTTGCATCGCTGATGGAGCGCGCTCCTCCGACCCCGTCCGCGGCAGGCTCGCGTCGCGTCGACGGGCGGCGGCCCCGCCGCGGGCTTGCGAGGTTGAGTGCCGCAGATGGCCCAGGATCGGCCTATATATGGAACGATCTGGCGATCGAAATGCCGCCGATCATTCAAGGTTGAAGTCGGGCGTGTCCCATTACAGGGGGATTTTCGGCGAAAAATAAAAGATACCCCAAAAATATGCAGAAATAGTCCAAAAATAGTATGGGGATTATTTTTGGAGTATTTTTTGACCTTTTTGGAGTATTTTGTTTTTATATTTTTAGTCGAAAATCCCCTTGTAGGGGGACACGCCCGACATAATTCAAGGTTGAACGATCCACGTGGTGTCAGAAGCCAACTCAGGGGTCGTCGTGACGCGAGCCTGCCGTGCTCGAGCCCCGCCCGGGCGGCCCTTCCGGAGGAGTGGTCCAGCTGCATGTCCAGCCTGGCCGCCCTGCCGCTGACGCCGCGGGTGTACTTCGCGCTGGCCCACGTCTGGGAGAACTGGCCGTGGCTGAAGATCTTCCCGCTCGTGTACGTGTTCTGCGGCGCTCGGGGGAGAAACACAAGCAGCCATAAGCATAAAAACTTGTTTGGCGCTCCGCGCTGCTCTCTTGGATCCGCGCCCGTGCCCCCCCCCCCCGCCTCAGGCAGCGCCTCCGGCGCCGCCCCTGGCGCGCTCCGCGCGCCAGGGAGGGGGGTCCGGCGCGGATCCACGAATCCGCGCGGGACGCCAAGAGTTTTGTCTTCTTCTAGGCGTGTACCTGTGCTACGCCGTGTGCCCCGTGCTGCTCAACGTGCTGCTCGCCTGGCTCACCAAGGTGCTCTCCGCCTGGCCCTTCGAGATCATCATCCTCGCCGTGTTCTTCACGGGCATCGGCGCCTTCCTCCTGCCGTGCGTGCCCGGCCTGACGGTGTACATCTTCGGAGGCCTCGTGCTGTCCAACACGTGCCCCTGGGGCGCGGACCCCGACGCGCGGTTCTGGGTCGGGGCCCTCGTGAACGTCGCGGTGAGCTGGTCGCTGAAGCTGGTGGCCTGCGCCGTGCAGCAGAAGTGCATCGGCGAGCTGCTCGGGAAGAGCCTGTCGATACGCAGGGCCGTGGGCGTGCACAAGCCCATGATCCGGTGCATCGAGGCCGAGCTGAGGCAGCCCGGCTGGACGGTCGGCAAAGTCGCCATTCTCTGCGGCGGGCCAGATTGGCCCACCTCAGTGCTGGCGGGCGTGCTGCGGCTGTCGCTGTGGCAGTGCGAGCTGGGCACGGTGCCCATCATCTTCTTCGTCATCCCGTGCGCCCTCACTGGCTCCTTCTACCTGAAGAAGGGCTCGAGCCCGATCTGGAGCAGGGCGGCCAACCTGATGACGCTCTTCTCGCTCTTGGTCAGCCTGATGCTGTGGATGCTCGCGCTGTGGGCCATCCAGGGGCGCCTGGAGAAGGACCACTTCGAGCTTGAGCGGCCTCTGCCTCAGAACGCAGAGCTCGAGTGGCTGGACTTTCGGGATGCAGAGGTGGCCCGCAGGAGCGCCATAGTCTGGGCGGACGTGCCGCGGCTAACCCGCTGGACGTTCGCCCTCGGCGCTGTCGTTCATGTGCTGGTGTGCCACGTGCTGTGCTGGATGAACGAGCGCCTCTTCGGCAGCTTCAACGTGTCCGACGACATCGACTCGCTGAAGTGGTACGGGGCCGACGGGGGACTCTTCAACGTGTGGTCGGTGGCCACGCTCGCGGTGTACGGCGTCGCCTTCCTCGCCTACTTCCAGTTCAGCGCGTGGCACAGGCTGCGCCAGTCGGGGGCCCGGGCGAGCGCCGTCCGCGAGGTCGAGGCGCAAAAGGAGGCCTGGCTGCAGGACTACGACGAGCGCTGCCGGGCGGCGCTCGGCGGCTGCGGCGGGGTCCCTCCGCCCTCCTCCTGCCACCATCTCCTCCTCCTTCTCCTCCTCCTTCTCCTCCTCTTCTTCCTCCTCCTCCTGCTCCGCCCTCCTCCTCCTCCTCCTCCTGCCACCATCTCCTCCTACTCTTCCTCCTCCTCCTCCTCCTCCTCCTCCTCTTCTTCTTGCTCCTCCTCCTCCTCCTCGTCCGCTCTCCTCCTCCTCCTCCGCCCTCCTCCTCCTCCTCCTCCTCCTCCTCCTCCTCCTCCTCCTCCTCCTCCTCCTCCTCCTCGTCCGCCCTCCTCCTCCTCCTCCTCCTCCTCCTCCTCCTCCTCCGCCCTCCTCCTCCTTCTCCTCCTCCTCCCTTCCTCCGCCTCCTCCTCCTCCTCCTCCTCCTCCTCCTCCTCCTCCTCCTCCTCCTCCTCCTCCTCCTCCTCCTCCTCCTCCTCCTCGTCCTCCTCCTCCTCCTCCTCCTCCTCCTCCTCCTCCTCCTCCTCCTCCTCCTCCTCCTCCTCCTCGGCACCCGACGCCCCGCCGCCGGAGCGCCACCAGCCCGGAGGCTTCGGCGGCGACGCGGCGTGCGACGGCGGCCTCGCCCCGCCAGCCACCTGCAGGGCCGCGGAGGACGGCGCCGCCTCGCCCCGCACGCCCCCGCTCGAGCGGCGCCGGAGCTCGAGCGGCGCGGGCAACCTGGGCAGCCCCAGCGGCCTCTGCTCCGACGAAGACGCCCCGCCCCGCGGGGGCGCGCCAGGCCTGGCCTTCGCGGGCCGCGCGGCCGGGGGAGGCTCGGCGGGCGCGCGCGGGGAGGGCGGCGGTGCCCAGCAGGAGGAGGGCGAGCGCGCCCGGGCGTCGCAGGGCTCCGCCGCTGCGCCCGCGTGGGCCGCCGGCGACAGCGAGCCCATCGCCCTGGCCGCCGGCGAGCCGTCCGCCTGGGCGCGCGGCGGGGCCGCGGCGGCGGCCGTCGCGGGCATGCCCCACCTGGGCACGCTGTCGGTCGGCACTCGCGGGGCCGGGCTGGCCGACCCAGGCCCCGCCCCGCTGGGCGGGCGGAGCCGTGGCGTCGGGGCGGCCCACGGGGACAGCAGCGCGCTGGCAGCTCACGCCGGAGGCGTGCAGTTTGCCGCGGCAGCCCCCGAGTCTGCCACTCAACCTCTGCACGAGTCCTCGCAGGGGTGCCCCGGCACGCCGGCGCAGGCTCGTCCGGTGCTGCGCCTGGTGGCACGTTGGTGCGGCAGCGGCAACGGCTCGCCGGCCTCGGGCAAGGACTCCCCCCTTCCCGTGGGCGGGAAGCGTATGTCCGTGTCGACAGCCTCGTGGCGCAGACTCCCGGCCTCGACCCAGGGCACACTGGGCGGCTCTGCGCGGCCGCCCCGCGCAGAACGCAGCCCTGAGGGAAGGCTCCCCCTCACCGCTGCTGATGGAATGCCCCGCTAGTATAGTTATTTTTCTCGTCCCACCCACGGCCCCAAATTTCCTACGAATGGGCAGGTTCGAAGGCCCTGTGAGCCCAGGCCCCCGACGTCGTGATTAGTTTCGCAAAGTCGACCCCCAGACGTCTGGACCCTTTCCCTGGGACCCCTTTCTCGTACCGAGTCATTCCTTGACGGTCCCGAGGCCCGGCGAGGGCCCCCAGAGGCCAGAAATGTGGAAAAGCCTCGACGTCGTGACTTCCCCACAACGCGAGGAGCTCTGGGTGTGGGCAGGGCCCTCCGAGCGCCCCCCTGGCATCGCGCCTATCCCCGCGGGGCGGCGCCTCGGTGCCCCCGGCCGCGATCGGCGGGGGCGCGCGCGAGGCCGTGCTCGGCGCTCGATCGCGGCCCCCCCCTTCCCGGGGGCCCCAGGAGGCCGCCCCGGCCGCCCTGCCGCCGCTGCCGCTCCCGGAGGCGGCCCGGGCGGGTCGCCGGCCCCAGAGAGACCCCCTCGCCCCTCGCAGCTGTGACCGCGGACGCGCCAACGGCGATGCACCCAGCGATCCAGCGCATGCGGACAAAATCAAGACTCCGGCCGACCCCAGAAGGGGGGTCCAGCGACGAGGGTGTGGTGCAATGGATCTGGTGCCATAGATGTGTTGGGTAGGAAGCTATCTGTGGCGTGCAACACATTCCCGGGCGTCAATGCGTTGCTGGATTTTCGCGTGCACTGCATTCGTCGCAACACAGTGTGGTACAGTTCTCTGGCGCAGTACATTTGCAAAACAATTGCCCCAAACCTATTGCACCACCCCCTTTCAGCTGGACCCCCGTTTTGGTCAAGCAAAGATCCAACGTAGCGGAAAAATCAAGACGCACGTTTTCCGCAAATTTCGGCCCCTGGGGGCCCTCGCCGGGCCTCGGGACCGTGAACAAGAACGGCTCGGAATGAAAATCCGGTCCAGGGAAAGGGGTCGAGGCCTCCGGGGACCGCGCATTGAAAACCTCATGACGTCGGATCTCTGGGGATGTAGGTAGCGATTCGTAACGGCGATGCAGGTTTCGGCATTCCAGGTGGGGGTGGTTCGTGGCCCAGCCAACTGTAGGAAAGCGTGGTTCTCATTTTCCTCCAATTCGCTGTGCCGTTTGCGCTCGGTACATCCGTGCATTTGAAATCTACAATTGATTCTGCGCGAGTTCGGCGTCGCAAAAACCATGTCCCAGGCATCGCCGTGAACCAGGCATCGCCGTTAGCGTGGCCTTGGTGTGACACAACGAATCACGACGGGAGGCCTCTCGCTGTTTTCGGCCTCCGGGGGCCCCTGCTGGGCCTCGGGGCCGCCAGAGAACGACTCGGGATGAAAAGCTGGTCCCGGGGAAGGGGTCCAGACCTCTGGGGGTCGACGTGGTGTTATGTCGGGCGTGTCCCTCTACAGGGGGATTTTGAACGACAAATGGAAAATACTTCAAAATACCCCCAAAAGGCAAAACATATGCAAAAAATAGTCCCCAGACTATTTTTGGATTATCTGTTGATAAGATTTAGGCTATTCTTTATTCTTCGTCGAAAATCCCCCTGTAGGGGGACAGGCCCGACTTAAACGTTCTGCGAAAATCACAGAACGTCGGGGGGTCTGGGACAGCAGGTGCCGGAGCTGGCGCCGCTGGCCCCCTTGGCGCCCACGCCGCCTTCCTCGCCGCCGGTGTCGCCCACGGTGCTGACGAGGGCCCTCGCGCTGGTGGACCACGGGCCGGTGCACCACGAGGCGGAGCCGCGGAAGGTGCGCCGAGGGGGAGAAGGTGACAGATGCCGCTATGGAGCCCCTCCCTCGTCTTCGCCCTTCGGGGCCTCCCGGGAGGCCCTCGTCACCGCTGGGGATTCGCCCCAAGATCCTGGTCAGAGCGCACCCCGGGAGAGGTCCGAGTGGTGCAGTGGCATGGGCGAGCCGGTATTTTCCTACGCGGTCCCTGGAAGTCCCGACTCGTTCCTGGGCCCTGGCTTTTCATCCTGAGTCGTTTTCTGAACCCCTGGAGGCCGAACACCACCAGAAACCTCCCGTCCTGATTTGTTTCACGACGCCAGCATGTCTGGGGCGGCATCGGCGACCAGGTATCTTGTGGCTTCCTCAGGAGCTCGGCAGGCTGTACAGGCTGTGAGGGCGCCGGTTGCCACGGCTGGCGGCGCCGGAGTCCCCGCGCGGCGTGCGGCGCCGCGCAGGCTTCTGTCCGCCCCGTTGGCGCCTGAGCTTCCCCTCGCACAGCGTCTGCTGGAGCGAGCGGCCTGGTCTCCCCAGATCCGGGCACAGCAGAGCGCCACGGCCACAGCCGAGTGGACTCTCCGGGAGGGCCCCTCGCGGGAGAACCCCCTGACCTCGGCGCGGGCACTCCGGTTGTGGCTGTGGTCGCTTGCTGTCCCCGCGCCAGACGTGCCCGCGTCGTGAAACGAGTCGGGGCGGGAGGCGTTTCGTCGTTGTCGGGGAGCCCGTACAGTCAAGCCACATAGTAGGGATGGGCATTCTTCCCGAGGGTACGCTTGCACCCTTGCCCCTTCGTCCCATCCTTGGGCACCTTCGTTGGCCGCGCCCCGCTCGAGGAGCTTCGACATGGCCTCCCAAGGCCTTGGCATCCTTACCGCGCATCCTTATGATACGGGCCCACTGTATTGAAAAGAACAGGACGTCGCAGGTCTGGGCCCTGTCTCACGCATATTCGTGGCGCTGGCCATCGGCGCGACAGGCCCGGGAGACGTCAGCTGCGACCACCTCCTCGGACAGAGCGGGCCCCAGACCGGCGCCCACGCCCTCTGCTTGGCCAGGGAGGCGTTGTGCACCGACTGGGCCCAGGCTCGGCCCGAGCAGGACCGGTGAGGCGGGCAGTGGACGCTTCCCGCGTAGTTTGAAGAAGAAAGCGCCATACCCAGACCCCCTCGAGTAATGACAAATTCATGACGGGAGGTTTTGTGTTGCCATTTCCGGCATCTGTGGGCCCTCGCCGGGCCGCGGGACTCGGGACCATCAGAAAATGACTCAGGATGAGAACCCGGTCCCAGGGAATGGGTCGAGACTTCTTGGGGTCGACGTTGGGAACAAGATCATGACGTCGGGGGTCTGGGTACGGTGGGGGCCCATGTCAAGAAACACCCTGCTTGCCTCCAGAGTTCCCCGGGTTTTCTTGGGTTTCGATGGTTTTGTTTTTGCCACACCAAAAGTCAATGGAAGTCTTGGGGTCTGAGGGTTGTGTTTCTTGTGGAGGGTTTCTTGTGGACTGGCCTCCACTGCAGACATAAACTATTAACGCTCCGCGCGGATTTCCTGGATCCGCGCTTGGGCCCCCCCCCTGCGGCGCCTCCGGCGCCGCCCCTGGCGCGCCCCGCGCGCCAGAGAGGGGGGTCTAGCGCAGATCCAAGAAATCTGCGCGGAGTGTCAAAAGTTTGTGTTTACTGTGTTTTTTCTTCTAGTAGTAGCTCGGTGCCCCAGTTCAGGCCGTTGGGGCTGACGCGCCGAAGTCGTCCTCGGTCTGTAGTTCTGCCTGTAGGCTACCGCCCGTTGCAGAGCTGCGATCCAGGGAAAATGAAGCAGGGGGGGGAGGAGTCACAGGCGCAGTCAGGATGGGCACGGGCCGGCTTCAGCGCTTCGTTGCTTCGCTTGTGCGGTGGAAGACCTCTCAATCTGGCAGCTCTGACGGCGTGCAGTGTCTGAGAGGCTCCTTCAGGGGGCCGCCGCAAGTGTTGGAAGAAAACGCAGGTGCGAGACGCATGAGGACACAAGGGGAGGGTCCAGGCCTGGTGGCCACGGCAGATGGCGCAGGGGGATCGAAGGGGGGGAGGAAGCGGCGACGGGGGGGGGAAAGTTGCAATACGGTGCCAGGTTGCTGCCTCCGTCCGCAGCCATTCCGCTCAGGATTGTAGTTCCGAGGCTAGTTCCAGCACTCGCGCAGTCGGGCTCTGGCCTGAATCAAATCTGCTCAGTGGTTGAGTGAATCCAGCACTTTCTACTCCAGATGTCATTATCCGTGGCGTGCTTCCCAACTGGCTACTACTTGGCGTCTTACTTCCTGTTAGTGCGGCGCGCATGATGGTAGGCACGGAGTATAATGTCTCACGAGGGGGATCAGTAGCGCAAGTGGTTGCCAAGGGCCAGCGCCCGCGTGACCGTCACGGGCTCGGGGAGTTACGCCGGCAGTAACCTTCTGACTGGCTGTGGCGGGTGGCCCAATGGCAGTCTTGAGGTGATTTACGGGACCGGTTGGGAAACATGATTCTCAGACGCGGAGTACCCCGACCTCCCCAACCTCATCGTTCAGATAAAACGTAAGCTCTATAGTGCTCCGTCCAAGGGAACAAGCAAGGGAGGGCCCAATGGGAAGAGGAAGGGTAAAGGTGGGAAGGATGGACAATGATGGGGCCAGCGGCGCGAGAGCAGAGAAGTTTCACAGGAGTGCCGCAGGGAACCGACGCGGAAGCGCGACGATCCTACACGAGGCCCTCACATCTCATCAAGCGAGAGCCGATGTGTCGACAAAGCCGCACTACCGCTTCGTGCTGACGGGGCGTCGTTTACGACCCACCAGAGAAGAATTCGTTAACGCTTCATGGAACACCGAAGGATTCACGGAATCGAAGCAGGTTGAGCTCGAAACTGCTGTGAAGAAAACAGGCATTTTTGTTGTACGGTGTACTCAAGAAACGTGGATATTTACGCCAGACACTTGTATCACGGACTCAGGCTTTCTTGTGATCATGTCAGGCGGCAATGGGGGCACGGAGGAGGACAGGGCAGGAGTCGGTTTCATCGTCGACCCCAGCCTCAGGCAGTCTATCGTCGGATTCTGTCAGGTTTCTGACCAGATGGCGTCTTTGAAATTGCGTGTGCCAGGTGGGAAGGCGGTGGTGCTCTCTATTCATGCTCCTCATTCTGGGTACGACTATCCAAAGTGACAGGGCTTCTGCCATGACTTGGGAGAGTTCGTCACTTCCCGTTCATCTCGCGTTTCAAGTTGATTCACGGCTATTTCAACGCGAAGCTTTACGACACGTTCGACGATGAAGGCTTCACTGTGGGCCCTTACTTCTTTAGGCACTCAGGCCAAACCTGTAAGGAAGATGCCAACAGGTATTTGCTCGTTGAGATGCGTTTGCAATTGTCGATGTGCCTCGCGGATGCATTTTTTCCAATCGTCGCAAGAGCAGCTGGCCACGAGTTGCAACGTGGGTGCCCGGCAGGGAGTCGCGTGGACTGGCGAACGCACTCCGAGATAGATGAGGTGGTCTGCGAGTACTCATAGGCCCATCATATTACCAGTGTGTCTGTGTTGTCTGCCGTCCCTTTTGTCTACGCGCCACTTCTTGGCAAAGGCAGGCGTCCGCATGACTCTGGGCAAGTTTTTGATCGACGAGGCCAAGCGTCGGCCTGATGTGAATTCACATCGAGACGACGCTTCGCAACAACGGTTCGTTAACGTGCTCGTTGGCTGTTTGGACAGTTTTCAGGAGGTGGCGCCCAGCAGTAACGATGTGAATCTGGCACGGGGTCAATTAGTTGATGGGTTCCGGAATGCGTCCGGCGTAGCTTTGCTTGCCGGTACAGCCTCAGAGGCCACAGAAACCTTGGATCCGACCTCGCACGCTCCAGCTCATCGAGCCGCGCTTTACGGCAAGGGGACAAGGAACAACATAATAACAACGAATCATTGCGACACAGATGAAGCCAGCAGTGGCACATGATAGGGCGGCCTGGCTGGATGAGCTGACAGCCGACGGAGATTGGGGCCAAATACGGAAACTCCGAAAAGGGCCTTGCCGCCAGCATGGGAGGCTCAGAACCTCCATGGGGGAACGGTGGACAGCGAGGGCGGGGCCGACGCTCTTGCTGAGCACCTAGAGCGGGTGCCCTGGGCAGTGCGGCCGACGAGCGCTATGCCGACGGACGCCTTCTACCGAATTGAACATCAATGTTGGCGCCATCGTAGAAGACGAGGTACATCGCGCAGCCCGCGCCGCCAAGCCAGGAAAAGCTGGAGGGCCCGATGACTTGCCGCCAGAGTTTTGGAGGCAGCGCTTACGTTGGTTACGCGTTTCTGAAACACCGGCTGGAGGACTGGCACAGGTCGCGAATATGTATGGTTTAGAAACAAAGGCTGACCGTGCAGAGCGTGATAACTATAGGCCAATCAGTTTATTACCCGTTGGATACCAGATGTTTCCAATTTCTGTTTAGGCGGCTGAAGCACGCGGGGGCCGAAGACAGACTTTGGCTGATAATTTGGCTTCCGATCCAATCGGGGCACGACGGACGCAGTTTCCCTAGCCCGCAGGGTTCTTGAGGACACAGAGAGCATTCGAGACGGCAAAGCTTATTTTTAGTCGCTGGATTGGTCGAGAGTTTTTCGATCCGGTGTCGCCTGCTGCAAAGGCATCCTCTTTGCGAAGATTCGGGTGCCCGTGCCGTTTTGTCCAGGTGGCGTCAGCAATTTATGAGCGTCGGGCTTTCATCGTGGCGGGTTGTGGATCCAATTCGCACGAGCGACCTCGACACGATGGATTGGGTCAGGGATGGCCTGTCACCGTGTCTGTTCACCATCGTAATGACGACGTTATTGGCTGACGCCCATGTGATCGACATACATTCTTCGGTGGTGCAGGAGTCGATGAGGTGCATCGAGTTTTGATGGTCGCGCTACGGCCTGCGCTTCACTTGGGGCCAACTCGAACACATGTAGGTCAGGACGGGCGACGACATCTACAACCATGCCGGGGCGCCGATCGCGAGCAAGAGCTCCGCCGTATATTTGGGCATATGATTGTCGGCAGACGGGCGGGTCGAATCCGAGCTAAGCCGCAAAGTAGGGTCACCAACCCAATATTTTAAGGTGTTACATTCGTTTCGGTCACATGATAAAATGAGCAGCCATCGCAAATGACAAATGTTCAACGCGTGCATTGTTTCTAACTTTCTGCGTGCGCTGTTTTGCGGCCGTGCGGCAACGGCTGGATGCGTTCTAGAACCACCGTCTCTGGAGAACCTGTCGAATTCTTCATGCGTGTTTTACTAGGGTGTCCAACACAGCCTTGCTCAACATTGGTGGGCAAGATCAACTCAGCAATCACCGTGCTACAAGACAGTCGGTGTTCATGGGGCAGCCGGCGAGGCGACCTGGCAGCGATCCAGCTCGCCGCTCGGCGTTGGACTTGGAGTTTTAGAATTGCGCAAGCCTGCCGGAGCGAGGATGCGAGGTAGGCCTCGCCAAACTTGGGGGGACCTTGTGTGGAATAATGCGATGGCTACTTCCGCCATGACGGCGGTGCAGCTCGCGAGTGGAAGCGCGTAGTAAAGACCTGGCCACACTGCTAAAGGCATGTTGGCTGCACGGTCTCTCTCCTCTGCTTACGCGCCGACTGGTGCAAGGCTTACCTGACCTGGCCTGGTGGGTGGCCCGTTGGCAGCCGTGGCGGGGCGTCTTCGCCGTCACCTTCAGCATGGCGCCCCAGGAATGCCTCCCCCGTTGACGACCCAGCGCAGCTCCCCTCCAGGGAGAGCGTTCGGGGAGGTTCCCACTTGGAAGTGGGCGCGCCGCCGTGGGCCCAGCATGCCGATCGTGGACCTTCTTGCCAGGCGCCGCTGCAGGACTTTTCCTTGGCGCGCAGGCCATCACCAGCTGCCGGCCTCTCCGCGGGGGTGGCCGCTGTGCCTGCGCTCGCTGGTCGCGTGCCCTTGGCAGGCGCACCGCTTGCGCGGCGCGGGCCTCCCTTGCGCGACTTCCGGGCAGCTCCAGCACATGCTGGTGGCCCAGCCGCCAGTGCAGCTGCAGAGCTCGCAGACTCATGCCACTGCCGCGCACCCGCCGCCACGCATCTCTCGGCTCCTGCCCCCTGTACCTCTTCGGAGCTGCCCTTGCGTCGCTAGAGCTCGGGCTTGCCGATGCTTTCTGATGGGCCCGTCTTGAAGCTTGACGGTCCATATTTCGTGGAAATTCTTTTTAGCTGGAAGGGTCAGATTTCGGACTGTGCCTCGTCATTTTTCTGACGGCCCCGCTAGGCCATCCCAATTCCTGTAATCTCGAGTCTTACGTCTCCCCGAAAGACGGGAGTGAGAATACGGAGAAGCAAGAAGGGAAGAGAGGGACGAGGAAAACGAGGACGAGGAGACGGAAGCGAAGGACAAGGAGAAAGAAAATGAAGAGGAGGAAGAGGAGGAGGAGGAAGAGGAGGAGGAGGGGGGATGATGGGCGGGATCAGGGGACGAGGCGTAGGAGGGGTTGGGCAGGGGGAAGACGAGGAGGAGGTTCCGATCCCGAGGAGGAGGACGAGGAGGTGGGATCGAGACGGACGTGCAGCACGGGAGAGAGAACCATGTTGACAAAGTTGTTGTTGCTGCTGATGATGATGCTGATGCTCATGATGATGCTGATGGTGCTGATGCTAATGCTGATGCTAATGCTGATGAGGATGAAGCTGGTGCTGCTGCTGAGGATGCTGCTGATTATGATGATGCTGACGATGCTGATGGTGATGATGCTGATGCTCATGATGATGCTGATG
>CAUYUJ010014565.1:89083-91583 GCA_963575745.1 Prorocentrum cordatum
AACTTCCGATCGCGCGATGCGGCGCCCAACACGTCGTCGTCCCGCTCGCAACGTTACTCAGGCTGGCTCGAGTAAAAGTGGTGTGCCGCGTTGGTGCATGGTGCATCGAGGAAGCCTCTCCTCATGAAAGACGCAGCTGGCGGCGACCAATGCCGCAACCCGCTGGTCGGCTGCTCGCGAACGGACGAAGGCAAGAGACGCTCCCGCCACGACGAGGGGATCCGCTCAACTTTCGGGCAGTTGCGTTGCGAGTGGTCGCATGCCACTGCCTGAGGGAACGAGGAGCACGAGCAGCAGGACGACGCGGGGGGGGGCTGGGCAACATGGTTGCAGCACCTGTCGGGAGCAGGGCTGTGCGCTGTGCGGAACAGAGTGGCGCTTATATGGTGTCGCGTTGGCGGCCCTACCCGCCCGTCAAGGTCCGCCCGCATGACTGGGACTTCTTCGTCACTTGTTCCGGAGGCGCCCACAAATTGCACCGCCCAGGATTGGGACGCCCGAAATGGGCACGGAAAGAATGGGTACAATGCCCAACAACAAATGCTGTCCCAAACCAACAGCGGCCGCTGTTGGGCAGGCGGCCTTCTGTTTCAAATGGACACAGGCCGCGGCGGCGCGGATAGCGAGTCCTGTTCAAAAGGAACAGGGACTGCTGTTGGGCATTGTACCCATTCTTTCAGTACCCATTTCGGGCGTCCAGACAGGAGCTCTTCGCAGTTTGCGCTCGCGCTCTTGCCCGAGACGCCCCCCACGATTTGCCCAGGAGCCGTGCGTCAGTGCTCCGTCCGGTGGCGTCGCCCAGACCGCCCGTGGGGCCCGCCCGCCCGCCCCGCCCGGTTGGGCCCTGCCGCCCCGCCGAGGAAGCTCTTGGCCACTTTTGGCCTTCGGCCTCGGGGAGCCTCGCCGCCGCCGCAGCCTTGGGGCGCGGCGCGCCACGGCGGCGGCGGCGGCGGCGCTGGAGGTGCTGCTCGGACCGCCCCGGGCTGCTCGGGAGCCTGCCTGGAGGGCTGCCTGCGCGCAGCCCGAGGCCGTGCCGGCCATTACTGCCAGGCATCCACGGGCATCCACGGGGGGGTTGAAGGTTCCCTCCTACTCCTCCTCCTCCGCCTCCTCCGCCTCCTCGTCGTTCTCCTCCTCCTCCTCCTCCTCCTCCTCCTCCTTCTCCTCCTCCTCCTCCTCCTCCTCCTCCTCCTCCTCCTCCTCCTCCTCCTCCTCCTCCTCCTCCTCCTCCTCCCTCTCCCCCTCCCCTTCCCCCTCCCCCTTCCCTTCCTCCTTCCCTTAGCCATTTTGGCTCAAGCCATTTTGGCTAAGGTTTTTCCTTAGGCCCCCCGCTCCTGGACTCTTCCTCGGCGTACAGTGCGACCCCCGATTCACGGGGCAACGAGGCGAGCGTGAGGGAGGGCGGAGCGGGGCTTTGGGCTCAACGGGAATGGCGACGGGGGGCGGCCCGAGAGCGTGGCGGCTTTCGGAGTCCAGGTGGCGCGGCATCGCCGCGCTCGGCGCCACCGCCGCCCGTCGTGCGGCGAGACAGCGCTGTACAGCGGCGCCGAGCCGCCGGCGAGGCTGCCATGAAGCCCCTCGCGCAGGCTTGCGGCGAGCCTGGCTCCTGGAAGGACCGCGAGGAGGCGGCGAGCCCGGCGCTGGTGCTGCTTGCCCGGGACGCGGTGTCCCTGGCTCCCGCCGCCACCGCCGGTACGCCGCGTGGCACGCTCAGCGATTCCCGCCAGGCGGATTCGCCCACGCGTCCTCGGCGGACATCGCGCGGGCCTCTGTAGGCCCCGGGCTCGGCAGAGGCGGCGCTGAGCCCACCTCGTGCGCAACCGCGCCCGCCGTCGGCGTGCAGCTGGACGCGGAGGCCCAGCGCGTGGACGCCTCGCCCCTCCCCGCTGGCGCACCCCAGGAGGCTGCCGCTGGCCCCCCCCCCCCCTATCCTGGCGAGGACCTTCCTCGTCCTTGTAGTGTTCCTCGCGCCGGCGACGACGCCGATGTTCGTCCAGATGCTGGTGTACTTCCTCGTGGCGCTGCTGGTGCTGGCCGTCGTCCCCACGACGGCTCGGACGCGCAACGGATGGGCGCGCGCGGCCCGTGCTCCCACGCGCCCGACGTGCCCGAGGACGAGGACGGGAAGGTGGCGGAGCAGTCGCGCGACCGGGGATGACCCGCGCTGCGCGGAGAGCACGGGCGCGCTGAGCAGGCCAACCCTATCGCGCCATTCGTGTGGGCGCTCCTCCGCTTCAAGAGGAGCGCTGGCCCTCGGCGACGAAGACGAGATCATCCTGACGGTCGCGATGGTGACCGTGCGAGCGGCTTTCGGCGGAGACGACGGGCCCCGCGCGGAGACGGGCGGTAGTTTCGCAGGTACCAGCGCGTCGGAAGCGCCCCCTCGGGGCGCGGCTGTTCGTCGGGCTGCGCTTCGCCACCCTGGTGCTCCCGACGCGCGCTTGGGCTCCGCGGCGGACGCGGCTCGCGCCATGGAGGTGGGCGGCACCTCCTTGCCCGA
>CAUYUJ010014565.1:94083-124083 GCA_963575745.1 Prorocentrum cordatum
CTAGAGGATTCTGGACTCGGGAGTGCGACCCTTGTGTATGTTACAAGGAGTTCGGGCCTCCGGAGGGCAGACCACAACATGTATGAAGGATTCTGACAGCGAGAGCGAGATTCTGGCGTAAGTGACCAGGGATTCTGGTTTCGGGAGCGCGACTCTGGCGTAATGCGGAAGGGAGTCTCTGGCCTTGGGAACGCCAGCTTGGTGTTCATAGGAAGGCCTCTGGCGCGCGAACCTTGAAGAGGTTACGAAGGATTCTGGCATCGGGGACGCGCGTCGGGCGTACTTTACTAGGGGTTATGGGTAATGGCTTCGGGGTTACGAAAATGTTTTGCTGTTTTGTATTCTTGGACCCCTAGGGAGGTCTTAGAACCTCTGCGCTGGTGTTCGGTCCCCCCTCCCTCGCTCGGACATCAACACCTTACAGTAGGACACATACTTGGGGATTGGCGACGGGACACTGGAACTAGCGCAGGGTGCAGGACACCTCAGCCGCTCAGCCATGTGGCCGCGAAGGGGCGGCGGGTTAGAGTAAGGTCGAGTCTCGTAGAGTAGACCATTTTAGAGTAGAGCAGAGGACAGTACTTGGTGGATTAGAGTCGGGTCAAACAGTGTAGACTAGAGTAGAGGAAAGGAGAGGACAAGAGAAGACAGTTGAGTAGAGTAGAGGAAAGGAGGAGTGGGGTAGAGTACAGGAGAGGAGAGTCGAGTAGGAGTTGGTACTGTTGGGGCATGGTGGAGTAGGTCAGAGTAGGGTAGAGTAGAGCATAGTACAATAGAGTAGGGTACATGTTAGAGTAGAGTCGAGGATACTATAATAGAGTAGGGTAGAGCAGAATAGAAGAGAGCAGATACGAGAGGAGCTGATTACTATACTATGTCAGAACAGAGTACAGGTCAGTAGAGTAGAGTTGACTCGGGAAACGGATCGAACAGGAGTAGAGTTGAGTAGAGTTGACTCGGGAAAAGGATCGAGCAGGAGTAGAGTTGAGTATAATACATTGGGTTATAATCTAGTAAATTTGGTTCTGGCAAGGCAGGGCCGAGTAGAGCAGGGCAGAGTCGAGCTTCCTGTCAGTCTTCTGATCTATTTGGAGTCTGCGCTGGCTGTCGTGCTTTTCTTCCACGATCCTCCTTTCCCCCCCGCTTGCCCCGCCCCGATTCGTTTCCACTTCTCTTCTTCGCTTTTTTCCTGTTTCCTTTTCCCCTCCCTTCCCATTCCAGGGGTCGCGCCAACTACACGCGGCAAAAAAAAGACGACGCACCCCAAAGGGGGTACGACCGAAGACGAAGATGGCTGATATCCATGAGATTCGGGTACTCCTGTTGAGTCGCACGCGAGCAGCGAAGAGCGCGCCCAGGCTAAACATGATGGGGTGAGGTAGCGATGATCAGGACGGGGAGTGACTCTGGCAAGCAGACAGGAGGAGGACGCTTATAAAGACTGGTAGCGCGCAGGAGGATGATGGGCAGCAGGGGACGAGAGGATGGAGGGGGGGGGGGGGGGTCCTGCGCTCCAGGCGTGCGCCTCGCAGCTTGCCTAGGAAGGGGGAGAGTACTCGAGAGGCAACGTAAAGAGGGCCTCCTTCGCACTGCGTGCCCCCCTGGAGGCAGATCCTGACCAACCCGCCGAAGAAGGGAGGCGGCGGCACGCTGACCCAAGGAGGGCGGCGGCGACTGCCCCGGCCCCTCTGCCCCAGTGCCCGCCGCAAGCTCGGAGCAGCAGGCCTCTAAAGTCCGCGCCTCGCCGACACAGCCAGGACTTCCTCCTCCCCTCCTCCTCCGTCATAACCTCTTGTGCGTCGCGCGGTTTCCTAGCTTTTCGTATGTCTCGCAGTTCCCCTGCATGTCGTACACGTCTACAGGAGGCCATGGCCTCACCCGCCTGGTCTTAGTAGGCCCGGACAGCTGTCCGATGTGGTGGTTCGTTCGTTCGTTCGATCGCCTTCTCCTCGTTCCCGCGTCTCAAGGCTCTCTTGGGAGTCTGAAGGCACGGGGAGTGGACTCCTCCCCCTCAGCCCCCCGCCCCTCACACAATTCCTTTCTCCGCTCTCTCCTCTTGCTCCTCCTCCCTGTTTCGGGGTCCTGGACACGCAAAGTTGGGCGTCGCATGAGCTGAGCACCCGCCTGGATTTCAGCCAAGATCGTCGCGTGAGCTTGATTTTTGCGAGGGCTCGGCTTTCGGTCCTGTGGCCGTTTCCCCCCCCCTCTTGCGTCGTGTCGTAGTGCAGTCGCGCCAGTCCGCAAAAGACCTCTCGCCGTAGTCTTAGCCCTGCGTTTCGTGGGTCGGTGGCTGGGCCTGACGCCAGGCTGGGGAAGCAGCCTGCGCGGTCCGAGAGGAGGCCCACGAGGACGAGAGAGACACGACCCCAAAAGGTTTCGTAAGTAGCCTCCAGGAGGCCCCAGCGCAGGCCCCCCCCTGCTGTTGCGCGAGGCGTCACGCTCAAAGCTGGCTCAGCATCTGCTCAAGATTTACCGCGAGAGCTGGCACAGGCTTCTCGGGCAGACGTTTTTGTTCAATCATGGCCTTGATTGAAGATCGGCGGCGTGCTCGGGGGGGAAGTGAGAAGGCGCAGGCATTATCAGAAGGCGGCGGGGCTTCTCGGAAGCCTCGCCGCCTTCTGAGAAGTGTGCCGTGTCTTCGGAGACGGCTCATCTACCATATCTCAGCGGGCCGGAGGCCTTACGAGACCTCTGAGACGACCCGCCCCCTCCCACTTCCGCCCCGGGCTCGCCGCCAAGAAGAGCTTGCAGGTTTCGCGCCGTCATCGCCTCGCTCACCTTCACATCCTGGCCGAGGGCGAGGCGGGGCCCGAATCGATCCCGCATTTGGCACCAGCCCAGGCAGGCCCCCGACGTCGTGTCTTTTCCACGACGTCGACCCCCACAGGTCTGGACCCCTTCCTCGGGAACGGTGTTTCATCCCAGGTTGTTTTGTTGACGCTCCGGGGGCCCAGCAAGGGCCCCCAGAGGCCGAAACGAGCGAACAACCTCCCGTCGTGATTTCTGCACGGCGCGATGGGGTTCTGCGGTGGAAAAATGGACGAAGGGTGAGGAGGAGGAGGAGGTGGAGGAGGAGGAGGAGGAGGATGAAGAAGGGGAGGAGGTGGAAGTGGAGGAGGAGGAGGAGGAGGAGGAGGAGGACGAGGAGGGAGAGGAAGAGGGGGGAGTCGATGGCTGACGGGCCGCCAAGGTCGTTTTTTGGCGGTCCCAGGGCCTGGCAAGGGCCCGCGGAGGCCGAGACGAGCAAACAACCTCCCGTCGGCAGTTCTTCATGACGCGAGGGGGTCTGGGCAGGGGGACGGGGGAACAGGGACGAAGGGTGGGGAGGAATAGGAGGAGGGAGGAGGTAGGAGGGAGGAGGGAGGTGGGAGAGGGGGGGAGGAGGGGAGGAGGGAGGAGGGAGAGGGAGGAGGGGAGGAAGGCGGGAAGGAAGAGGAGGGAGGAGGGGCCAAACGACCGAACGACCTCCCGTCGTGGGTTCTTGACGACGCGAGGGGGTCTGGGGCCGCCGCGGGCCGCAGCATCTCGGATGCCACCTGGGCGCTTGCCTTTGACCCAGACGTCGTCCAACAGGTCTTTGGCAACTGCTCGATCCAGAGGCCGTTCGTCGCCCCCTCCTCCTCCTCCTCCTGCTCCTCCTTCTCTTCCTCCTCCTCCTCCTCCTCGCCCTCCTCCCCGTTCCCCTCCTCTACCTCCTCCTTCTCCACGTCCTCCTCCGCCTCCTTCTTCTCCTCCTCCTCCTCCTCCTCCTCCTCCTCCTCCTCCTCCTCCTCCTCCTCCTCCTCCCCACCCTTCGTACCTTTTCCCTCTGCTCCCTCGCCTTCCCCTTCCTATCCCTCTCCCTCCCGTTCCTCTTCCTCTCTCTCTCTCTCTCTCCCTCTCCTTCCTACTTTTCCTCCCTCTCCTTCCCCTTGCTCCTCACCCTTCGTCCGCCGCGTAGGAGTTTCGGAGTGTTGGGTCAGTGGTTCCGTTGGCCTTGTAGACAAATCGTCGATTTGGCCGAACTCCAGCCGATTGTTAGCACGTTTTCGCCCGTTCAGTACACTAGTGCACGCTGTAGCGCACGATCAATCAGCGAAGAGACATTGGACCCTGACGTGCATTCATTCATTCATTCATTCATTCCACCCTTCGTCCCTTTTCTCCCGTCCCCATCCTCAGGCCCCCTGGCGTCGTGAAGAAACCACGACGGGAGGTTGTTCGCTCGTTTCGGCCCCATGGGGCCCTGACCGGGCCCCGGGAGCGTCAACAAAGCGATTCGGGATGAAAAACCGGTCCCGGGGAAGGGGATGTTTTGGGGTCGATTTTGTGGGAAAAGACACGACGCCGGGGCTTTTGGAGCAGTGCTTGCACTTAGGTGCTCTTGCTTCTCCTCTATGGTTACTGAGTTACTGAGCCTGAGTGCTGGTCTGAGTTACTGAGCCTGAGTGCTGGTCTGGCAGGCTTGCTGTCGCCTGTCGCCGCCCGTCGCCGCCGCTGGTAACTGGGCCTGGGTGCCAGTCCGGCCGGCTCGTGGCCGCCTGTCGCCGCTGCCGTCGCCGCTGGTACTCGAACCCCTGTGCCAGTCTGGAAGCTCGTCGCCGCCCGTCGCCGTCGTCACCGCTGGATTGTCTTGCATTGCATTGTAATCGCATTGCGCTTCGTTGCTTTATGTCGCTTTGCTTTGTTTTCGATGTTTTGCATTGATGTGCGTTGACTTGCGCTGCTTTGCGTTACATTGCGTTGTTTTGCACTCAGTTGCGTTACTTGTCTTTATGTTGCATGTTAGTGCGGAGTGTGCTTGCAAACGGGCACGGGATTGAGGGACCCAACGGCGTCTTCACCATGCTCCCCTGTATTCCACTATATATTCGCTCAAGCTTTCACAGGTTCGCTCGCATGGGCCTCCCGCGTGGGCCCCTGGCAGCCGCGGCGGCGGCCGCGGTCCATGGGCTGCTGGCGTTAGGGCTCTGGAGCTCGACGCCCGCGCCTGCTTGCCCGCAGCCGGTGTGTCCGGCGCCATTCTGCCCGGCGCTGGTCTGCCCCGACTGTGTGTCGGTGGCCGGCGCGCCCGACCCGGGGCCGCCGGGTGGCCCTGCGGCTCTCGGCCTGGGCGAGGTGCCCGAGGAGCTGGCGGAGATCCGCTCGGCGGCGCTTCGCCTGGAGGAGCAGCTCGCCTTGGTGCAGGAGGCGCTGGAGGCCGCTTGGAGCGCCTGGCCGTTGCTCTGGGTGCTCATCGGTGGGGCGGGCAGGGATCTGCTCGGTCGCCTGACCGATAGGTGCCGTCGGCGTCATGCTGTCGAACAGGAAGTACCAGCTGTTTTCCTCCAGCGGCCTCGTCGTGCCGGAGGAGGAGTTTATGCGTGAGATGAAGCCGGGCAAGCGGTTTGCCCTTTGGTATGAGGACGACACTTACTGGCACGAACGGGTCGCGCTGGCGGAGGTGCGGCCAGAGGTGTGGATCATCACCACTCCCGATGGGCATCGCTACTCTGAGAATATCAGGTGCCGCCGGGGTACCTCAGGCGCGGTGCAGGCGGTGCATCTCGTCCCTGATGCCGAGCTGCTGGAGCCGATGAAGGGGCACTTCTACCGGTTTCGCACCGCGTTCGACGCCGCGGACCTTGTGGAGCAGATCAAGCTGGCTGAGGGCGAGTCCTATGGCATCACTCGTCGTCGGCGGCCGTCGCCTGAGGCCATTGCCCTGTGGGACGGGAGTGAGGTCGAGTATCAGGCGCTGATGGACTCGGACGGGGCGCAGCTGGTGCCCTTGGCTGGGGACGACGGTGAGGCGAGGCCTGCTGTCGCGCCGGGCGCCGCGGCTCTGCCGCTGGCCGCGGCCGCTGACCCGCCGCCGGACGTCACCTGGCTCATCGTCGACCCGCTCCACCCTGATTTCGGTCGGGAGCGCCATCCTGCTCCAGACGCCGAGATGGCAGGTGACTACGCCATGGCGTTGGACGCGAGTCGGCGGCCGGTGCCAGTGAAACGGGTGCCGATCGCCGACGTGGCCACCTTCTTGGACACGGTGCACATGACGGTGCGCAAGATCCTGGACGAGGAGGGCGCCGCCGTGAAGGCGGACAAGGGTCTGGAGGGCCGCCTGAGCGAGGCCCTGGACGGCGGCACCAAGACCCCTCCTGCGGGCGAGGACGCGAGGACCTTGTCGGTGAGCTACGACGAGCACGGGGAGCGGCACAAGGACTGGCGATCGGTCTGCGCCGAGATCTCGTTCAGCCACTTCAGCGACTGGGAGAAGCACCACGAGGGGCCGGCGACCACGCTCGCGTTGTTCAAGAACATCCAGCGCCAAGGGGGAGATCCTCGCCTGTTCTATCCCATATGGTGCCGGGACGCGGGCGTCAGCCCTCAGGAGCGCACGGGCATCGAGATGAAGCTCCTGCTGGACATCCTGTACCTGAGCGGCTGCTACGACCAGGTCAACGGGCCATCGTTGGCGAGCATCGAGGCCGTGTCGAGGAGGGTGTGCCAGATCATCGAGGCGTACTCCACTGGCGCTCCTGGCCGCGCGAACTGGGAGGGCGTGAAGCACTTCATGCCTCTGGCCAACTCGGCCTCGGTGGCGCCGCCGGAGCTGCGCTCGCATGCCCACCGCCGCGCGAAGGAGGAGGTGGAGATCGAGAACATGCGCATGAAGGCGCGCGGGCTGCATCCGGGCGCCGGCGCTGAGGGCGGTCAACCTGTCCTTCCTGGCGCAGGCGGAGGCGGAGGCGGCCGCGGCGGGGGGCCCAAGGGCGACCCGAAAGGCGGAGGACGTGGTCAGCCCAAACAGGGAGCCGGCGCGGAGGCGGAGAAGGTGAAGTTGCCGGGACAGGGGCGATGCTCGGGGCCGGCGCCGACCGTGGTCGAGTCGACGCTGGAGGCCCAGACTCGGTGGCAGGTGACAGCCGTGTGAGGCGCGTTGCCATGCTGCCGCTCTTTCCAATTCCCCTCTCCCCGGCACCTGCCGCGCCCAGCGGACGTGGCCGACAGGCTTCTTTCTGGCCTGCGAGGCCATTTGCGGAGACTGAATGCTGATGTCAACGCAACTGTGAACGCTTTGAATTGGATGGCTGGGGACCGGCATCGCCCCGAGTACGGGCCGCCGCGTACCCCAGAGCAGGCTAGTGTGCATGCGCGCGTCAGAGACAGGATTTCTTCCCTTTTGACCTCAGGCGTCGCGATCCCTAGCCGGCGAGCGGCTTTTCTCGAGCTGCTGCACGGCCGGGCTGTGTACGATGCAGAGCCCGGTGGACACAACCTTGCCAGTTTCTCCAATGTCTCCTCTGTGAGCCTGCCTGACAGCCTCGTCGGCGCCCCTTCGGTGCAGGAGGTTGTGGGCCCAGAGGCGAGCCAATTCTTGGAGCAGAACTACGAGCGCATGCTGCGCACCTCGACGGACTTTTTGGAGCGACAGGAGTCGCTGCCCTCTATAACTCCCTATTGGGACCCTGTGCTTTCTCGCAGCCGCCGCAAGTTCCTGCGGCCGATGCGGGCGCTTCTGCGGATTGGACTGGCCACGCTTTTGCCAGCTGGTTCGGCGCAGGAGCACGTCGGTATGTTCTTTGTGAAGAAGGCCGGTAAAAGTAAGAGTCGGCTCATCATTGATGCTCGTCGTCCGAATAGGCGTTTTGCTGACCCCCCTGGAGTCCACCTCTGTTCGTCAGAGAGCCTCGCGAGGATCGAGGTTTCTCTTCCGCCTGGTTGCTCTAGTCCTACTCCTGATCAACTTCGTAGCGCCCAGATGTGTCTGGGGCTGGCGGATGTTAAGGACGCTTTCCATCGGTTTCGTCTTCCCTTGGGCCTGGCGAGTTACTTCGGGTCGGGTGCCGCCACAGCAGGGGAACTGAAGGTCGTGGGAACCAATGTTGGCGGGAGCGTCTTGGGTGTTGATGACCAGGTCGACATATGTTGGGCTTCTCTTCCTATGGGTTTCTCTTGGTCACTCTACTTCTGCCAGCGAGCGGGTGAGCATCGTATGGCTAATGTTCCTGGTCTTCGTGATTCTGTCCTCCTTCGCGATCGTGGTCGGCCTGGGGTCTTCAGGTTTGCTGAGAAAGGCGAGGACGAGAAGAGGGGGCTCGTCTTGGAGGGCTCCGGGATATGTCACTACATCTACGTTGACAATCTGGGTGTTCTCTCTTGTGATCCCTCTCATACCTCGTCCATCCTGTCCGACGCGGCGGCTCGTTTCGAGAGCGTTGGGCTCGTGACCCACGAGCACGAGGTGAGTGCCACTTCGTCGAAGGCCCTGGGGACCCACATAGACCTCGAGGGCCTTAGAGTTTCTCTTGCGCCCGCTCGACTGTGGAAGGCGCGCCAGGGTGTTCTGTGTGCCTTGTCGTGTCGGAAGCTGTCTGGACGCGTCTGGGAAGTGCTGCTGGGCCACCTCACCTTCTGCGCGCTGATCAATCGTAGCATGATGAGCGTCTTCGGGAGTATCTATGCCTTCATAAATAAGTACTACGCTACCCCTATGCCGCTGTGGGACACCGCTAGGCAGGAGATGCTGACCGCTGCCTCCCTCCTGTTCCTGATGGATGCCTCGTGGACGCTGCCCTGGCCCCCTGGTGTCGTGGCCACGGACGCTTCGGAGGAGGGGTTCGGGGCCACCGTCTCAGAGTGGGACCCTCAGGACGTCTCGGAGGTGGGGAGGATCCTGGAGAGGGGCCGCTTTCGGAAGCTTCCTGGAGTTTCTGCCCGGTCGAGGTTTTTCGGGAGTCTTGAGGAGCTTGGATCTGAGGCGGACGAGGGAGAGTTCGACAGGCCGTATGATGTGGACTCTAGCTTCCCGGAGGTCCCCCACAAGCTGCTCTCGCAAGCCCACTGGAGTACCCTTCTGGCGGGCCCCTGGAAGTACTTTGACGAGGGCATTTTCACCTTGGAGGCTAGGGCCCTGGTCCTGGGATTTCAGGCGCTGGTGAGCGAGTGCCAAGTCAGGAACGCGAGGGTGCTCTTCTTGGTTGATAACATGGGGGTGTGTCTAGCCTTCGCTCGGGGGCGCACCACGGACTTCAGGGCCCTGATGTGTATGAGACGCATGGGGTCGTGGTGCTTGGCCCTCGGACTGCGAGTCTGTTTTCGCTGGATACCTTCCGAGTGGAATACTGCGGATGAGCCGTCCCGTCGGTTTTCGGTAGAACATGTTGGCTCACGTGCTGACCTTGACTCTGTTGGCTATTCCCGCACTGTTCCTGAACCACTCAGATGTGATGGAGAGGGGCCCCAGGTTGGGGCCTGCCCGCGCCGTGCCGCGGGCGAAGGCGCAATCAGGCCGCCTGCCCCGCGGGTCGACGACGACCCCCGCGGCGCCCGTGGTCTCGAGGAACCTGGTGACGTTCACGCCGGCGCCCGCGACTGGCAGGGCGACCCGGACCCGCCGTCTGGCGTCCGGGGACGCGCTGGTGGCGAAGCTGGAGCAGGCCCCGAAGGAGAAGGAGCAACGGACGCTCGACGAGTTGAGCGACGGAGAGGTGACAGACAAGGACGACGAGAGCGACGCGACCTCCGACACCGTGAAGGTTCAAGTGCGGCCGGCTCGCCGAGTGCGAGTCTTGGCGGCCCCGCGGGTCGGGCGAGCGCGCCGGCCGGTGGAGGCGAAGCGGCTGCAGGGGCTGGGTCTTCTGCCGCTGGAGTCGAGCGCGGTTCAGTCGAAGACGGAGACCGACTACTACGACGCGGTGAGCGCCTGGCGGGCTCGAGCCCGCGAGCTGGGCGAGCCTCTCGGCGTGGCTGCCGAGGTGGGCGCGTCGGTGGCGCGGCAGCTGCAAGAGCTTTTCGACCGAGGCGAGAACCTCAGCAAGGGCGAGAAGCTCGTGGCCGGGCTGGGGCACTTCCTGCCCGAGTTCGGGCGGCATGGAGGCCTTCATCTTTCCCGGTGCTACCGGGCTCTGAAAGGCTGGAGACGCCGCTGCCCGCCACGATCGCGCCGCCCCCTGGCCTTCAGCATCTGGGCAGCCATCATCTGGGAGCTGTGCCGCGCGAACTTCTGGAACATGGGGGTGTACACGCTGTTCATGCTGGTGACCTACATGCGGCCCTCGGAGCCCCTGAAGCTGCTGAAGGAGGACCTCCTCGCCCCGGCGCATGGGCTCTCTGCCTCGTGGATCTGCTTCGCCTTCCGGCAGGAGCGGGGAGCGGCGTCCAAGACGTACGCGACGGACGAGAGCATCGACCTGAGCTGCAGGTGGGTGCCCTACCTGACGACGGTGGTTGCTGCGCTGCGAGCAGGCGACCCCAAGGCCAAGGTCTTCAACTTCAAGTACAGCAGCTACACGCGCCAGTTCAAGATCGCCTGCAAGAAGCTGGGGCTGACGGCCGTGCCTTATCAGGCAAGGCACTCAGGCGCCTCCATCGACGCCGCCATGAAGTATCGCACCCGGGCCGAGATCAAGAGCAGGGGACGGTGGAAGGCGGACAAGTCGGTGCTGAGGTACGACAGCAAGGCCAAGATTGTCGAGAGCGTCGACAAGCTGAGCGCCTCGTTGGCGTCTCACGTGCACAGGTGCGAGCTCCAGCTCGGGCCCCTTTTGTGCGGCCAGATCGACCCCTCGGCCATCGCGCCGCCCGTCATCCCGAGCTCGGCCCCAAAGAAGCGACGCCGTACCTAGCCGATCTTTTTGGCGGCGCAGGCGGTGTGGGCCGAGCAGCAGGCAGATGCGGTATTCGGGCTCGGCTGTGGGACAAATCTATTTCAGACTCTTTGGATCTGACACTTCTGAAGAACATCCAGCTTTTGTGCTCGGAGGCCAAAAATGGTAAGTTGGTTGCAACCATGATCGCTATCGAGTGCCGCTCTTGGGGCATCGCTCGTCACAGAACCAACGTGATCCGTTCGCGTACTGAGCCCTGGGGTGTTACGAAACCGGCCAAACCCTTCTCGGCCAATGATCTGGAAGCCCTTCGGACCGGAAATCTCCAGGCCCGCAGGATCCTCAAGCTCATTCGGTACATCCACGCCCTGGGCATCCCGTGGGCCGTCGAGAACCCAGCGACAAGTTTACTTTGGTGGGTCCCAGGCTTCATCCAGTTCGCGAACGATCCCAAGGTGCATGTTAAGATTATCGACCAGTGTGCCTTTGGAACTCCGTGGCGAAAGCGTACCCAACTCATGTTCGGCAATTGCGACCCCTTTGATGTCAGCTTGTGCGATAAGTATATGTGCCACGGTCGGGGGACTTGCTGTTTCACTGGAAAACCTCACGTGGAGCTGGAGGGCAAACGTATGACATCCCAGGCCCAGACTTACCCACCCCGTTTTTCCCAGCTCCTGGCCAACATACTGTGCAGTACGGCTGTATGTCAACGTGCTTACCAATACTCAATCAACTCATAAGCTCACTACCTTTCGGGACGTTTTGGGAATCAGCTATTGCATAATGCCGAGTATATACTCTTTAGCATTCTCATTCTGTCGTGGGCCAGCTCGTGATGACGGTGGCAGAGTTGATTAGACACATTGCTGAATGAAAACAGAGCGCAGGTCTCTCATGTTAGTGCGGAGTGTGCTTGCAAACGGGCACGGGATTGAGGGACCCAACGGCGTCTTCACCATGCTCCCCTGTATTCCACTATATATTCGCTCAAGCTTCCCTCCCCCCTCTCCCTCTTCTTGCGCGGTGCCGTTCCGACTCCACGTTTCAAGGGAATCAGCTATTGCATAATGCCGAGTATATACTCTTTAGCATTCTCATTCTGTCGTGGGCCAGCTCGTGATGACGGTGGCAGAGTTGATTAGACACATTGCTGAATGAAAACAGAGTGCAGGTCTCTCATTGATTTGAATTGCTTTGCATTGCTTTGCATTGCTTTGCGTTGCTTTGCATTGCGTTGCGTTGCTTTGCATTGCTTTGCATTGCGTGACATTGCTTCGCATTGCTTCGTACTGTTTTGCATTGCTTTGCATTGGTTCACATCTATTCGCAATGCTTTGCATCGTTTTGCATTGTTATGCATGGGTGTGTATTGCTTTTCGTCGTTTTGCATTGTTTCGTATTGCTTCACAATTTTTTGCCATGCGGTCCCTGCATGGCTCTTTGCTGCTTTATCGATTAGCATTGCTTCGGATTGCTTCGTCTTGATTCTCCTTTCTAAAGGAAGAATCGATTCGACCCCCCCTCATAATTGACGATCCACCTTTTCGTATTGCAATTTGCATGTGTTTCTGCCCCATCGTCCATCCTAAATACGAACTCGTACTATCCCAGCCAAACCGGTATCACTCCCCCCGCCATCCTCTGCGACAAATACTATGCGCGCACTCTCGTTTATCAAAAATCATTTGAAGAATCCTTGCAACACATGGGACGAAGTGCACACGCGCGCATCGTCGCGCGCGCATGCCGAAATCCTTCAAAATCTCAGATTTCGGAAGGAATTCAAAATCAAGTTTCCAAAACACATACAAAAACACAGGGTTTCGCAACACTGATTTGCTACAAAAACTTACGCGCGCGCTCTTGCGAAATCTTAAGATGACCATCGGTTTTCCAATATTTCCAAGAAGTAATGCCAAACGGGCCTCGCGCGCGCGCGCGTGTCGAAATCTTTCGAACGCCCTTGCGCGCGTGCCGTCGCGCGAATCCTCTGCAAAAAATGGGGCGAAGTGCGCACGCGCGCGTTGTCGCGCGCGCATGCCGAAATCCTTCAAAAACAATCGGTTTCGGAAGGATTTCAAAATCGAGTGTCCACACAACATACAAAGCCACAGGGTTTCGCAACACGGATTTCAAACAAAAGCGTGCGCGCGCGCTCTTGCGTCGTCGTCGTCGTCGCCGTCCTCCCTCCTCCCTCGTCGTCGTCGTCGTCGCCGTCGTCGTCCTCTGTCTTTCCTTGTCGTCGACGACGTCGTCGTCGCCTTGGATTCGTCGTCGTTTCCGTTGTCGTTGTCGCCGTTGTCGTCCTTCCTCCCTCGTCGTCTTCGTCAGCGTTTCGTCGTTGTCCCTCCTATTTCGTCGCCGTCGTCGTCGTCGTCGTCGTCGACGTCTTCCCTCCTCCCTCGTCGTTGTCGTCGTCGGCGTTGCCGTACTCCCTCCTTCTTCGACGTTCGCGTCGTCGTCGTCCTCCCTTCTCCCTCGTCGTCGTCGTCTTCGTTGGCGACGACGTCGTCGTCGTCGTCGTCGTCGTCGTCGTCTTCGTCGTCCTCGTCGTCGGTGTCGTCGTGGTCGTCGTCGGCGTCGTCGTCGTCGACGTCGTCGTCGTCGTCGAAGTCGTTGTCATCGTCGTCGTCGGCGTCGGCGTCGTCGTCGTCGTCGTCGTCGGTGTCGTCGTCGTCGTCGTCGTTTTTGTCGTCGTCGTCGAAGTCGTTGGAGACGTCGTCGGTGTCGTCGTAGTCGTTGTCGGCGGCGTCGTCGTCGTCGTCGTTGTCGCTGTCGTCGTCGTCGGCGTCGGTGGCGTTGCAAAGTGCCATTTGGTACCCACCGTCACGGTTTTAAGAGGTTTTGAACACCAAGTTGCGGGTGGATGGGTGGGATGTTTGCGCGAGCAGTGGAGTGGGCAACTCACTGCGAACAGAACTTACTTTGGCATCACATAGATTGTACCACATGGATTGCACCACCTAGGTTGCACCACATTGACTGCACCGCTTTTTTGCGGCGCATAGCTCGCAAGAAAGAACTGTCAACGCCAGTGCAGCCGTCTTTTTGACAAGGGTGGCGGCTGGCAGAGACGACCACGACGTACCGACTGGGCCAGTCGCAACCTTTTGCGGGCCATTGGATGGCCGGGACGTCAGGTCAGTCCCGCAGAGGCCGTTCACATGGGCTATGCTCAGGGAAGCCAAACAAGACCAGCGTGCCGCGGCAAACGGCCTTGCACAGGGGCGGGGGTCCCCTGGTCCTCGCTGGCGCAGGAAGGCCACATCGGAGGAGAGTTCTACGACCTGGAGGAGGGACTCTGGGACAGTAGGGCGGTTCCCCTCTCCAGCTGTTGACGTGGCGGCTACACGAGGGCTGCCAGTTTACCCTCCCAGGGTACAGCTACCTGGCTGGTCACAACTAGGCTGGAGCAGGGTAGCCTCACTTGTGCTGGACCCAGCTGTACCGCAACAGGCGCTAACGGCGAGCCTTAAACCAAGCATCACATGGGGGCACGATTCGTCTCGCGCCTCCTCGCAGAAACCATTTTCGCCGCCGACATACTCTGAGAAGCTGGTTGTCTTCACTCTCGGGGACTCTGTGGACGTACTGGGCTGGATCCCCAATATGCCAGGGGCGGAGGTGGCAGTCCATGTCCGACTACGTACTCCAGACGCCTGTATGGACCGATACCCGCTGGCACGGTGGGTCGTGCGGGGGAACCCACGTTGAGCCTTGATCAGGCTGCAATCATGGGAGGACAATCCGCACCGAACACAACGCTAGCCATCGCACTCCTGTCCAGCGCCCCCGGGGGTGACCCGCAGCCTGGACCGACCACCACGGGCATATGCATATGATTTCGACGACGACTACCAGATCGTGGAAAACCACACCGTATCCATCGCCTGAAGCCTCCCCCGACAGCTTTGAGGCGTCCCCCAGAGGCTCGTAGGTCTCTTGCAGAATCTATGAGGCCTCAGTCAAAGGGTCTTGCGGCCTCCTTCAGGAGTTCCAGGACCCCTCCCAGAGGTTGCTGTGCTTCTCCCAGTGAGGTTTTTGGCTTCTCCAGCGTGGTGGCACAAAGACTTTAAACGGAGAAGGTTAAAGGCGAGATATAAATCGAGCATGTACCGCTGCCGTGCCTGGCTCAAGCCGGGCCCGGCCAGATATGTGACTGTGCCTCACCGAGGCGCACTACTTGCATCCGAGATCGGAAAACATCCTTTTCCATTGACGATGCCCATCCTACTCTTTACTCCAGATCCCATGCTTCGTCTCGCTCTCTTGCTCATGCGCTATGAGCCTAAGCCTGGGATATGGAAGCGCCTAAGGCGGACTGTATACCTAAGCTTACCAGCTTGTTTTCGACTTGGTAGCGGAGCTGGCTACACTCTCGTGTGGCTGGCTCTCGCTCTGATTCCTGTAATCCACGGCACAACTTGGTGGACTACTACTACGGTGGAATACCATGTTGCGCCGGCTCTGCGAGGAGCGGAGCCAGTCCGCGATCGAGCTAGCGGGGCAACCCGCGAACTCGAGACGCTCTCTCCTACCTCACTGCGCTACTTCACTCCCGACTTCCACCAGATGCCAATCGGCAACTCGATCGAGAACGTGGTCACCCTGCGGGGCTACCCGCAGCGGGGCCACCTGCATCCCGTGCCGGTCAGGCGCCTCACGGCTACCACGCCAGAGCCTGACAAACCACAGCCCAAACCAATCACCGAAGCCGAAATGCACATGCATTGGATCAAAATAACGATCTTCGGCATTCTGTGGGTAATAATGGGATGTGCTGTGGGATACATGCGGCAGGGGATGGACGACACGCGTACTACTGGCCCTTCATGGGACCCTGCCGGTACTACGCCTTTTCGCGAATACGTTCGCGAAGTACATGCATGGTTAAACGTAACGAGCGGCAATATGACACCACCACAACAAGCTGCAGCACTACAACGAGGCCTTCAAGGTCTGGCTCGTCGTATCGCCATGCAGGTCCCCTCCCAGATCATCAATTATGGTGTAACTGTCAATGGACAGCCAACGGATGCAGTAACCTACATACTGTACTTACTGAGCACCAAATTTGAAAATCTGGAAGATGAGCGCCAGCTCAACTCTGGCACGGCCCTTATCGACTTCCGCGTCGAAAGGGGCGAGCGAATCGACTCAGTATTAGCTCGATTCGAGATGGCCCGTGACGAGGCTAACTCTGTTGGCTTTGTCATCCCCAACTTTCAGATCCTAACGCTGATTCTCTTCAGAGCGTTAGGCGTTGGCGCGTCACGAGCCCAACACCTGCTTGAGCCCTTCAATCATCAGATGCCCCGAACACAAGCAGACTATGACAGGCTGTTGACCAGGATGAGGAACTACGGACATGTTGCCGAGCGCTCTCCTGGTAACATAGCGGGTATCTTCACAGGGCACCACTCACATGCAGGTGTTTACGCCACGACTGCGGGGTCACCCGCTGGTCCTGGCGAGCCAAATCCCTGGGCTGACCCAGCCGATATGCCCAACGAGGCCACTGCCCTTCTAGGGCAGACCGGCCAGGTATCGGCAGAGGCAGCTGAGGCAAACGCCTGGTCGAACTACTCGCCAGGCGCCGCCTACACTGCAAGCCCGCCCTCGGGCACAACCCTCTGGGGCCAAGCGGAGTCATCCGCTCAATGGTCTCAGCCACCCTCACCGTTTGAATCTGGCACTGACACAGATACTTCATCTGACGATGAGCACAATGGAATAGTCTCTGCTGGTAATGACTATCCAGCGGACGACACTCACCTTTCTGAACAGCAAAGGGCGGAAGCCGCCTTTATGGCTTATCGCAAATCAAAACGCCGTTGGAGGCGCTTTATGAAGAAACCAGTCAGAAAGGTGAGACGTGCAGTACGCCGACATTTCAAACAATTTGGAAAGGGTCGTGGTAAAGGGGGTCGCAGACGCCGTATGCATGGTAGGGGTATTACTGCTTTCCTCACGTCCTTAACTGATATGGCTTTTGAAGAAGTTCTTATCGGAGGCAAAGGTCGGGGTCACAGGCGGACCTCCGGTAAGGGAAAGGGGCGGAGGGGCAACCCTAGGGACGCTTCTGGTAATACTATGAAGTGTCATACATGCGGTAGCACAGAGCATTTGCGCGATCAATGCCCGAAGGGGAAAGGAAAGGGATCCGTACACTTGGCTCAAAATTCTTTTATGGATGACATAGATTACATTGACTACGAGTTTTACGTCAATCCAGAAGCGGCTCCCGCTGCGGGCTCCTCCACGTATTACGTGATGGCCCGCTATGCTGAAGCAACCGTGGCCCTGGAAGACTACGCAGTGACCCTCTTCGACGAGTTCCACGGCTGGGACGAGGTCGATGAGATTGCGTACAATGCTTGGTTCGGTCTTCCAGCGGGGCCACCCGCCGGTGACGAGGTCTCCGAAGCCGAGACTGTCCCGGCAACAGAGGAAGAACTCACCGCCGCGCTGGCCCCACAAGTGATTGGCATGCCGTTGCTGCCAAATCCGTCGTGGGCTGGCTCGGAGATGGGAGACGCCGATGACGAAATGCGGGGCCATCCCGCGGATTCCGACTCCGAAGAATCCGAAGAAGATTATAACGACATGCTCCAGGAGCAGGTTTCAGAAGCAATCCGACTCTTGAGTGCGCCAGCACAGCAGCAGATGACGATGAACGAATTGCTGTCGCACCCAGGAGTTGCCCGTCTACGTCCATACTTGGATTCGAACATGTCAGCATCTCAGATGCTTAAAGCACTCCAAGCTCTAGCGGGGTCACCCGCCGAAGAGATGCTAGACACAACAGCGGGGCCACCCGCTTGGTCTATGGATGTATTCATGCAAGGTTGCGATCAAATGAACATTAACGACCTCTCGATGGAGCAGTTAAATGACATCGGATACTTCAGAAGCCCGTATCAAAACGTGTTCATGGTCCAGGACAGCTCAGAGGACTCGGAGGACATGCGGTACGCCAAGAGGGACAGGCGACCGTCGCCTCCCCGAGACTCAGAGCATGACGATCAAAGGCCAGTGACACGTGGTAGTGCGTCAGCGGGGCCAGCCCGCGGAAGGAGCCGCTCAGCTCCTAGACGCCCTACGCATGATGAATCGGGCTATCCATACAGCACTGAGCACTCCGTTGGAGTATCTGCTCAGCAGGTGCCGGATTGGTACATCCAATGGTACCCCGGCTACTCTATGGATACTCTTCGGCACTGGTATTCTAAGGAATACTGTGCCAAAAGGGACGAGACTGGCGCGATAATCCGTACCAAGGGCGGCAAGACCAAGACGCCAGAGGCCTGGGACAAAAGGGCGAAGAAGCAGGAGATCATCACTGACCGCAAAACGTACAGAAAGCAAGTATGTCAGTGTGAGCCCTTTAAAGGCCACATGCGCAGGTGTCCGATGGACCGCCCCTCCAGGAGCCCTCACTATGGAGAGACCCCGTGGAATTGGTCTCATGGAGACGACGCGGGTAACGTCCATGATCCGAACAAAGAGGTTCCTGGAGGAGGAAAGCGCATCACAGAGGCCGATCGCGTCCCTATGACCGAAGAGGTGGCCAACACCGTCAAGGAAAATTGGGCAAAGCTTCCCAATGACCACCGCCTCAAGGAATGGAACCGCCGATTCCATAAGGAAGCGGGGTCACCCGCAGAATCCAGTAAGGAAGCGGGGTCACCCGCAGAATCCAGCAAGGAAGCGGGGTCACCCGCAGAAGCAGTACCAGCCGCTGGATCTGCGGACGAGTGGATAGACGTTGCCTCTGCTGCCGGGTCCGCCGCCGGCACTGACCGCACTGAGCTAAATGAAGAGTGGGCGGCGGAAGACGGTTCAGAGAATCCATTCCCTGACGGAAGCGCCTGCTGGTACTTCAGCTCTTCGGCGCAGAAGTGGCTCATCACGAGGGTACTCTACCGCCATGAGAATGGCAAATACAAGCTGGCCATAAAGGGTGTTGCCGACATCGACCAGATGAGGCAGGTTACCCATGATCATGGCCAGCCAGAAGGCCCTCCGAGAGACCCTCCTGGTCCACGACCAGGCAGGAGCAGCAGACCACCTCCAAGACCTAGAGCCGACTCCTCGTCGTCACCGACTCCGGCGAAAAGGCCCTCGTCCAAGAGCCCCGAAGACACGCAGGGACGGGCGAAGGTCAGAGCGATCGCCAAGATGGACGACCCTGAGCCGGCAGATCCTCCTGGTCTATCCGTGACAGAGAGGAAGAAGGTCTTTGCTGGACCATCGACTCCGATGCCTCCAGTGACCCAAGGCGATGTCAAGGACGAAGCTCGCGACAAGCCTAAGGCAGCGTTCCGAGGTGACTGGACTCCAACACTGCATCAGCCACGCCTTGCACCACGACCAGGTTCGGCACGAATGAAAGCGCAGCCGAAGCCCGAAGCTGGGATGAGGTCGGTGCGGGCAGAAGCGGCCGCCAAGGCTAAGGAGGACAAGGGCTCTGCGGGGCCACCCGCTAAAGCGGCGCCAGCCGTAACAGCGGGGACACCCGCAGAAGGCACTCTCTCCAGAGAAGAACGCTTCAGAGCCCTCAAAGAGTTTGGCGACCAACAGAAACTGACTGATGATGCAGCTGCTGACAAAGGTCGCCAGAACCCTGGCGCGGAGTCATCTGCAGGAGCTGCCTCGTCAGCCGCAGGTTCTGCAGGGCCGCCCATTAAAGCGGCGCCAGCTGCATTAGCGGGGCCACCCGTCAAGGCGCCGCCGGCTGCATTAGCGGGGCCACCCGCACAATGGCAGCCAACAATGTCTGCTCTGAGGGTCATTCCTTTGGAATGCAAGTTGTATTGGCAAGGCATTGTAGACAAAGGCCCGAGGCAGCCCATCAACCCACGAGTCACTCCAGACGACACGGACCGATATGAAGTCATTAATTGTCCGGTTCGTCGTAATTTCAAGTGTCACAACGACTGGGAGCGCGAACAACAGAAGGTGGGAAACATGCTGCGAGACAGGCCGCCACTACGTGTTGCGCAGCATAGAGAATCGCTCCTGAAGGTCATGCAACAGAACGGCGCTGATCCGACCCTGCCGAGTAAGGAGCAGATGACCAAGATATCGATCTGGTTTTCGACGGCTCTACGCCACAGTCCATATTATAAGGACAAACACAACCGATACTTCGAGAAGGTCAGCACTTTCGATCCGTACGACGGCTGGGTTGTCATTGACGATCTGCTGGCAAACTGGCAGGAAAATGATCAGTATAAACACTATCGTGACATGCACGAAGTGCTGATCAAGGGCAGGCCCCACTCGTCATTCGTGTACTGGGTGCTGCTAAACTGCTGTGAGATAATTGACCATCACGGCATGCAGAAGGGCAGGCTCCAGATGAAGTGCGTTGATGATAGCCTGCTGCTGCCGAAAAGGTTTCAACCAACGAACCGCAGGCCACAGTACTTCATCAGAGCTACGAATGGCCACAGCAGTCCAGGCGTCCACTGTCCCGAGTCGTTGTTCAAGCCGATCACAACATGGATGAAAGAACCAGACGACCCAGTATATTTCATCCACGGGACGCAGTGGGAGTATGTCAAGGACATTCTTGCTAATGGCCTGTCATGCCTCGCACAGGACAACCCGAAGAGGAAAGGGGGGCGCCAATTTGTGCATGGCTGCCCCTACCTCCCGGGCGACCCGAGGATTCAATCGGGCATCCGTCCTGACTCGGAGGTGCTCATATTCTGCAGCATCAACAAGATGCTGTCCAGTGGCTTCTCTCTATGGAGATCAGCAAATGACATAGTCATGACACGGGGCCACGACGGGCGTATACCGCCCGATCATATCCTCCAGATAGTGAGCATTGCGAAATATCGGGTCGGCGAAGCCTGGACCAATCCGCTGTTTTATGACAAGACGCGGAGGCGGGGCCAACCCGCGGACAGGATTCGCACTGATGACTACCTGCCACTTAAAATGTGTGACAGAACTGTGGCGGTAATGGAAGATCATGCCATGTACCTCAAGGGCTGGGCTAAGACGGACGGTCGTCCATTCAATTTGGTCATGACCGAGCAAGATGTTGCTCCACGACCGTTCGAGACACAGACAGTCCTCATGATGAATGCCCAGGAGGACGAGGTCATGCCTGAGGCGGGGCCACCCGCAGGAGCGGGGACACCCGCCGTAGACACCTCGGACGGTTCATGGCAGCAAGTAGTCACACCGGTGGCGACGGTAGCATCTCCGTGGCGGCCGGACCAGCAGTCTTGGGTCCAGGCTCTCAACAGCCATTTGACATCAGCTGACGTCTCTGGACTGACCGATCAGCTATACCGAGCTGACCCGTGGGCGGTGCACGCAGGTATCCAAGATGCACAGCAGAGGAACCTGCGCCCTCCTGCGGGGCCACCCGGCATCCTAGGGACACAACCACAACGCCCTCCGCAGCAAGCTGGAGGCGCGAGATTTGTCCCCATGAGCGGATCAGATGGTGGCTCGCCGTATCGGACTCCGCCGTCCGAAACGAGCGAAAACAGCTTGTGGCAACGACTCCAGGCGATTCGCGGGAATCCGACGCTCGCAGCGGCACTCCAGGCGACCACTCCCTTCGGCACTCCGAGGGGTAGTGAAGGAGGAGTGGCTGCGGGGTCACCCGCCGAGCGAACGCCTGCGGAGTCGTCCGCACGTGCGGGGCCACCCGCTGATGGTCAGCAGGGCTCAGACTACGAACGTCGGGCGGCCACCTTGAGAGCACAGGCTACCTTTTTACAGCAACAAGCTGATAGAGTGCCCAGCCTGTTGCGGAACCGCAACATAGATGTTACGAATCATGGCAACTTTCGGCCTCTCTGGAGCTGGACCTCCGATGATGCTCCGAATGCAGATCCCACGAATCCACATCGACAGGTGTTTATTCCAGGGATAGCATCACACCCAATATATGGATGGGACAATCATGGACCAGCAGAGGCACCGGCCATGGATGCGCCGATGTACCCGGAGTACTACGCGCAGATGAATAACACTCCTATGATTGCGGGGCCACCTGCGAACGAGTACACTCGGAATCTGGCCAATGAGATGTACCGTTTGCAGTTTACACGAGCAGTCGACACGCAGTCTATGCCGCACTACGCCTACATGCCCACGCCGACGGACCCCGAGACCGTAGTTCAGCCAGCTGGTCTCGCGGTGCCAGCCGCTCTGGGCAGCATGCCAGACTACATTCGCGACGTGCACAACACGCAGCAAGCGATACTGGCATCTAGGCAGCAGGTTCGGGACAACGCTAGGCTGCGCCAACAGCGCGCGATCCAGAGAAGGATCGAGCGTGAGAACCAAGCGGGGACACCCGCAGGTGCGGGGCCACCCGCTGAACAGATAGACAGACTGCCACCACCGACGCCATATCGGGAGGGCGAAACTACTTTCGAGCGTCAGGCTCGGACTCGCCCCGACGTGCCCACGCCAGTCATTTCAGATTACAATTTCACACAGTGCCCGATCTGTATGGACCCCTACGAGATGGGCACCACGGTGTGGAGACTGGCATGTGGACATTTCTTCCACGATATATGCTGGGATCGTGTTGCACAGCAGCACGTCCGCAATCAGCGGCCAGGTACGCCAAACGAGGCACCTTGCGCTGTATGTCGTGGGCCGGGCATAATCACAGCACACTTTCCGTATGCTGGACAGCGCGACGCTGAGTCGGAACAGGCGCGCCAGCAGGAAAGGTATGTGGTGGATGCTCGGGAACTGCGCCGGCTGCGGGAAGCAGTGGAGGCACTAGAGGCTCGAGCCGCCTCGGCGGAGCCATCCGCACGTGCCCCAGCTGCACAGACACACCCATGGCCAGCGCCAGAGCAAGGCATCCAGATGCCAATCCTGCCTACGCTTCGAGCACAGGGGCCCCCAGCAGCGGGGCCACCCGCCGAAGCGGCTCCCGCCGCCAAAGCGGGGTCACCCGCAACGGGGCCTCCGAATCCAGGATTCCTGAGAGCAATGGAGGCCAATATCAGGCGGAGCGGCAGGAGCGGAGGTGTATCCAGAACCTCACGTGTAGAGAGCCCGGTGAGTGCTAGGAGCCGGGCCAGTGCGGAAAGCGCTGAAGCAGCCCAATTCCACAATACCTTCATGATCAACACGGAAGGGCTGACTTACACACGTGACATCACGGATACGCTTCCGCCAGGAGGTGAGTGGACCTCCACACTCTCCGCGAATTACTGGGTCCTTGAACAGGAACCAATCACCGTGGAGGAGCGCCGCCAATATGAGCAAATATGGTGCACCGAGTTAACAATGAGCCAGTGGGTGCTGGAACAACGCCTACTGAAAGGCACGCTCGGTTCACAGATTACGTACCATAGTGATGACCACGGTACGATGGCTCTGGCGGCGCGGACAGGGACATTCTTCCCCGACGAAGACGGAATGCCCTGCATATCGTTCATGCTAGACATTGGCTCCAACGTGAACATCATCGGAGCTAATACAGCACGAACCTTTCAGGAGGTTATGGCCAGGTACAATCACAGACCGGCCATATGCACACTGAGCAAAACCCTCTACATCAATGGTGTAGGTGAGGGTGCTGCGATCTGTCGGAAAATGGGCAACTTCAAGATCGGGGTGCAATACGCCAATGAGGCAAGCCCCCGCATCGAGGAGTATGCTTCCAACATCGCAGAGGGCTCAGGTGCAAACCTCCCAGCCATCTGGGGCCTGAGTGCCATGGAAGCACGTGACACAATTATCGTGCTAAAGCCAGGCTTCCAGAAGGTTATCTTCCCCAGCGGAGAGTATACTCTTAAGCTGGGGAAGGGCGCCAAGGTCCTGAGGGCGAAGAAAACCCCCTCAGGACATCTAGCCATTCCATGCGGGTTGTATGGCGGGGCTAAAAGCCAGACGGTCACGAACACCTTTACAATCCGCAGTAGTCGTGATGGCTACACCGAGACGGAGAACGACGAGGACTCCGTCAATGCGGGGCCACCCGCCGGTGTAGGTGCGGGGTCACCCGCTGGGGTAACAGCGGGGCAACCCGCGATGGGACAGTCTATGACCGTTACGACTGATACGTTCATTGTCGAGCCGTATCTCGACAAGCAGCTCCTGAAGGACACGACCCGTGCGATCGTAGACAGGACGCTCGACAGCTGGTGGAAAGGCCAACAGTGTCCTGAAGGGACCTGGCCACACATGAAGGATGCCCTGAAGTCTAAGATTTTCTGGGCAGTCCAGGAGGCGGTGAATAATTGGTCGCCTGAGAACCAAGCGGGGCCACCCGCGACACCGCCACCACCACCAAGCTGCACGGGCGGAGGTTCGACGGACCTTGCGGGGCCAACCCGCGTGGAGATCGTGAGCGCAGCCGCACCAGTGACGCCTGCGGAGTCATCCGCTAACAGCATGCCCCTCTGACGGGGGCAGGCGGGCGCGCCGGCGGCGCTCGCTTGCGAAGAGAAGCCGAATACCGGCCTCCTCGCGACATACGTTGGCCGCGCTGAGGCCCGAGAAGAAAAATATTCAAAATGCCTCGTCATCGAAGATATTCGTACAGCTTGCGCTGAACTCCGATCCCGTGGATATATATGCGACCGGATTACCCATAATGAGGTAATGACTTCAACTGGAACACAGTATTTGGGAAATTTGTTGGCAGGAGACTACAATATGTTGTGGGTGGCCACACCCTCTGATTGGTACGTGCGTACTCCAGGAAAGAGGGCGGGACCACACTATCAACGTATACAAAATCTCCTGATCAAAGCGCGTGCTCTGAGGATGCAGATAGTTATCCTGGGGCCACCCGGGTATTTCTGGAAACAGGGTCCGATCAAAGATGTTATTGAAGATTTGAAGCTAAGCGTTATACGAATCAGACTCTGTCATTTCGGCATTAAGTTTGACCGATCCAGTAAATATCCCAGTGGTTCTTATATACAAGTTGCTACATCTTGTCCTCATATACCGGTTAACTTATGGAGATGTACTTGTGGATCACACAAGGACCATGATTTGGATTGGTATGGCCAAGATCAACAACATGCCGAGTTTCGGTATAAAACTTTGGCTATTATTATTGCACGCTTCCTTGATCAACTCGATAAAGCCAACATGATCAGGAATGAGCGGAGTGCGGTACACCTCAGTGTGTGTACACGCGTTGACAAAAAGGTCAGACACTACGTTCAATGTCCACAGAAGGGCCCTCAATGGGACCATGTGGTTCGTAGGGTCACGACCGACCTGGACACGAACAAGATTGTTCAAGACATTAGGATCCAGGATCAGCCAACTGGGTACAATTATGTAGCTCCATTACCTGATGGGGTTACAAACATCAGTACTCGGCTATACTGGGAGCCTCCGGCTCCAGTTCTTCATGGCAATGGTGAGTCGCGAAGGCCACGCCCAAAGCGTGTGACGATCGTCGATGACGATCGATCTCCTCCCCCTTCGATTGAGCGTTGCCAAACGCGACCCACCAACGACCTTCCTGAAATTCCGCCATTTCCTGATTTTACAGCGGATTCCTCCGCAGCGGATCTCTCCGCGGAAACTGCGTTGCCCACTGATGCCAGGATAAAACAGAAAGAAAAGCAGAAAGCTGACAAAGAAGCCGGCATCAAACCGAAGAAAGTCCCGAAGAAAGTGGAAGACGGTAACGACGACTGTGGAGAGGACCTCAAAGGGCTTGACTGCTCCACATATTTCAACGACGTTCCTCTTGACGACTCGGACTCGGACAGCGAATCAGAGGACATCTTCATGATGTTACCGGCGGGGCAACCCGCTGACTCACATGCTGATGTCTTCTCGATAGTCCAGTCGTTATGCTACGGCAGAAATAATCAAGTGGACATGCTTGAATTATGTGGGGGCAAGGGTGGTATATCCATATTAGCCTTCAAGAGGGGACTCTCGTCAGGCGGGAACCTTGACAAGATATCTATGGTTGACCTCGGAAACTCGGAAGTACAAAGAGCAGTCCTCCACTACCTCAAGACTTGCTTTGTCAAGATCACGATTCTGCAGCCAAGCTGCAGAACTACTGGACTCCCTTCCTACTTCAACGCACAGGTCAATCATGATACGTGGCTTAAACACCACAAAGAGGACCTGCCTCATATCACGTTCTGTGGAACAGTCGCTCTACTACAAGACGACTTAAGACGTTTCTTTCTCAGGGAACAACCAATGGGCACGTGGGTGGATGAGATCCAGCCATGGAAAGAACTGGCACAACGCAAGGTCACTTGCCAAACAATCATTGATCAGTGCACGACTGGTCTCAAAGATTCATTTGGACAATATATCCGCAAGCCAACACAGATAATGGCAAATAAAGAAGAGTTGTTGGCACCTTTCAAAGGCAAGCGTTGTCCAGGAAATCATGTGCACGCCAATGCTTGTAACAAAGAGTTAGCAAGGGCGGCACAGTATACCTACAGAGTGCAGTCATTGATCGTTGATGCGGTGCAAATCGCCAAAGACCTGTTTGCTTATGGTCGCGATCCATTCGCGAATCGTGAACGCAGCTATGCGTTCGTAACAAACAGTGCTGGTTACGATTTGGACGACCCAACAATTCGGAGACACCCAAACGGAGAAATCTGTCGACCACCACCTGGCGGTCTTGGGTGCCCTGGCTGTGTGGACAACAACTACAAGCAATCACCAAAGCACAGTAGGGATCCGAAGATGTGTCGGTGGTATGATGTTGAACCGTATTACTGGGACTGTCCAAGCTGTAAGAAGGAATATCAGAAGAGCAATCCTCACCACACCAAGATATCTGGCCAATGCAGATTTGCCGAAAAATGGAAACTGCCAGATAACTTTGGCCAGCCGCGTCCGGCGGGACAAGCCGCTCCTGCGGCGCCAGCCGCGGAAGCGGCTCCAGCCGCAGAAGCGGCGCCAGCCGCAAAAGCGGCGCCGGCCGCGAGAGCGCGCATACGTGCGCCTAGGCCGCCACGGCCTGGTGAGGGCGATCCAACCGCAGGCGCCAGCAGCCATGACATCACCAGAGCCGACGGGGCTAATGGTGGCAACAGTGGCGCTGGCAGCTCTGACGATCACCGTAGACTGCCACAAGTTGCAGCAAGGCGCGGACGCATGGAGGGAGGAGATCCTCCACCACCGCCGCAGCCTCAAGCAGAGCCGAGGCCAAGGCCAAGGCTCCCTGATTGGACTCGCTTCGACGTTCAGCTCAGCCTCCAAAACCTGCGCAGCTTCGACCCAGCTGTAGTGCAGCGAGAACTCCGCAAACTCCACCTGAGATGGTTTCATGCCAAGGAGCCAAAAATGCGGATGATTCTAACCAAGGTTGGTCTGGGTGAAACCCGTTTGAGTCTGATCAAAGGCATTTGTGACTCGTGTAGAGAATGTCGAGCCTGGGATAAACCAGGCAACACGGTGATGCCTTCCGTGTCACTGCCAGGACGTTTCAACGAAGAAGTCGAATGTGATCTCTTCTTTTATAAACAGGAACATATTGTTTTTCACATCATCGACCGTTGTATTCGCTGGGCAGCTGGCACAGAGATTCCTGATAAAGCTATGCATACTGTTCTCGATGCCTATCATACGACTTGGATGCAGCATGGCCCTGCTAAAATTCTATACTCCGATGGGGAAGGAGCACTGAATAATGATACAGCAAAGGCCATCCTTAAGGCTAAGGGAACAGAGCTTCGTATTCGAGCGCGTGGCCAACACGCTACAACTATCGAAGCTAGGAACGGCATCCTTCGACACCTCCTACACGTGATGGGAGAAGAATTGAATAGATTACATATCCCTCTCAATTTCACTCGTCTCTTACATGAAGCCTTGTTTGCCAGCAACGCATTTACCTTCTACAATGAAGTGTCTCCGTACAATGCGCTGTATGGTAGACAGCCAGCTATGCTTCCTGATTTCCCTGTCTTGGATCATGATCAGCCCACTGAATCATCAGATCACTCAAGGGAGGAAACAATCAGGAGGGTTAGTCTGGAGGCAATCACGCAGGCCACTGCGGTTGCCAAGACGAACAGGGCTCTCCGTACAAAGACTACTGCTACGGGTGAATTTCACTATAAAGAAGGAGATCTCGTGGACTATCACCGTCCGACCACCACGAAAGACGACTGGGGTGGATGGAGTGGTCCATACCCGGTCATCCGCAACGAACCTGACCGAGGCCAGGTCATCGTGAAGGTCGGCAATCGCGAAGTACGAGTACAGTATCCTGACACACGACACACACTGTACATCGAAGCACTTATGGTCCGCGAGATAGGATCGGACAATACGGCCCTTCGAACAGTATTGGCCTTTATTGCCGGTCTGCCAGCGGGGAAACCCGCCATGACTTTCGGATATCTACCAACGAAACAGGGTCGGCTGCAGATGACTGCTGCGAGCCGACTTTCACCTAAGGTGCACTTGGCTCTTCAGTATCTCATACGCAACTACTTTCGTATTGAAAACGTTATTGCTGTACGACTCGCCAAGAGCCTGACGAAGCTGCCTGCTGCACCCTATGCAGACAGCTGTACACTAGTGCACTATGATAACGATGTGACCCCTGGGTTTCATTACTACGAAGCTGATGGCACTGCCTTGAACATCTATGACATCACAGGATCTACACACTCACGCATCATCCAGTGTCTTAAATCCAGGAAGCCGTCTGCTGGGTTTGACCAAGATCTCACTAAGTTTGAGGAACTCGCTGATGGTCCACCACCAAGCGAATCACCTCCAGCAGCTGCTCCTGAGGAGCCTCCTACGGACAACGATGGTCGGCTTCCGACCATCATAGAGGAGACAGAAGAAGATCTGGATGCTTTTGTCTTGAAGTCGTGGTATGCTGAACTGATGGATGACAGAACACTCCTTGAAGCTGACACAGAGGAAGTCATGCATACAGTTCCTACATACATGACAGACACACAGTGTGTATTAGTCTCTACGACCTGTGAAGATGTGCAAGGCCACTTGCCGGAGCGGGGTCACCCGCCAGGATACGACATGGACACTTCTTACTACGTTCCTTTATGCTCCACGGAACCGGATAGCAAATATGATCTGGACTCCGATGAGCACGGGAAGTATATCGAGCTCTGCTTCACTGCAGACATGTCCAAAGTCGTCCTGTCCGAGCAGCAACACCGACTGTTGGATGACAGCAGCGTCACAACTATGCGAGTATACGTTAGCGCTGCCTCCAAACGTGCCGTGGTCGTCAAGGAAGACGATCTACTCACGAAGGCCGACATCCAAGCAAATCCGGTCAAAGTCTCCAAAGCCCTCTACACAGAGCTGAAGACTTGGCTTGACAACAAATGCTTCCAGATGACTGACTTAAGCAAGGCGTCTAACATCATGACGTCACGCTACGTATACAAATGGAAGTTTGTCAAGAACGAAAAGGGCGAAATGGAAAGGACGATCCGGTTACGCTTGGTACTCCGTGGCTTCATGGACCTCGAAGCCTTTGATGTCGAAACCTTCTCTGGCACGGCAAGGAGGTCAAGCCAGAGACTGCTCGCAAGTTCTGCTGCATGCAACAAAGCTTGGATCATCGCTTCCCTGGACATCAACATGGCTTTCTTGAAGGGACTGACCTATGGCGAGCTCGCCGCGGCAACGGGCGAGAAAGAACGTGTGGTGTGTTTCACACTACCACCTGGGTCAGCAGCTGTCCTTCGCACACTGCCAGGCTTTGAGTCATATGACGAATCAAAGCATTGTCTCCGGTGTCTGAAACCGGGGACAGGCACGAAGGATGCTCCCAGGGCATTCTCGCTGAAGCTCAGGTCCATCACTAGGAGCTTTGGGCTACAGCCTACTTCATACGACGAAGAGTTCGAGATGAGCCCAAACCTCTTGACAGCCAAGCACGTTGATGACATCAATATGACTGGGAAGGAAGAGGCTATCGACAAGTATGTCAAGTGTGTTGAAGATACGTTTGGGAAGTGCAAACTGAACAAGCACACATACACGAACTGTGCTGTTCGGTACAACACAAGATGATGATGGGAGCGTCACTCTCGACCAGGACGAATACATCAAACAGCTTCGTCCTATCACACATCCAGAACTCACAGGAGCTGATCCTGAAAGCAAGGCGACGAAGACAATTTCTGATATGTTCGTCAGTCTTCGTGGCGCTCTAGCCTATGCGTTGATCACGCAGGTATGGCTAATGGTCTATGTTGTCTCACTACAACGTATCCAAGAACCGACAAACATCCAGGTACGACGACTAAACGCGGTTACCAGAAAATTGCAGGCAGGTCCGAAGAAGATCGTGTATCATGCTATGACTCCAACAGGAGAAGTCGACCTGCATAGCGATTCTGGCTATCGTCGTCTCAACGGAGATGAAGACGACGAAGTCAAAGGCTATGGTATCCGCGGGGCTAACCTGCTGAGGCGTGGCCACACG
>CAUYUJ010014565.1:129083-138702 GCA_963575745.1 Prorocentrum cordatum
GTGTCCGTCCGCAGACCCCTCGTTGCCTCGGATCTGAAGCTTGCCCTTCATGGTGCCTCGAGGGGCGAGGTGCAGGCAGGGTCCAAGGAGCGATTCCCAGTTGATTGATCTTTGCAGCGGGGATGATGTGGAACATGTTTTGGGCCCCCAGTGCCAGTAAGCCAAGTATCCACATACGTACAGCCGTCTGCTGCACTTCCTGTAGTGCACCTGCACCGCCGGTACGGTACCTCTTGTGTGAAACATCATTCAGCCCAGGAGTGCTCTTCGGCTTCGGTGGTGAGCGCAATGCGCACCCTGGGTACGTGGAAGACGACTACAACGCCCCGAGGAAGCTTCGAATGAAGGACAGCTTATCAAATACATGACGATTGCGTCCAGACTTGGCTGGCGTTCTTTCTCCTGCGGGTATGTTTTCTTATATGTACTGTTGGGGCGCTCTTTGAGGGACGTGCCCATGAGACCTCAGACCCTGGAGCATTTCTTATCTGATTCGGGCGACGGCGATCTCCGTTGCCACGCCTCTGCCGGTATTCTTCCGACTTCCGGCCCCTGGATTCCTGGTCCAATTGGTCCCCTACCCAGTGCCCCCGCCGCAACGAGTGGTGCGTGAGACCTCCCGGTGATGGCTGGCGTGCAGCCTGGCGTGCAGCTTCTCTTCCCTCCCCCGGCCCGGCCGGTGCAGTGCAGGGGGGGGGCTCTTCCCCAGGGTCGGGGGCGGGGCGGCGGGAAGAGTCCGCACGGACGGGTCCGCACGGCATCTTTTGCCGTGGGGGTGCAGACCATACAGTCAGCCCGCATAGTGATGATGGGCAACCTCCCCAAGGGTACCCTTGCATCCTTGCCTCCTCGGTCCATCCTTCGCCGCTTTCGCGGGCACCGCCCCGCTCGAAAAGCTTCGAAATGGGCGTCCAAGGCCCTTGCATCCTTATCGCGCATCCTCACTGTACTGGTTGACTGTAGGCAGGCTGCGGGGGCGGTGTCTACCGCAGCCGCGCGTGCCATGGGTGTCGTTGCGTTCTCCTCGGCCGCCGTGGCCTGGAGGTCCGCCGTCTGGGGCGCTCTCCTGACTCCCCCCCCTACGCCACGGCGCAATGCATCCCTCCGGCGTGGCGCTCTGCCCTCTGCCCTCTCCGTGGCTTCGAGGGCTCCCGACCCCGCGCTGGACATCCGCTCCCACGCCGCACCTCGAGCTTTGCTGGTGTTCTCCCGCCTGGAATCACGGCCTCCCGGATGGCGTCGGAGTAGACGGGGTCGGAGGATCGCGTCGCGTCGCCAATGCATCGGTGATGCGGCGCGATGCGGAGCCCGATTTTCTCCACGACGACGTCGCCGATGCGTCGCCGACGTCGCGGGTGCATCGCCGATGCATCGGCGATGCATCGCTAGTGTATCGGCGATTCGGCGCGATCTTCACACCCCATCTGCTCGGACCCCATCTAGGAGGCCTCTGTGGAAGTAGGTAGAGAGAAAGGGTAGGGCGAGTGTCTTCTATACCAGTAGGCCTGGCCCACGTCTCAGCACCGCTCAAAGTTGCGATGGTCGAGCACCACCTCTGGGTAGACTGTTGGAACTTCGATGGTATGGCATCGCCGGCGCTGGGTTCGCGAACAGTTTCCTCCTGGGCGGCAACGACTATCGCAATCTTTGTTGCTTCAGATGTAGGTCTGTGGATCGCCATTCGGGAAAACTTGCCTCTTGTGAGGGGATAACAAGATTGACGTTGCACGGCCTGTAGAACGAGCATGTTGTACCCGCTCTTGCCTGAGAGAGCAGAGGCGGTGGGCCTGTCCAGAGGATGGGGGGGGGTGAAGGATCGCCAATGGATGCTCGATTTGCCCAACTAAGCCTTCGGGGCCAAGCTCGTGCTCGATGCCACCATGCAGTGCGACCTTGTTTCTGTTCGGGCGTGGCCGATGGCTTGCCGCCCCGTCCATGGTCCTAGCTTGCATTTCTGCCACTGGCTTCCCCGTTGCCATGCTCGCCTGCAGACAGGATGTGTGCATTGTTCGGCATACGGTGCCCAAATGATCTTCGTGCCTGTTGGATGTTTTTGTGCACCCTGGAGGAGGGTACCCTCGAATGTTCTTCAGTTTGGCCGGCAGAGGCTCTCATGTTCTTGGAGGACGCGGAGGGAGGAAAAACCACCCCGACCCCGACAGTTGGCGTTTACTACACGGCCCTGAGCGTTTACCAAGCAGCCCGGCCCTGTTCGACTCCTCCCATTGCTTGTCGGGGTGCTTCTCATGGGGGCGGGTTTTCTGCTCCCTCGGATGTTTGGCTGGTGCACGTTCCTCGATTGGGGCCCTGCCCGAGGGGCTCTCGTCCTGTCTGTGGAGGGGGGTCGGCGGCGTGCTGGGCCTGGCCGGCCGGTCTTCCTCGGGTCCCCTGGTCTTGGTGTCCCGGCCCCCTGGCCTCCTCGGGTTCCCTGGTGCTCTCCTCGGGTTCCTTGGCGTGGCTTCCGTGGCTCCTCGGCGCCATAGCCCTGGTTACTTGGTTCCCTGGTTCCTCGGTCCCTTGGTTCCTTGGTCTTGGTTCCTGGTCTCCTTGGCCCTGGTTCCTTGGCTCCTTGGGTTCCTTGTCTCCTTGGTTCCTTGGTTCCCTTGTTCCTTGGTCTTGGATCCTTGATTCCTTGGTCTTGGTTTCTTGGCTCGCGTGTCCTTGTTCCTTTGTTTCTTGGTCTTGGTGCCTTGCTGCCTTCCTCTGAATCCTTGGTCGCGGTTCCTTATGTAGTCTGGGTTTTTTGGTTCCTTGGTCTTGGTTCCTTGGTTCCCTTGTCTTCTGTTCTTGGTCTGGATGTCCTGGTTCCTTGGTTTGGATCATGTGGTTGCTTGGTCGTTCGTTTACTTGCTGCCTTGCCATGCAATGCCACGCAGCGCCAAGCAATGCAGCGCACTGATTCTCGGTCGAGTTCCCGCAGCAGACGCAGTGCTTCTGCGAGCAGAAGCGGACGCAGACAGAAGAGGCCGACTTTTATTTTGGACGACAAGCTCGACCAGCTTCTCACCTTCTTCCAGGGCTTTGGGCGGCATATCGCGGCATCCAGCTACGACATCTCCCTCACCAAGAATCATGTACAGGCGACCCAGCAGCGTTGTAACTCGCTCGCGGCTCACGACACATATTGGCAACCTTTCTACCGACTCCGAGAAGAAATGTGCGATCCTCGAGGGACAGGCCTCTGCGGCTTGGACAGATCTCAACGACCGCTTCGAGAATCTCAAGTCCGACGTCCAGGCCCGCACCCGCAATGCTGAACCTGGGAATGCTACCCCGACCGTCGCGATGGATGCTGACGATGCTGAGATCGAGGCGATCGAGGAGCAATTGAGAGTGATCTCTGTGCCACCCTCTTCTGTTGGCTCTCGCTCGTCTCTTTCGTCCCGCACTCAGAAGGCGCAGGACAACGCGCGCAAGCTCATCGTACTCCGCTCCCCGCGCAGGATGCTACAATCGACATTGCGTTCCGTTGGTGAAGCCCTCCGCCAGAAGTGCGCCCCGCAGGACCGCCAGAAGCACACCCTGATCGAAGCCTTCGACATGGCCAAGAAGATCACACTCGGTTTCGGGAAACCACTCGACGCTTCTAACTTCATGTCGAGCTCCATGACGCAGGGCCCGTTCGCGATTGCGGGCCTGCTTGCGCCTGCTCCCCCGCTCCCTCTGAGGATCAAGCGAGACCAGAACATCATTGACCGCCGGCTTTTCTCTCCATGGGGCGGGTCCGCTCCTACCTGACACGGACCCTTCAAGAACGGCAGATCTTTGTCCTTAGCAATGGCCTTGGTGGACTGGTGCGCGCTCTCCGTGCTCCTGAGGACCCCGTTCCACTTGTGCAGCTCAGTTGTGCTGAAGGCTCGCTGGAAGTGACGGTCGAGATTGACAGGCATCCGCGCGCTCTCCATCGAGAGCCGCCTCCAGCAGATCAAGGAGTGAGTCGCCGCTCTTCTCTGACTACAGCAGCGATGAGTGTCTTCCTTTGTTTCCCCAGATCCACTTGTCCGCCCTTCCTCCCCCGCGAGCTGCTGTCTGTTAGCGCGTGGAACTCCCGCGGACTTTTTAGCTATGTTCGCAACGCTTGTTCGCGAGCCAGCGTTCGCTTCTCGCTCTTCCTCCGAATCTCTAAGCGATTCCAGATTAAACGTCGTCAGGAAACGCATGGTCAGACTGCGTGATATCGGTCAGCCCCGTCGCGAGCTGAACGCGTCCCGGCAAGGCTTCAACATTGGCCATTCCTTTTTCTCCGACAGTCAACGCGAAGGTGGTGTGGTCATTGTGGTGGGTCCTGAATTTGCCCGTCCCTTTCCGGTGATTCAGCACATGGAACTGATACTTGGTCGTGGTCACCTCGCTCAGCTCATTGGCCTCTTTGGTTTTCTCTCGGCCTCCAACCTTCGCCTGTCCAGCGCCAGCAACGCCCGCTCCATCTACTCTCGCGCCCTGCATGTGGTCAAGCAAGCGTCTCAGGCGACTGCAGGTCGCCATCGCATCATTCTTGGGGGCTTCAATTCCTTTCTTGATGACGAAGGGCGCATGCGTGGGGGTCGGTTCTGGGTGATCTCCTGGGGATGGGGCGCGTTCGTGTCTTTTCCGTCGGCTATTCCCTCATGTGATAGAGCCACGTCGAGAACGAGACACCCAGCGCGAAGTGCGCGACGGCGCGCTCGCGCGCGCTGCTCGCCCTGATCGCGCATGCACCTCTTCACCTCAGACCCTGCTTCGAGATTGTTGTGCGCGTTCTGGAGTGATCGGCAAGCTTCGCGCGAGAATGCTCAGCGACCGCGTCCCTCCCGATTTCTTTTTTGAGCCTTTCAAGCCAGGCATTTCTTCTCCCTTTATTTTTAAGTGGATTGTCACTCGCAGTGACTTCTCTGAGTTCCTAGAGGCCGCGATTCTCGCGATCCCTGGTGGCCTTCCTGCTCTGGAGTGTCTGGGCGCGGCGAAGCAGGCTATGTTTTCGACGGCAGACTGTGGTCGGGATGTCATTGAGCGCGAGATGGCCACCTCCCTGGCAGCCCAGCACCACTGGGCCCTTCAGGCACTCCGAGGCTGGCGTCTGGTTCCCGAGTGGATGATCGCACGTGCTCTTCTTTATTATCCGGTTCTGCAGCAGCATTTTCATTAGTTTTTTTTTGTTTGGTTTCTCAGATGCGAGAATTTTTCAGGCTCGCGCTCTGCGGCGCACTCCATGCGCATGCAGCTCTTAGGCCGAGCAAAGCGAGGGGTCGAATTATCGGGCCCCCCCTCCTGAGACAACGCGAAAACAGAAAGAGCGCAACCAGCGTAATCGGGAACTCTGGCGCCTTTTTCGTTCTTATGTTCGTCTAGATTGTGTCTGCGACGAGTGAGGCGACCCGCGCGCGTCTCCCGACCACTCCGCCGGAGTGCTTAAGAAATATTGGGCTTCTCGACCTCTTCCTCGTTCTTGGATGCTGCCCCATGGTGGGTGGCATGACTAAGTTTGGAGTCGGTCCCGCGGCGTGCCTGGCGAGGGCGGCGCCCCTTACTGTGCTTGATAAGTGTTTGGCGCATCTCGCGCACTCTACGACGTGCACCCGGCTGTTTTCCCCTCGCGGAGTCGCGAATTTCCCGATTGCGACGCGCAGGGGTCTCATGGTCTTTCTTCCAAAGGGGGTCGAAGATGCCGACGCGTCGTCGCTGGTAACTCGCGGCCCTCGCCACGCCCGCTCCCTGGTTATGGCGAGTGCTGATATAAAGATCCAAGACCCTCGCTGGCGCGATGGCGACCCCGATCGCGATTAATTCGGCTTCTCGTTCATCGCCGGTGAAACAGTGCGCCGAAGGAAGAGATATGCTGTCAAATATTGGCGAAGCTGAAGCGCGAGGTCTAGAACATCGCATTCTTGGGAGTGAGCGTGCCTCTTCCTCGCGGATGTCTGTGCTGCTTTCCCGTCTTTGGCTATTCCCTGGCTCCTCCGCGTCCTATCTCGCATGAAATTTCGCCTAGCATTATCCACTTCTTCACCCTCTTTCAGCACGAGCACATTGCGATTGCTTTCTTTGGCGGCCGCAAGCGCGGCGAATTCCGGGGTGCTCGGTGGCGCGAAGCAAGCTTGCCCGAGCAGCGTGCAGTTACTTGTTACTTGTTCTAGCTGCCGATTCACTGCAACGCTGGCTGATGTTTAAGCACTACCTCCACAGGGACAAAACGTTCGCCTATGCCGACGAACTCTGTCTCGAGGTCGCGTGATCTCCTGGGCCCCTCTGGGTCCTCTGCTCGCCGCGCCGCTCCGACGCTCCGGAAAAAGTCCCTGGTCGCCGACTCGACTTCAGGAAATCGCAGATTTGTGTGGTGGTTTCTATGGACTTGCAGCTGCTGAAAGTATCGGTCAAGGTTCTGAGTGGCGACCCGAAGCTGATTGAGGTTTACCTACAGCGAAATCTGTCGGTATTTTTATTGGCCGCGCGGCGGCGCGCGCCCATGGTTGGGTCTGAAGCAGTTCCGGAGTTTCGCAAGGCAGCGTGCCTGACTCGTTCCCTGGGCTTTGGTCTTTCCCGCTCCATCCTCGCCTTCAAAGTCGCGCGCGTTTTTGTCCTCTCGTTTATCATGCAACTTCACCCTGTCAGCAATTCTCCCATTCATGCGTATCGTGAAGCAGTCATGTGCCTAACCGCTGGCCCGTTGTCCTGCGTTCTCTGCGTTCAACTCACTGGTGCGCGCATGCCCTTCGAGTTTCCAGGAATTTTCTCGCTCGCCAATGCCGCGCGCTTGAGGTGCATGCTTGTGACTTCCAGTGCTGGCGCTGTTCTAGCACATCTGGATTTATTGGCTGATGATCATGGGTGTACCATAGTTCATACTGTCTCTGGGTGGTCCACTGATTCGCTTCTATCTTTCAGGTGTCGGCTTCATGATCGGTTTTTCTGTGCCCTAAGGGATCTGGCTGGTGACTCTGTCAAACTGCAGGCTAATCTGTATCGTCTTGCATGGGGTTCGTCGTCTCCTCGTGAGGGCCCTCGTCAGATCCTCCTAGGGCGTCTTTGTAAATGGTACCCCACGGCTTCGGAGAAGACCGCTGAGAAGTTGTGGATGAACTTCTATCGCGTGCTCCAGAAGACTCAGCCTTATTTCCTGGTTGCGATTCTAAGACTGCGCGTCTTCTCGTTTTTGCACTTGTGCTCGAGGGTGTGCCTTGGGATGCCAGTCCGTTGACGGGACTGACCTCAGTTCCGCCCACCACTACTCCAACTGTCCCGGGCTATCTGAACCTTTCTTTGCATGGCTTGGCTGTCTCTTCCATCGTCTGCTTCTTTTCCTGAGGGTGTTCTTTGGCTCTTTCCTCTCATGCTTTTCACGCCTTCATCGTTTGCTGTGGATATTCTCTACGTTGCCTGCCTCGACGCTTTTCCTGGTTCTCCAGTCGGCCGCAGCCGCGGAGCCCCAGGGCATGGCCGAGCAACACTTTGAAACTGGACTTCTGGCAACCTCCCGACGCCACAGATGTGTGGCCAAGGACTGGTGTCTCCAGGCAGCGGTGCAGTTTTCTCCTTCCCCTCCGACTCCTCCTCGGCCCGTTCGTCCTCCCTCTGTTTCTTTCCGCCCACTTCGTCCTCGCCCTTCCTCCTCCTCCTTTTCCTCCTCCTCCTCCTCCTCCTCCTCCAACTCCTCCTCCTCCTCCTCCTCCCCCTCCTTCCTCCTCCTCCTCCTCCTTCCTCCTCCTCCTTCCTCCTCCTCCTCCTCCGTGAATGCAGTGCGACAGCAGGCGCTGTCTGGCCTGGGGCGGGTCGCCGCCCGTGCTCCCGCGGGCCAGCCGCCTCGCGGTGGCTGGCAGGCCCGCCGGTCATCTGAGATCACGCCCGGGTCCGGCAATAGCGCTGGCCATGACAAACAAAGAAGTCGTTTGGGGTCAAGTCTGCTCCTCCTTTATACAGGGCAGGTTTTAATCCATAGGATTTCTAATGCATATCAATACTAGACCCCTGGTTTTATGTACTGGTATATCAGTGCATCAATTCCTCATTGTTTTTAATACTAAATCCCCTCATCTTTAATCTATGATCCCCACGCGGAGCATGTGTAAAAACCGGTGCTGTAATAACCCATATGCCACGCAGCACTAGGCACTAGCAGAGCTGCCAAGCAAAGCCCCGGACTGCGCCCACAGCGCGGAGATGCCCTCCCCAACCTGAGGTCGCGGAGCTTGTGTTTGCTTGTTTTTGTTGTTGTTGTTGTTGTTGTTGCTGCTGCTCTTGGTGTTTGTTGTTTGTGTGTGTGGGGAGGAGCGGGCGCCGCGCGAAGTGTCGGCCGCGCACGCTGTTGTCGATGTCAGGGTGCGCTCGCTTTGCTTCGGCATTGTGCGTCTGCGCGGGCTTGGCAGATCAGGCGATCGCAAACATGGATCAAGGGAGCGTGGATTAGCGACGGGTCCCGTTTCCATGGGAAATCGCGGAGTCCCGCCGCCGAGCGAGGCGGCACCGGCCGCACTTTGGGGAGGGTACCTCCCCCGATCCATGTTTGCGCGCCCCCGACTGTTGTCGAGGTCATGGTGCGCTCGCCTTGCTTCGGCACTGTTTGTCGTCGCGGGCTTGGCAGCTTGGGTTCTGCTTGCCTCCCGGTGCAGCATCCCCATCTTTCGCAGCAGGCGGGGCACCATGCTGCAGACCCCGCTTGCCTTAAGTCGGGCACGTCCCTCTACAGGAGGAATATCCAAACATAATGGCAAAATAATGCGCGGATTTTTTAAATTAAATGTTTGATTATTGTCTATTTATTTCTTTATTTTTCGTCCTAAATCCGCCTGTAGTGGGACATGCCCGACCTAACGCTTGCCCGCTGTGCATCACGAGCGCTGGAAGCACGTAGTGAACACGTGGGCAGCCCTGCGAGTTGCAGCACTGGGAAGTCCGGGCATCCCATTCGGGTCGCCAAATTATGAGGGAGCAGCCCCTCTCGCAGATCATGCTCTACAGACGGACAAAGGTTCTCGGGAAAGTTCCCGCAGCTCAGTGGCAACTTCGACGTGTTTCAGTCGTGCTGTTTCCTCTCCGAGTTCTGCGACTCAGCCCAGCTCGTCTCGCCTTGCCTCATCTCTTTTCGTTCCACCTCATGTGGTTTCATCTTTTAGCATCCCGTTTCCCCGCATGGGAAATTCACGTCCTTCCATATTTATATTTTATTGTTGAGTCTCTTCTTGCAGGAACTGGAGGAGCACAAGTCAAAGCTCCAGGAGGCGCCCTTCAAGCAGAACGACCATGGCTACAGGAACTTCCAGGCTCCCGCTGGGGATGGCTGGGTGCGGCACACGAAAAGCGGCACTCGATGCTGGCAGGGACCGAGGGCGAGTTCTTCATCGTCGCCCTGGTTACCTCGACGAGAACACTGTAGCACCGTTTTCTCATCCAGGGTCTCGCCCTGCTCTTCCCCCTCCTCCCCCCCCCCCTCGCCACATTCGCGAGGCCTCCCCCCCGCGCCCCGCGCGCCTCCGAGACGACCGCACGGCGACCCCCCTGTCGCCCCGCTGGCCTTTGGCCTCGCTCCTGCTGCCGCTGCTTCCCCCGCTCGAGCTCCGCTGCGCGACCCCCGGCCCCGGGATGCCGCGCACCCGCGGGGGCGCGGGTGCGAGGAGGAGGAGGAGGAGGAGGAGGAGGGGGAGGAGGA